>CM046962.1:9343155-9773870 GCA_025698475.1 Gossypium anomalum | reverse complement strand
TTATAGAAGATTTATTAAAGATTTTTCCTAAAATAGCTAAGCCTATGACTAAACTACTAGAAAAAGATGTGTCTTTTAACTTCAATGAAGAAATGTTTAGAAGCATTTAACACCCCTAAAGAAAAATTAATTTGTCTTTCAGATAATACTTTTCACTGACTAGAACTTACCTTTTGAATTAATGTGTGATGTGAGTGATTGCTCACAGTGAAGAGGTGCGATTTTGGGACAAATGAAGAGACAAGCACTTTCATCCCTATCTATTACGCTAGCAAAACATTGAATGACCATGCGGAGAACTACACCACCGCAGAAAAAGAATTGCTGAATTGTGGTTTTGTATTTGATAAATTCAGATCATATCTTATATTATCTAAAGTTGTTGTCTACGCAGTCATTACGCCCTTGATACCTCTTGCTTATGGCCGGATGCAAAATCTCGACTCATTCGATAGATTTTTTATTGTAAAGTCGACTTAGAAATTCAAGATAAAGAGAAAGCTGAAAATCTCGTGGCGGATCATCTTTCAGAGCTTGAAAACTCAAATATCAAAAAACTTAATGGCCCAAATTAATGATTCATTTCACGATGAGCAATTATTAGCTATATCGATTTGCGAAGTACCATGGTTTTGCAGGACATCGCCAAATTTTTTTGAGCTAACATAATCCCAAAAGGGTTGACACACGAGAAAAGAAGAGATTCTTTAGTGATGTGAAAAATTACTTTTAGGAGCGACCCCTTCTATTTTCGCATATGTGCGAGATCAAGTCATTCGAAGATGTGTTATAAGGCAGAGAAACATTAAGGATCTTTGGAACATTGCCCTCAGGACCAGCTAGAGGACACTATAGTGGAACTAAGACCACGCATAATATACTTGAATGAGTTTTATTATTGTATTATTATTCAAAGGCAGCTATGCGGTATGTGACTTCTGTGACAAATGCCAACAAGCTGGGTAATCTCTCCAAGCATGATGAAATGCCTCAAAACTATATGCTTCCTTTGTAGAAATATTTGGCGTTTGGGGTATCAGGACTTCATGGGTCCATTCCCTAGTTTGTTTGGGAATAACTACATCTTAATGTATTTGATTGATTATACGTCTAAATGGGTGGAAGCCCAAGCTTTACCTACTAATGATGCTAGAGTAGTGTACATTTCCTTAAGAAACTCTTCTCAAGATTGAGAACACCTAGAGCAATTATTAGTAGTGAGGACACTCATTATTGTAACACCCATTGAAGAAAATTCTTAAGAAATCGGAGTTCATCACGCAAGCAGCTACTCCTTATCATCCTCAAACTAGTGGACAAGTCGAAATAGAAAACCAGAAATTAAGCGAATCCTCAAGAAAGCGGTTGAATCAAGCAGGAAAGGCGGGCGATAAAGTAGATGATGCTTTATGGGCTTCTGAGAACCGCGTTTAAGACTCTAAGGAACATCACCTTACGGACTTCGTTTATGGAAAGCGATGTCATTTACCATTCGATTAGAGCACAAAGCTTTTTGGGCTATTAAGTTTCTAAACCTTGATCCTAAACTTGCGAGTCAAAATAAGTTGATCACGGTGAGCGAGTTAGATGAGTGGCGAGCCAATGCATCACGAAAATTCACTACTATACAAGGAAAACGAAAAGGCGCCATGATGCTCGGCAAAGCAAGCGAAGCAATTCGAAGAAATTTGGAGATTTTGTCTTGCTCTACAATTCAAGACTCAAATTGTTTCTGGAAAACTTAAATCACGATGGTTAGGACCTTTCATAGTTCAATCTGTTTTTTCATATGGCTACACAGTGAGGTAAGTCATCCATCACAAGGAACTTTCAAAGTCAAGCGGCCATCATCTCAAAATTTATAGCAGTGAGAATTTTGGGACGATGGAGAAGAGCTACGACTCCGCTGAATCTCCTGAATACATCCATAAGGAAAGTTAAGCATAGACTATAAACAAGAAGCTTCTCAAGAGGCAGCAGTACTAACAACTTTTATTTATTTAATTTTATTAAAATTACAAGATTTTTTTAGACCACTAAGCCCGAATCTACGAGCGCGGATCTATAACCCTCACCACGACCATCCACATGGGCGTGCCTAAATTACGTGGCAAAATAGAGGCGACACTGTCCCGTGCGATGCGGGTGTGGAAACATGAGTAAAGATTTCCCCAAAACCTTTGGATGCAATAAATCTCACGATTCGTGCGACATGGCCATGGGTGAGGTTGATAAATGAACAGGCGTGGGAATGGAAAACACCGTGCGTACTAGAGGCAAGGCTCAATTCTATTTCTCTACTGCTGCGGGCGTGCGACGCGCCTGGTGCTCATTCGCTCATGGACAACGATACATGGGCGTGGTACCATATACGGGCGTGGGAGAAAGCGAACGAGCTAAAGCTAAGCGGTAGTGTACCACCACGCCCCAAGATACACAAGCGTGGGATAGTAGCCACTCGGCACCACCACTTAAGTCCCCATCGCGAGGATCATTGAATACTCCTATCTTTTATTTTTATATTTATATTTATTTTTATTCTTAATTTTAATTTCATTTCGATTTTGTTATTTTCTTATGAAAGACATATCTATATTAGTAAATTTTACTTTCTTCATTTTTTTAAGTATTTCTAACAAGTAATCCCTACACTCTCTTTCACACCAACTCTTAATAAGCTCTTCATGATTCTCTGATTTCCAAAGCAAATTGCTAGGAATATTTCTACGAATGAGGAAACAAGCAGGAACAATACAAAGCAGATATCATGTTCAATGACCCAATTTCTTCATCTAGCTAAGAAAAATGGTAGCTACTACTTTCCTCAAATATTCTGACCTCGAATCAAGCTCAGCATCCATATAACAGGGAGTTTCACCTCCTTCCCTCTTATGATTTTCTTTATTTTGAATAGTCTATCTTTGTACATTGAGGGCAATGTACATCTTAAGTAATGGGGTGAACATAAACATGAAACCTAACTTTTTGCATTATTCGAATCACTGAATGTGGTCTTGTGCTTAAGTGATTTTCTCATAATATTGATAGAATAAATTAGATTAATCTATAATTATCATTGATATGTCATGAATTATACCAAGGGAATTATGCATGATTATTTGATTATAGGACCTTAAAGAATCAAGCATGATAAGTTGATATTTTGAGAACTTAAATTTTTAGATTATTTTCTGATTTGAGGTATTATCTTGAAATCTTAAGTATCACGAGGAATGACATCAAAAACCCAAACTTTTGTGAGATTTTTGAGCCTTTTTAAGCATATAGCTTTCTTTCTTGCTCACTTCTTTTGTGGTTTGAGTGTGTCAACATTGGTTATTATTCTAGAACTTGCTTCGATTATACATGTCAAGATCACACGTATGATTTAATATCTTTGAGATGATAAAGGCACTTAGGATTTAACCCACTTACTCCATAAAAGCCTTCCCACATAATTAAACCCTTAGTGAACCCCTTTGAGCCTACTAACCCTTTTTCTTTATTGATTAACCCTCATCATTAACCCATTAACCCATTATTATTGAAATCCCTTACTTAATTTGACCCTTTTTATCGAGATTGAATTTAATATTGTTACCTCACTATAATCACCAATTTTATTCTTTGAATCATGGAGTATAACTTCTATCTTGTATTGACTTGATTTGTTCTTAAAAAAATTAAAAAAACAACTAACCTCGATTATTATTATTGTAATTCTTAGCAAGCTAAAAGTTGTCATGAAAAGAGAGCTCATGTAATATAGTTCAAGATATTTGTTGTCATTGATTAATTAAGTTTTTGATAGTGGGGTGATATATTAAAATCATCTCGATTCTAACCTTTGTTTCTTGACTTGTATCCATACAGTAACCTAAACCCAGTTACAACCATGCAAAGACCTTTTGATTTGTGTATCATATCATTTACAAGTGGTGGAGATTTGATTTTCATGCAAGCCTATAGTGATAACATCTCATGTTAGACAATCGAGTTCTTAATTTTGAACCTTAAACACTTTGAGTGATTTGAGTGAATCCTTAGTGAGGATGTCTTCTCTTGTATATTTAGGACTAAAGTTAATTACTTAGAGGAAGGAGATTACCTATAATTTTATTATCAAAATATTCGATTTAGATTGTTTGAGGTTTTTAATGCCTCTATGGTTGAATTCTCATTGTATGATTCTCCTTGGAATAATTTGTAACATTATCGGTAATGATTATGTGATTGAAAGGAATGAATTCTAGCAGTAAATGAGAGTTTTGCTTGAGGACAAGCAAATGATTAAGTGTGGGGTATTTGCTAACGCCAAATTATACATATTGTTACCCCAAATACTTAGCATATTTATGGATATTTACTATTAGATTTGTGAATTTTGGTGTTCTTAATCTAGTTATTTCATTTTTTGTACTCAGGAGAGCACCAAGAGTCAAAAGGAGCCTAAAACGAGCTTAAAAAATACAAAAAGGATCAAATCAAGAAGATCCTGGCCTAAGCCTTGCCTTTGCAGGCTGCTCACACACCGTGTTTGTCGAGGTGTCATCAAGGATTTCACAATTCACGGCACGGCCTGGCCATTGACCCATATGGCCGAGTGAAATTTAGTGGAGCGAACACGGCCTAGCAACACGTCACACGGTCGTGGCACGGGCGTGTCCCTTTTTCAAGAGTTGTATTCTACACGGAAAAAGGATACTTAGGGAAGAAGAAAGCCAAACCAAAGCCTATATAAACACCAAGTGTGACCTACTAAGGGGGCTTTCGGGGGCTCTTCGAACTTTTGGAACACAGAACCACACGCCGGGAAGTACTTGAAGGATGTGGACAATCCATCCCAAAAGTGGAGCTTACTCAAGGCGAGAGGATCTCTCTCGAGAATCTGTTCGGGAGTTTTAGAGTTTTCTTCATGTTTTGTTATTTTTATACTTTTGAGATGTACTCTTATTTCATTATGAACTAAACCCCTTAGATACCTAAGGGGATGAAATTCTATGATGGATCTTGTTATTATTATAAGAATTATATGATAAATACTTGATTTGTTCTTAATTATGTGTTTCTAATGCTTGAGTTAATATTAGGGTATTGACTTATGATTTAATGTGCTTATGCGAGGAGGAGGAATAGACCACCTAAGAGTAGATTTGGCATAATTAAGCGAGTTGATCGAACGCATAGAGATAGGATTACGAGATTTTGCAGATTAGGGTGAAACCTAATATGAGAGTCCATAGATCGATTTCTTTGCTTCCCTAGGGGTTTTAATTAGAAAGAGATTTCAATTAATTCAGCTGAGGTTAGGCATTATTAGTCTCGAAAGAGATAATAATGTAGGTTAGAAGTCTCACGAATCAAGTCAAGTGAATAAATCATCCAGTTTTAGAGTCGGATAACAAGTGAAATCTAGGTGGATCCTCCTTGGGTGTCGTCTTTATCAATTGCTTCTCTTCAAGTTTGTTTCCAAATTTTCTCTTAAGCTTTAATTAAATTAGTTAATTAGTTTAGAAAATTAGTTTAATAAACAAACCCTTTTTATTCCTAGGCTAAATAATAAAAAGATAGTTATTACTAGCACTTTTAGTTCCCTTGGGTACAATATCGATCTTGCCATTACTATACTATTGTTCGATAGAGTGCGCTTGCCTTTTCGTTCTTGATAATAGTTAGTGTAGGGTTTGATCTTTATTATAAATATTTATTACTTATTACGAATCATGCGATCAACTACCTATAGTAATGAGTAAAATCAAAAATGTATATGTTTGTATGGTGAGACGTTTCAAGTATGTGAGTGGTTTGACATGTATTGAATTGGTGATTGAATTGTGGTGCCTTTGAATAGCATATTGGTTTAGAACATCTGGGATGATTGAAATGGTATGTTTTGCATGCGTTTTGGTGTGTTTTGGTCATGTAAATGTATGGGAGAAAGATGTATCTTGGTATGCATGCATAGGTATTGAAATGGCTTGTTTTAGGGGCTGGGTTTGGAGCACATGGCACAGGACACGTGGTGCCACGGTCGTGTGCCACACACGATACTCCCACGGTTGTGTGCCTTTTTATTTGCAGTCTGCGAGGTTTACACGGTTTGGCACAAGGCTTGCGACACGACCATGTGACCCAAGTCGATGAAGTTACATAGTTTGATACATAAGATGGGACACGATCGTGTGTCCCATAGTTCGAATGCCCACATGGCAGGTTGTGCCACATGGCGTGTGACCCCATTTCACAAATTTTTCATGTTTTGCCTAAAATTTCTAATTTGTTTGAATAAGTCATTGATTGTTTTTCAAACTATTTTTAAGGTCAATCAAGCTTGGTTTAAGGCTCGTAAAAGTAATTTATATCATAAATTAATTATATTATCGAATATAAATATGTGGTGCTTGTTGATCCATGTTGCGATGTTTAAGGTTACATTTTGCCTTTGTAATGCTCTGTAACCTTAATTTGATGTCGAGAGCGGGTTAAAGCTATTCTGGTGATGCCTTGATAATAGGTAAATCAAGCGACAAATCACGACATGAAATTATGTATAAGTCCATGAGGGTGAAACCCATGACACCTTTGTGAAAGTCCGTCGGGATAATAAACATATGATTCTATATGATGCATGTGTAGTGTGATGCTAAGCATGTGTTGTGTATTACATTTTAGCTTTATGGTATATTCGGTATTGCCATTGAGGCATAATCTATAAAACATGTATGGCGTGATTTGCTAAGCCTTAGTGGCGTATTTTGTATTTATCTTCATGGAAATTACAGTAAGGTAGAGGTAGCGAAAGTAGTTAGCTTGTCTATGTAGTAAAACATGGATATGTTACGAGACTTCTTTGATAATTAATTCTATGATAAGAATCTGGTGAGTTTGAAGATAGCCTAGTCGGTTTGACCTTGCAATAAGTTTGATAAGCTTTAAAGGGGCGTATTCGTATATATAAATGTCTAAGTGTTTCTTTGGAATGAGTTCATTTACGTTATGTATTGGTGATGTTTGAAATTTGGTATCTGCCACATTTGAATGGTTCCATGGTTTGCTTAGAGAGTATTTAGACTCACGATACACTTGTTAATCTGGGCATACTTATGTGACATAGATGTTGGGAATTCTTACGAATGATGCGGGCGTTACATTGTTGAATAAGTAATTTTGGATTGGAATCGGGGATGTGATGCAGTTAGTATTCTAATAGCTATTCAATTGGTATGGGATTCCACCAAATGCAAGAGTAATTAGTACGTGTCCTCCGAATATTAGTTTCTACGAATAACCATATGCGCCCCGTGCAGAGACCGTCGCTTTGATTCGACACGAGGTGTTAATGGACTTAATACATTAATTAAGCGACTCAAACAATTTATTTTAGAAATTCGGACAAAGTGGCTAAGCTGCATCTGATCTCTAAAAAATCCATATCTCAAATTCTGAAACTCAGAAATCTAATTAGTAAATTTTCCTAAAACTAGACTCATATATCTACTTACTAATTTTTTTCTAGAATTTTTGGTTGGGCCAATTAGTACAGTTTATTAGTTAAAGTCTCCCCTATTTCAGGGTTCGGCTACTCTAATCCCTGTGTATTACGAATCAGATATCTCCCTGTACAGAGTTTCAATGACTATACCGTTTGTTTCTCATAAAACTAGACTCAATAAGGATTTCATACATGTAAGGTAAAACTCCTAATTGTTTTTACAATTTATGGTGAATTTTAAATTTAGAGCAGGGGATTGATTTGGTCTTGATTCTCTAACTACATTCTCGACTACATTCTTACAGCGCCCTTATGGCATAAGCTCTAGCCGGAGGTCTAGCTTCAAATTTCGCGTTGATTCTCGACTACATTCTTACTGCTTGCCTCGTTCCCAGCATTTCTCAAATATCTTCCTCTCAAAAAGCAGTACCACTTGGCTTTGCACTCTGAAATTTTCTTTCTCGATCCTCTCTCTGGACAATCTCTAATAAAATGATCAGGAGACCCACACAGTAACATTCATTAGTTCTACAAGGACCAAAGTGACTTCTACCACATCGTTGACACTCGGGTCTAGCAATTCTCGAATTTCCCACACTAGCCACAGAAGTAGTGCGAGATCGGGAACCCACATTTTTCTTCTTACGGTCCCCATATGAATGTCCGTGATGCACAGGAGCAGAATACATATCTCTGGACTTTCTAGATTGCGGTGGGAATGTCTTTGCTCATCGGTCTTTTCTTTCAATTTCTTGTCTCGACCTCTGTCTTTTACTTCTCTTTAATTAGTTCTTGACCTTGGAAGCTTAGATCAACAAGTACCACAAATTCTTTCGACTCAAGAATACCCACAAATACCTTGATGTCTTCATTAAGCCCATCTTCAAATAAATCTGCACATTTTAACCTCTGAAGGGATATATTCTCGAGCATACTTACTTAGTCGAATGAACTCTCTTTCATACTCAGTAGCTTGTCATGTTGCCTTGCTTCAACTCGAGAAACTCTTTACGCTTTTGGTCTACAAATCTTTTTTGATATATTTCTTACGAAATTTTTCTTGAAAGAATTCTCAAGTCACCTTCTCTTTTCGGCTGCTTGAAATTAATGTCTTCCACCAATGATAAGCAGAATCCCTCGGCAATGATATAGCACACTTCAAGCACTCTTGGTGTACAAGATAACTCATCAAATACCGAATAGAATTTTGAGCCAAAATTTTGCTTTTTGACATCATCATCAACATTTGCCCTGAATTCTTGATTTGCTTGCAGTTCGGTCAGCGAAGATCTATGAAATTTCATTAGATCCATACACGAAGGCATCGGGGTATAGGTTGAGGAATCGAGAGTGGTGGGGAGGTTGTTGAGCTTGATCGGAGTTGCATCTGAGCGAACTCTGTATACCAAGCATTCATCATTTGGAGAAAGGCTTCCGAGCCCTTTCTCCTCCTCATGGTCAGCGATGGGAGGTCAATTTTTAGTCGGCACCACCCTTCAGTAGGAGCTGGTGCATTGCTCTCTACATCATCAGCCACAGTTGGATCGGGATCCATTTACTATATAAAAAAAATATCATTAAAAAAAAGTCAGGAGTCGTCACACTATCACAATATATAAATATGGCATGTATAGCAAAATCCCTACTTACACCACATTAGTCCGAGAACCAACTAAACCTGCTCTGATACCACCAAATGTAGCGCCCTCATGCGAGACCGTCAGTGAGTCGAGCCACGAGGTGTTAACGGACTTAATACATTAATTAAGCGGCTCAAACAATTTATTTTAGAAATTCGGACAAAGGTGGCTAAGCTGCGTCTGTCGCTAAAAATCCATATCTCGAGATTCTGAAACTTGAAATCCAATTACTGTAAATTTTCCCTAAAACTATATTCATATATCTACTTACTAATTGTTTTATAGAATTTTTGGTTGGGCCAATTAGTACAGTTTATTAGTTAAAGTCTCCCATATTTCAGGGTTCGGTTACTCTGACCCCTGTGTATTACGAATCAGATATCTCCCTCTACAGAGTTTCAATGACTATTCTGTTTGTTTCTCATAAAACTAGACTCAATAAGGATTTCATATATGTAAGTTAAAACTCCTAATTTTTTTTTTTTTACAGTTTATGGTGAATTTTTAAAGTCAAAATAGGGGATTCAGAGATCTCTCTGACCCTGTTCCACCAAAACTTAAATATCTCATAAAATATAACTCATTTACCTGTTTCGTTTCTTCCATATTAAAATAGACTCATCAAGCTTAGATTCTATAACTTATTCGTCATTTAATTTCATTTCTACTATTTTTAGTGATTTTTCAAATTCAAATCTGCACACTCTTGTCTAATTACATTTTGTGGCCAATTTTACCTTTCAAGGATTTTCATGGTTTAGTTAAGACATAAAGCATACATGTTATCATATATAAACTTGATTAGCCATTCCAATAGCTAATCATTCTCAAACATTTCCATTCCATCCATGGGCCATATCGTAAGATTATACACACAAAATGATTGGAATGCTATACATGCCATATTTCCAAAAATTACAAATCGTTATACGCGATTATCCGGTGATAGTGTGAGCATATCTCCGACCACCCCAATCTCCAAATTGACTTGTCAAAACTACAAAGAATGAAAAGGAGGGAGTAAGCACAGGTGCTTAGTAAGTCCACATGCAAATAACAAATATCTTAACAAAGCAATTATACCAACCAACATTAGCATAATATCACCAAAACATATATCACATTTTTATTCATCATTCATCATCTTACCATATTATTGTTGTCGTATCAAGTCTCAACCCGAGGGTTAAGTACATACCTGTCCAAAGTGCCCATTCCACAACACTTACCAATACGTCACTTGCATCTTGAGTATTCTTCTATTTCACTAAAATTTTACTCATTGAACACATCGGAATATAACTCGGATACATGGAAAGTTTGCACATAAGTGCCACATATGTAGCCAAGCTACCATGTAACCCGCCCATAAGTGAACTCGGACTCAACTCAACGAGCTCAGGCGTTCGCATCCATAAGTGAACTCGGACTCAACTCAACGAGCTCGGATGCCTAGTTACATTTCATGAACTCGGGCTCAACTCAACGAGCTCGGACATTCGCATCCATAAGTGAACTCAAACTCGAGTCAACGAGCTCGGATGCCCAAATATCCTAATCTATTCCTAAGGTTCAACGGGACTTTCCTCGTTCATACTCCTTTACCATTCTCCTTGGAATACCAATGACGATACTTCGATAGTCTTTCACATTTTTCACATAATTCATAAAATTTTTGCATGTTGTCCAACAATGACCACAAAGCATAGAATTGCATGATAACAATCATAATATCGTATAAATAACATTAAATGATTTAAAATAATGGTTATATTACAATATTTACATATGAACTTACCTCGATACAAAATTAGAATAGTCGAGCCTGTTCCTCGTAAACTTTATTTTTCCCCCGATCTCGACTCGAATCTCTTTTCTCTTGATAATCAAGGCTTAAAGTGTTGAAACCCTAGCTATGGTGGAGAGCAAAATTCAGCAGAAACTTATGGAGAAGATGATCATTTTTGTGTTATTTTTCCCATTTTATTTCATTTAAATCCAAATGACCAAAATGCCCTTTCTTACTAAACTTTCAAAAATTCCATCCATGTCTAATTTTTGTCTATAAACTTAGAAATTGGTCAAATTGCTATTTAAGACCTCCTAATTAATATTTCAAAGCAATCTCATACTAGAAACTTCTAGAATGCAAGTTTTGCAACTTATTCAATTCAGTCGCTAACTTCAAATTAAGCACTTTATGCATAGAATTTCTTCACAAAATTTTCACACAATCATGCAATCATATCATAGACCTAAAAATAATCATAAAATAATTATTTCTATCTCGGACTTGTGGTCAGAAACCACTATTACGATTAGGCCCTAATTTAGGTTATCACAAACCATTCTAAGAAAAATGTAATCTGTAAGATCGAAGAGAAATTAAGTAAAAGGGATTCTATATAGATAATCTATTGAGAACTATACTGGGTTGTAAAAGGATTACGAATTATATGGTAGTAATATCTAGATTTAATTAAAATATAAAGTAAATGTGATACATTCAGTAGGGAATTTGGCGTGTAGGCTTATATCCAATATTGTGAAAGTATTCGCCAGGGCCAGTGGTGTTTCAAACTCTTACAATGAGGAATCCAACTAAGAAGATTTCATGGTAAATTACACTAAAACTCATCAAGTATAAGTGAACTTATAAATGTTGTGTTCATGTTTCAAATGTGGCTGTATAATTGATTTCGCTAGGAGAGACTGAGCAAGGATTGCGTCACGGAAGCAGCAAGCAAGGATACTATGCATACAAAAATATCTTAGGAGTGTGGCATATAACTTTCTCGCCATGAAGTCATTTATTAATAAATTGTTGTGTTATAATGTCCTAAATCACCTTTAAGTGTCTGCTTTGTACTTTTGGATATTATTCATTATATCTTATGTAATTAAATAAAATAGAAAGTAATATGTTGAAAAGAATTATTCATAGCTTTGTTAAAGTTTACGTTAAGAGTTTATATGTGGTAACATCTGATATCTGAACTCAAGGAATCGGGTCGAGTTGAGGGTGTTACATTTTCAATCTACAAAACCGAATGGACAAACAATTTCAACAAATGCAAGATCAAATGAAAGCTCTATTTTTTTTATTAGAGCAAATCAACCATTGAGGATGGATACATGAATAGTTCGACAACCCAACTAGATTAGGTTCCATTGCCACCAATCGTTACGGAAGGCACATCGAGTGGGGTGACTCCGATAGTTGGAAAATTTGTTTCTTCATATGAAAAATTGGATTTTTCTACTTCTAATGTGTTGGAAGACTCTTTGATCCTGTTGCATCGATGCGAATAGTTTTTTAAAAATCAATGCACCTATGAGGCACACAAAGTAGGGTTGGTAGCCTTTCACAAGCTGGGAGAGGCACAACTTTGGTATTACTAGATGAAGTTGGAGGGGCGAATGATAAATTGGTTAAGAGTTTCGTAATCATTTCTCCCTTTATTTTGGCCTTTCGATAGGCAACAACCCCTTAAAAGATTTGGTCAATTTGAAACAGATAGAAACTAGAGGGATCTACAATGGTAATTTCAGGAAAATTGGCAAAGGGTAGTCAATATTGTTAGAAATAAAAAATCAGGTGCTAAAGTATTTGATTGAAAGTAATACTACATTTTATTCATGTGCTTGACACATATATATAGTCAAGCTTACTAACGAACTGCAGCAAAATACTTTGCTGATTTTTAGCAACTACTCAACTAAGAATAAAGAAGCAGCTAACAACTAGAAACAAGAAAATAGCTAACAACCTCTAGTAACAATTGGAGACTTATTCAAACATATCTAATATTCCCACCCTTAAGCCTGAATTATCCCAAACATTGGTTTACATTTACTCGACTCTAACTTGCTTCACTTTGAGCAAAATCTTCCGGCTTGAGTGGCTTGGTCATGACATCAGCTACTTGTTCTTGAGAATTACAGTGTTGCAGCACAATTGTTTCATTCCTTGTAAGATCTCTTACAGCACAATTGTTTCATTCCTTGTAAGATCTCTTAGAAAATGAAATTGTACATCGATGTGTTTACTTCTCCTATGCATAACTGGATTCTTTGATAACTTTATGGCAGAACTATTGTCACAATATATTACCGTATGACTTGTTTGATTTCTTCCCACTGTCTCAAGTATCCGTCTGAGCCATACAACTTGACATGAGCTTGCTGCTGCTATAAATTCCACTTCAGTTGTTGATAGACTCACCACTGATACTTCTTCGAACTCCATGAGATAGTAGCCTCACTCAACATGAATACATAGCCTGATGTACTTTTTCTGTCTTCGACGTCATTAGCATAATCACTATCTGTATAACCTATTTGATCATTCCCTCTATTTCTCTGATAGAACAATCCAAATTCATAAGTTCCTTTGACATAGCGTCTGATTCACTTTACTGCTGCAAAATGAATCTCTTTTGGATTTTTCATAAAACAACTCACTTGACTCACACTGTACATGATGTCTGGTAGTGTGGTAATTGCATATATTAGACTTCCGACCATCTGCTTGTAAAGTGTCTTGTCAGCTCCTTTTTCCATCTTCATTTTTGCTTAATTTACTTCTTGGAACCATTGGACTATGAACTGATTTTGAGTTGCTCATTTCGAATCTCTCTAGAAGATCTATCATGTACTTCTTTTGGCACACAAAAATACCATCAACTTTCTGTGTTGCTTCAAGACCAAGACAGTACTTCATTTTTCCATATTAGTTATAGCAAATTCTATATTCATAGACCTCTTGAACTCTATCATCAACTCATCATTATTCCCCATATAAATCAAATCATCTACATATAAACTTACTATCATAATACTCTTTTTCTCCATCTTAGTGAATAGAGTGTATTCATACTCACATTTTTCAAATCCATGGCTAAGAAAATATCATTCAATACTATACCAAGCTCGAAGAGCCTGTTTTAAGCCATATAAAGCACACTTCAACTTGTAGACTTTTTCTTCTTCCTCTTTTTTCTCGAACCCTTATGGTTATTCAACAAAAACATCTTCCATTAAGTCTCCATGAAAAAAAGAAGATTTGGCATCCAATTGGTAAATGGACCATCCATGATGAGCAGCTATGGCAATGACTAATCGAATAGTCTCTATGCGAGCTACAGAAGCAAACACCTTCGTGTAATCTATACCATATTCTTGAGTATATCCATGAACCACCAATCCTGATTTACGCTTACTGACATCTCCATTCTCATCATGCTTAGTTTTGAAAATCCACTTGACTCCAATTTTTTTAGCACCCCTTGAAAGCTCAGTTAATTTCCATGTTCCATTTCTTTCTATAGCTTCAATTTCTTTTTTCATGGCTTTCCTCCAAATTGGATTCTTTTTGGCTTCTTCAAAGTGAACAGGGTTATCTCCTTTGCTGAGTGTGATTCAAAATCATCATCGGACAACCCTTCACCCGTTACATAATCTCGTATCTAAGAAGGTTTATTGTGTTGCCTTCTTGAATGTTGCTGTCCTAGGGCTTATTCTTGCTCGGCAACTTCATCATAACCATCATCAATATCTTTCTCTATTTCCTTTTCCTCCTGATCATCATCCATTTCAGCATTACTTTCACTGGCATTCCAATCCAACTCGGACTGAATTGAGCTTGTGAATCATTCTCCCTAATTCCAGCTTCTGTCCTCTTCAAATACAACATCTCGACTAATAATTATCTTTCCATTGTTTGGATTATAGAGTTGATATGCCTTTGATTCTTCACTAACTCCCAATAAAATGCAGGTTACACTACGTTTATCCAATTTAGTTCGGAAGTTATCTCCCACATGCACGTGAGCCACACATCCAAAGACCCTAAAATATCCCACAGAAGGTTTTTCACCACTCCAAGCTTCTTCTGGCGTCTTGTTCTGCACTACTATTGTCGGACTTCTATTAAGAAGATGTATTGCCCAATTGACAGCTTCTGGCCAGAAAGTCTTGGGGATACCTTTGCGATCATCATACTTCAAACCATATTCAAAATGGTATGATTTTTTCGCTCGACAACACCATTTTGCTACGGCAAATATGGAGTAGTAAATTACCTTTTTATCCCATTTTCATCGCAAAAATTTGAAAATTCTGATAAAACAAATTCATCACCACGATCTGTTCGGAGACACTTAATTTGCCGACCTGATTCACATTCGGCTTAGCTTTGAATTTCTTGAAAATTTTAAATGCTTCTGCTTTCTCATATAAAAAATAAATTCATGTCTTTCTACTATAATCATCAATAAAAGCGATGAAGTACCTCTTGTTGCTATTAGATATTGGTTGAATAGGGCCACATAAATCAGAATGAATCAATTGCAACAGCAGCTCAGCTCTCCATGAACTTTTCTTAGGAAATGGATCTTGTCGTTGCTTTCCATTCAGACATTCCTTGCATACTCTTGATGGTTTTGTCAACTACAGTAGACCAAAAACCATCTCCTTCTGTTGTAGAGTGTTGAGTCCATTGAAACTCAGATGACCATAGCGACAACGCCATAATTGACCAACATCTTCAGTTATTGTATTGAATCAAGCTGTACCAGATGGTAGAGACAATGATGCAATTTTGAACATGCGATTTGAAGACATCACAGATTTTATGATAACACCCCTCTCAGGATGATAAACCTTGCAGCTATTGTGTTGAATAAGCACAAATAAGCCCTTCTCTTGAAGCTGACTGACAAACCATAAAAGTAACATATTTTATTCCCATGCGTAGCATGTTTTTAGATGATTTATTATTTAATTTAGTGAATTTGATGCTCTTAATCCATTAAATTCATGTTTCTATACTTAGGTGAGCATAGAGGAACAAAAGGAGCGAAAAATGGGCTAAAAAAGGACAAAACGGGCTGATTTAAAGGTCCACACGGCCAAGACCATTTCCACACGGATGGTGAGCACACGAAGTGTGTGAGCCCACAGGTTAGCCACACGTCTATATGGTAACCCATCCTGATATCGCTCCCTGTTTCCCAAACATGCAGAAAAAGCCAATTATTAGGGTTTTTGAGCATTCTAAAGTCTATAAATACATATTAGTAGAGGACCTAAGGGAGCACGCAAGGTAGATAGCATAAACTACTTGAAGAATGCCGACGAAATCAACTCAGAAGCAAGATCTCCTTCAAGACTGAAGATCTCCATTCAATTTCTTTAAAATTTTTTGGTTAAGAAAGATGAAATCTATGATAGATCTTATTATTTGATTTTTCTGAATTATATGATAAATATTTGTTCTTGATCTCAATTATGTTTACTTACCTTCATATTCAATATTTTTAGGTATTAATTCATGATTGATGTGCTTATTCAGTGGAGCAAAAATCCCTATTTAAGAGTAGATCTGGCATAATTGAGTGGAGTTGCATGCAATCCTAGAAATAGAATGACATAAATCTATCGTATTAAAGTCAAATCTAATAGGGAAATCCATAGATCGAGTTTATGCGACGATAGGGGTTTTAATTAGAAAGAGATTTCAATTAATCAACCTAGAGTCGGTTATTTTTACTCTCGAAAGAGATATTAATATAATTTATGGATTTCTACGGATCCAGTCAAATGAATAAATCTTTTAATTCAGATTTACAATAATAAGTGAAGTCTAGGTGGATTCTTTCCTGGGTGTTGTCTCTCTCATAAGTTTTCTTTGATTATTTTCCCAATTCTCTCTCTGTCGCTTAGTAATTAGTTTAGTTAAAATTAGATTTTAAAACAATTCCTTCAATTTATAGGCTAGATAATAAAAAGATAGTAATTACTAGTACTTTTAGTCCTCGTGGATACGATATTCTCGACTCACCGTAGCTATACTACCATTTGATAGGTGCACTTGCCTTTGTCATAGTTTAGTTAGTTCGTGACGTCAACAAGTTTTTGGTGCCGTTTTCGGGGATTAAGATATTAGGAATGCTTGATTTTTATTAATTTAGCCATTTTTAGTTTTATTTCATTTTATTTTAATTTTAATTTTTGTTTACTAATTCTACTTTTTTTTACTTTTGGCAGATTCCTTTAGTTTATGACTAGAAGAAACCCGTCAGGACCTCTAGTATTTGACAATGAGATCGAAAGTACAGCTCGCAAAAACCATAGAGAAGCGAGGCAAAGTCGACAAAGTACAATAGAAGAGCAAGAGGATATTGTTATTAATACTGAAGAGATGGCAGAAAATCATAACAATCAGCTACCTCATGTAGTTGCTATAAATCCTGTAAATTCGAATCCTGCTCCTCGTACTATGTACGATTATGCCAAGCCCAATTTAATTGGGGATGAACTGAGTATTGTTAGACCTGTTGTTGCTGTAAATAATTTTGAACTGAAACCTAACACTATTCAAATGATTCAACAGTTTTTTCAATTTGATGGTTTGCAGGATGAAGACCCAAATACTCATTTGGCTAATTTCTTGGAATTCTACAACACTTTTAAGATAAATGGTGTTTCTAATGATGCTATTCAGCTATGGTTGTTTCCGTTCTCATTGAGAAATAAGGCTAAGCAGTGGTTGAACTCCCTACCACGAGGATTTATTACTACATGGGAGCAAATGACAGAAAATTTCTTGTTGAAATACTTTCCACTGGCTAAGATAGCCAAGTTGAGGAATGATATCTCTTCCTTCGTGCAAATAGATTTGGAGACTTTATATGATGCATGGAAAAGGTATAAAGATTTATTGAGAAGGTGCCCTCACCATGAGTTACCTCTATGCACAGGTTCAAACTTTTTTACAACGATTTGAACCCCTCAACTAGGCAATTAATAGATGTATTCGCCAATGGGATTACGAATAATAAAACACACGAGGAGGCTTACGATTTTATAGAAGAGATGTCCTTTGAGTAATTATCAGTGGCAAGTTATGAGGACAAAGCCGACGAAAACAGCCGGTGTTTTTAACGTTAATGCAGTCACCATATTATCGAACCAAGTAGAACTCTTGAATAAAAAAGATTGATGGTTTATATGGTTCTACGCAAGTACATCTAGTGATGCAATGTGACGTAAATGGAGGAGGAACCATCTAGAAAATTGATCCTACAACCTTAGTACGAGAAGATGAACAAGTCAACTATATAGGTAATAATTCTAAACCTTAGAATAATCCCTATAGTAATAGTTACAATGTAGGTTGTAGGAACCATCCCAACTTCTCTTGGGATGGTCAAGGAAATCAGAGACCACAACCCCCTCTAGGCTTTCAACAACCACCTTACCAGCAGGAAAAGAAGCTAAACCTTGAGGAGATGTTGACAAAGTTTATTTCGGTGTCAGAAACTAGCTTCCAAAACAACAAGATAGCACTTAAAAATCAACAACCGTCGATTCAAGGGCTCGAGAATCAAATAGGTCAACTTGCTAAGTTGATTTTAGAAAGACCACAAGGTAGCTTGCGGAGTAATACTAAAACTAACCCAAGGGAGCAGCTTCATGCGATCACTGTTTGAGATGAAGAAGGGTTAGTTGGGTCTGAATCTGAACCGAGGCAAGAAACTGTGGTAAGCAATAGTAAGGTTGAGGTAAGCCAAAATAAGTAAGATTCAGTCGGTAAGGAATATAAACCTCGTGTGCCATATCCCAATGCCACTAAGAAAGACTACACTAACGAACAATTTGGTAAATTTCTTAAACTTTTAAAAAAGTTAAATATTAACTTACCATTTATTGAAGCTCTTTCACAGGTGCCCAACTCAGTTAAATTTTTAAAAGAGCTTTTGGCAAACAAACGAAAGTTTGCTCGGCCATTCTATAGAATAAACTACCCAAAAAATTAAAACATTTAGGGAGTTTTACTATTCCTTGTTTAATTGGTAGTTTAAATGTTAATAATGATTTGGCTGATTTAGAAGCAAGTATTAATGTCATGCCCTATAAAATGTTTAAGCAACTAGGTCTTGGCAAACCCAAACAAACTAGGATGAGCATTCAATTGGCAGATAGAACAATTAGATTTCCTAGGGGTATTGTTGAAGACGTACTCGTCAAAATTGATAAATTTATTTTCCCAGTTGATTTTGTTGTTCTAGGCATGGATGAGGACAGTGACGTACCGTTAATTTTAGGACGACCCTTTTTAGCAACTGCTAGAACCGTTATAGATGTTGGTACAGATGAGTTAATACTTCGTGTAGGTGATGACATGATTAAACTCCAAGCTCGTGATTCTACTAAGACATCTAGTGATCGAAATAATTACACGATTTCTGTTAATATGAATAACATTGTGGCTAAAACTTCTTTGTAGGAAACCCCTAGGAAGATCGTGATGAAGCCACATTCTAGTCCATGCCACAAAAACAGAACGAGTCATGAAGAATGAAGAATACAGATCGATGAACTAGATGAATGGCGGACGCATGTCAAGGAGAAACCGAGAATACACGATGAACCAAAGCGACCCCATGACGAGTGTAAGGATAGAACACACCAAATTAAAGTTGGGGACAAGGTACTACTTGATGAAATAGATCCTCGAATTGTAAATTCAGAAATTATTCTAAACGGAGAAACTCCTTTCACGGTACTGAATGTTTTCCCATACGGTATAATCGAGGTAAATCATTCTAAGTTCGGCACTTTTAAAGTAAATACTACTTGGCTCAAACTATATATTGATAATAGAATTGATAACGAGAAGGAGGAGTCTCGACTCCACGAACCATCGTAATCATGTGAATACGAGGTAAGTCAAGCTTGGACTCTAAACAAGCGCTTCTCGGGAGGCAACCCAAGCATTAACATTTCTAATTTACTAATTTTGTGTCATGATATTTTTTAAAATTAATTAATTTAAAAAAATGGTTTTTAAACCCACACGGCCTGGCCACACGGGCGTGTGGTTGGCCGTGTGGACCCTTTGACGTAGTTTTAAAATTTGAATAAAATCGATAGTGAGTTACACGGCCTGGCGATATGGCTGTGTAACCCACACGGTCTCTGGACACACGGGCGTGTCCTTGGCCGTGTAAAGCCAGAGACTTAATTTTTCCAAAAATTGACAGAGACACGGGCTAAAATAGTCCACACGACCATGTGGACTACACAGCCTAGACATACGTACGTGTCCTAGGCCGTGTGAAACCTGAAGCTCAAATTTTTAATTTTAAAACAAGTCAGAGAGTTACACGGGCAAGGCACACGGTTGTGTGTCCTGTCACACGGGCGTGTGAGAGGTCACACGGGCATGGGAGAAACGAAGGAGATTGCACATGGTCGTGTGGCACCATCATGTGAAACACACAGCCTGGACACACAGAC
Source organism: Gossypium anomalum (assembly GCA_025698475.1). Classification (NCBI taxonomy): domain Eukaryota; kingdom Viridiplantae; phylum Streptophyta; class Magnoliopsida; order Malvales; family Malvaceae; genus Gossypium; species Gossypium anomalum. The sequence continues at coordinate 9,753,434 of CM046962.1, read as the reverse complement.
ATGTCTGAGGCCGTGTGAAGACTGGGCTAGGCTATTAAACACACACGGGCTAGAAGACAGACCATACAGGCATGTAAAACGGCCGTGTGGCCCAACATGGGCCTCACACAACCGTGTCACCCATTAAAAACCCTGAACCCTTTTCTTTTTCGTTTTCTTTCTCTTTTTCCCCATCTTTACCCTAGTGACTGCAAGCCCTTGTCACCCTATTCTGGCCACCAACTTCCTCATCTGTCCATTTGACTTCCAAGCCACAACCTCCCCTCCTCTCTTCTTTTCGCATCATCGCCAATCCACGCGCACAACTCCTCCTTCCTTCTCCCCATTTCCCCTCCATCTGGCTGCCCTCTTCCCATCAACTCCCAATGAGCCCATTAACCGTCGCCCCTATTCCAATACCGACGCAGCAAGACCCTTCGACCACCACCCCCACCGACGTCAGTTATCCCTTTTCTATTTTTTTCCTTCCTTTTTCTTTATTTTATTAATTATTTATTTATTATAATTGGTATTAGTTTTATTTTTTTTTAATATTACTTTAGTGTTATTTTAGTTATATTATTTCTTTATTATTATCATTAGTATTATCATTAATCATAGTCTTTTACGGTCTTCATTGTTACTTGTTTATAATTAGTATTAGTTCTTTCTGGTTATATTTTAAATATTTATTTATATTCATTAATTAAATTGCTTGCTCACTGTTCCATTTTACCATTTGTTCTCTATTCTTAAAATTAGATTTGTTCTTTTTTTATATATGTCTGATTATTGCTTTTATTTATAATAGGATTCATCTATTTCGGTTAGTCATTATACTACGATTTATTATTTTAGAGTGTCATGATTTGTTTGTGCTAATGTTCATATATGGATTTTGCATGCTTAGGTATTCATACATTTTGTCTCTGAGTAATTGGATCTTTGAACTACTTGGATTTTACATCCTTCTCAGCCCTAGTTTGCATTTTGTTTGGTGATGCTTTATTTATTTATTAATGAACGTATTTGATATTTTTAGGTACATTATGACAAACACTCATGGCAAGACTGAGACAGCAGTCCCCACTTTGAAAAAGCGGAAGGGTCCTGGCTCGCCCTCCTCCTCGAGAGCATCTGTCAAGGTTCGCCATCTATATCTCCAATTTGCTGTGGGCCCCCAGGAGGATCTGTACCAACTTCATCGAGTGCGACCACTCGGTCTGGGCTGCTGCATTGATTGGGCCGCACTAGAGCAGGTCTGACTCACAGATGACGTGTGCGCCATTATTGCCACAGCTCCGTGGGATAGGTTTTCCGCCATCATCGAACCTACCTACACGGAGCTTACCTTGGAGTTTTGTGCTACATTTTCAGTGCAGTAGGTCATGACGGTCCATGACGAGCCAGGCACCATCACCTTTCGCTTGGTGGGTTAGTGCGATACATGAGCGTCTCAAAGTTTGGTGCTGCGATGGGACTTTACACAGAGGAGTTCATGTCCGCCGAGAACTTCTTTCGGCTTCATCAGCATATACATCACTTGCCATCGCGTTGTTGGACCGACCTGACAGCTATCCAAACACCTTACGATGCGAATCACTCGAAGGCGACTTCTCTCTCTCCAGCCCTACGATATATTCATGCACTTCTCGCTCACACCTTGACAGGACAGAGAGAAAGTACTGGAGTCTTTAGCACGCACAACGCATACTTCTTATGAAGCATGGCCCATGGCTATATTATGGACTTGGCATACTTTATCGCTCTATCTTTCCACCATCGGTGACCACCACAAGAGGGCCCCATCATCTCTAGGCCCCTACGTGACTCGCCTCGCTCGACACACCCGGTCTTCTCGACACACGAGCAATCCTCAAAGCACTTACCTAGTCGGTCGGATGTCCCCTTAGGGCATCTCGAGCATGATCCACATGAGGATGATCGGCGGTGGCGTGGAGTGGATCCTCCTCAGTACAAATTGTTTCAGCGACATTCAGGATGACTTCGAGGACTTCACTGATGATGTTCCTCCCTATCACGAGGATCTACCTCAGCCACCACCTTCGAGTCATAGACCTATTCATTCTGCGCTGCTAGCTCCAGGAGTATCCTACGAGGAATTCACTAGTTTTTGTCAATCTCATCATGCGAGAGGTTCGGCAAAGTATTGATGCGACATTGCAGCTGATTTGTCAGCATTTTCATATTTCTCCTCTAGTGTCGGCGACTCACGCGTCTGATAATGAGAACCATTGAGTCCATATCATTTATTTTATTTTTATTTTTATTTTTATTTTTATTTTTATTTTTATTTTATTAAACTTATTTCGCTTTTATAGTTTAAACTATCATTTTATGGTTGTTTCTAATCAAGTAACCCTTTAATCTTCTTCAACATTGTGTTTATTTTCTTATCAGTTGCTCAGAATTTTGCACTACACCTACACTTATGTACAATTCCGCTTTTCACTATTCTGGGAATTTCATCCAATATTCAGGGCAGTTTCAATTATCTCCCTCTCTTATGATACTCTGTTTCTACTATGATTTTTTTTTTTTTGTACATTGACAATGTACATCTTAGGTGTGGGGAGGTTATTTATATGATTATTAGAAAATCCCTAAATTATGTCTTGTGTTTAAGTAACTTTTTCATACTACTATTAGAATGAACTTCTATCAATTTATGATTTTTGTTGAGGTGTTTTAGATTAAATTTATAGGTATTTTTGCATTGATTGTTTAAACTTTAAGACATGAGAGAATCAAGCATGATAAGTCTATTTTCAGAATTAAAAATTTGTTAGGTTGTTTCCCTAAATTTAAGTAGTACCTTGAAGTTTGTGATTTGCAAGATTGTCATCAAAAACCGTAATTTTTGTGAGATTTTGAGCCTTTAAAGCATACACTTTTCTTGCCCATTTTATTATTGGTTATTAGTGTGTCAATATTGATTTGTTATTCTAGAACTTGCTTCAATTATGCATGTCGAGACCACACCTTTGATTTGATATACTGAGATGATAAAGACACTTAGGTTTTAACCCACTTATCTCATAAAAAGCCTACCTACATAATTAACCCTTAGTGAACCCATTTGAGCCTAACTTACCGTTTCTTGATCTACCCATTAATGTTAACCCATAACTGATTTTTTTTTCCATTAAGAATTGTTCCCATTTTATTGACCCTTTTTTTGTCGAGATTTGACTTGGTTAGTTGCCTAACTATGTTCTTTTGTTTTAGTTGTTAAATTATTTCTTATTATCCATTGTTCTCAAAAGAAAAAGAAAAGAAAAATATATATATGCATGTATGTTGATTTTTACTATTTCTTTGTTAATTGAGCTTGAATAGTTAAATTCATATTTTGAGAAGAAGCTCATGCTACTCTTAAATAATTTCGATTGATTTAATTATTTAGTATTAGTTTATTTTTCTAGTTAGGTAATTTATCAATTCGATCTTGATTCTAACATTCTTTTTCAGCCTATATCCATAACTTTAGCCCAAGCCCCATTACAACCCTTTAAAGACCTTTTGATTTGTTTATCATCTCATTTTATAGTGGTGGAGATTTGATTTTCATGCAAGCTTATGGTAATAACTTTTCATATTTGACTTTTGAGTGCTTAATTTTTGCACCTTAAACACTTTGAGTAATTTGAGTGAATCTTTAGAGAGGATGTTAAATCTTGTCAGTTTTGAATTAAAGGTAATTATTTATATAAAGGCAAATACCTATTTTTCATGTTTTAAAAATATGAGACTTGGATTGTTTGAATCTTTAGTGCTCTTTTAGTTGAATTATCAATGTGTGATTATTTGTGAATTATGATAAAACATTATTGATGAGAATTATAAATTGAGAAATTTTAATTTTAATTGTGAGTTGAGGATTTTGCTTAAGGACAAGCAAACGCATAAGTGTAGGGATATTTGATAAACTATAAAAGTAACATATTTTATTCCCATGCGTAACATGTTTTTGGATGATTTATTATTTAATTTAGTGAATTTGATGCTCCTAATCCTTTAATTTTATGTTTCTATACTTAGGTGAGCATAGAAGAATAAAAGGAGCGGACAACAAGCCAAAAAGGACAAAGCGGGCTGATTTAAAGATTCACGGCCAAGACCATTTCCACACGAGTGAGCACGGGCCGTGTGAGCCACACTGAGTTGGCCACATGCCCATGTGGTGAGTCCATGTCGATATTACTCCTGTTTCCCAAACACACACGAAAAAGCCAATTTTAGGGGTTTTGAGTATTCTAAAGTCTATAAATACATACTAGAAGAGGACCTAAGGGAGCACGCAGGGTAGAACGCAGAAATTACTCGAAGAACGCTGATGGACTTAACTTTCGAGCGGATCTCCTTCAAGGTGAAGATCTCCATTCAATTTCTTTAGAAGTTTTTGGGTTTCTTTATGTTTTGTTGTTTTCCTATTTTTGAGATGTTTTCCTTTCCAAGTATGAACTAAATTCCTAAAAACCTAGAGAAGATGAAATCTATGATGAGATCTTATTATTTGATTTTTAGAATTATATGATAAATATTTGTTCTTGATTTCAATTATGTTTACTTACCTTCATATTCAATGTTTTCAAGTATTAATTCATGATTGATGTGCTTATTCAGTAGAGCAAAAGTCCATGTTTAAGAGTAGATCTGGCATAATTGATTGGAGTTGCATGCAATCCTAGAAATAGGACGACATAAATCTACCGGATTAAAGTCAAATCTAATAGGAGAATCCATAGATCGAGTTAATGCGACGATAGGGGTTTTAATTAGAAAGAGATTTCAATTAATCAACTTAGAGTCAGTTATTTTTACTCTTGAAAGAGATATGAATATAATTTAGGGATTTCTACGGATCAAGTCAAATGAATAAATCATTTAATTGATTTAGAATAAAAAGTGAAGTCTAGGTGGATTCTTTTTCTCGGGTGTTGTCTCTCTCATAAGTTTTCTTTGATTATTTTCCTAATTCGCTCTTTGTCGCTTAGTAATTAGTTTAGTTAAAATTAGATTTTAAAACAATTCCTTCAATTTATAGGCTAGATAATAAAAAGATAGTAATTACTAGTACTTTTAGTCCTCGTGGATTCGATATTCCCGACTCACTATAGCTATACTACCATTCGATAGGTACACTTGCCTTTGTTGTATTTTAGTTAGTTAAGTAGCGTCAACACTGACCAACACTTAACAAATTATTTGTCAAATCAGGCACATAAAAAACTTCTGTTATTACCTCTATTTGATTGTTGATCTGTAGCCGCACATTCCCTTTCCCTTTCACCACCAAGGTAGCATCATTTCCTAGCTTCAATTGTCTACAAATTGCTCATTGAAGTCTGCAAAATATTCTTTTCTATTACACATGTGATTGTTGCAATCGGAGTCTAAAAACCAATTGTCACTCTCGAGTTGACCAACCCATGCCATGAGCAACATTTCTTTAGAAATCTCTGTATGATTGCTTTTCTTGCTCTGACATTCCCACTGAAAGTGCCCTAGTTTATTGAAATTAAAGCACTCAACAGTGGATTTGTCAAATTTTTCCTTCCACATCCTCGACCTCGTCCTCGAGTAGAAGATTCCCCATATGTCACCTTCAAAACTTGTTCCCCTTCTGGGCTAATCATCCTTTGCTCGTGTACTAGCAAACTGCTTTGTAATTCATCTATGGATAGGTTGCTAGTGTCTTGTGCCTCCTCAATAGAACAAATCACATAATTTAATTTCGTTGTCATGGATCGCAATATTTTTTCCACAACTACTCTGTCACTTTTGTTTTCACCGTTAGCTTTCATTTTGTTCGCAATAGTAAGTGTACGTGTGAAATAATCATTCACAGTCTCACCAGCCTTCATGTGGAGTGTCTCAAATTCCTTTCTCAATGCATGTAATTGAGCTTGCTTAACCCTCGTCGAACCTTGATATTTCTTCTTCACAGAATACCATATGTCCTTGGATGTTTCCTTCTTGAGAATCATCTCGAGAATGGATCGATCCAAAGCTTGAAAAAGATAATTCTTCGCCTTCAGGCCATTAAGTCTTTGTTCATCAAATTGACGCTGTTGCGCCTCTGTAAGTGTCATTCCAACAGGTGCAGCAGAAATTCTAATTTCCACCAAACTCCAGTATTCTTGTGAACGTAGAAAATTCTCCATCAACATTGCCCAATGATCATAGTGACCATCGATCTTAGGAATTGCAGGTTGCACGAACGTATTTTCTGTTGCCATTACTCTCTTTCTGTCTTAGTTTTAGCTAGCTGTGGCTATGCTTTACCAAGCTTGAACCTGGCTCGGATACCAGAATGTTAGAAAGAAAAAACAGGTGCTAAAAGTATTTGATTGAAAGTACTGCTACATTTTATTCATGTGCTTGACACATATATATAGTCAAGCTTACTAACAAACTGCAGCAAAATACTTTGCTGATTTTTAGCAACTACTCAACTAAGAATAAGGAAGTAGCTAACAACTGGAAACGTTTGGCCAGATCAACATGTTGGATTATTCTTAGTTGGGTTAGACAATTTAGTTCGGCACGATGTTAAGCTGCAAAAGCCCTTGGATTTAGCCATGGCTATGAGTCTGACGAGAGATTTTGAATAGAAAAACCAATCATTACGTGTCAAAAATAATCGACGAGAGGCATGTCTGAATACTTGAACAAATTCTGGGTCGTTAACTTCACAACAATGGTCAATTCAGAAGGGTACTATGAATAATGTACTCGAGGGTTCTTTAATATCTGTAACTCCGGCTCCATTCATGAAGTGCTTAAGCAAAGGATAGATGGCAGAACATAGATCTAAAGGATTATGCTATAATTACGATGAGCCTTATTCATAGTAATGTTGTGGACGCCTTTGAATGTCGCACATATGAGTGGAAAAAGGCATTAGTTCAAGTTTTTAAAGCGAAATTATTTACTTTTTATTTTATTTTACCTTACTTTTACTTTAGGTTTAGTTTATTTTAGGTTAATTTTAATTACGTTAAGTTGTTTTATTTCCTTCTAGAAACATTTTTTTATTTACGAGTAATTAGTCCACATTTAAGGACCTACTGGGGAATAAAACATAACCAGAATTTCTATATACTTTTCAAGAGATCTAGGTCTCTCTAAAGGAGTTCTAAAGGTTTAAGTCTCCATTCAACGAGTTGAGTTATAAATCACCATAAATTGTTTTAGGAATAACGATAAAGGGAAGGCAATTGCTTCCAATGTTTCTGTTAATTGCCTATTGATTTGATCCTATCGTCGTGTTATTAACAAGGAAGGAATCAAATCTAATCTTTTGTTTCAAATAAAATGATGAAAGAAGTTCATTATATTTTTTTGATGAAAAAAAGTTGAGATTATATTTTTATTATTCTAATTTATCAAATCATATTTATTTTATTTTTTATATTTTTCATGTCTTATTTATTTAATAGATAGTATTAAAAAAATTGAAATCAAATCATAAAATTAGTTGATAAATTTTCTGAAAAACAAATAGAGATTAGAGTGGTAGGGAATTAACCCGTGTATGTAACGAACAAGTAAATATAATAAAATCAAGAAGATCAAACACGCAAATTTTACGTGAAAAAACTCCTCAAAAATCATAAAAAAACCACGGACAAAATGAGATTTCATTATAATAAAAGAGAGTATAAAAGATGGAGGGAATTAAAGGAAAACCCAATGCCCCAAAAGAAAAAACCCTTCAAAACAAAAAAAAAAAAAAAAAACAAAATTCTCTCAGTTTAAATATTTTTGTTGTTTCAAACCTAGAGTAGCTAAGGTCTATTTATAGGCTGAAATTAGTAGCATATTTAACTACAACAACCTTAAGTTAATAAGAGTGAGAAACTGAAAATAGAGTTTAACAGGGAGAAAAAAACCCAAAAAACTTGAACTGCACATTGTCACGTTAGGACAAGGGATCTCTTCTCGTCGTTACGTTAGCTGCTCGTTGGGATGAAGAACACTTCCTTGTTGCGACGTCACACACTGTTTAGTCCAAGAAATGAGGCATAACTCCACAAAATCTTTATTATTTTTAATTTAACAAATTATACCTTCCTTTCCTTTCCAATGGTTTTATCTTTTAATTTTTCATTAATGATGAAATATTTTTTTCAAATGTCTAAAATTTAATAATGATTATTAATGTTTGAAATTTTAAAAAATAAAATTAATATTTTAAAGATATGTGAAATTTGTATGATAAAAATATTAAGTGTTATTATGTGACTTCAAACTTTGGTTAGAAATTAATTACTATATTGTACTAATATAAAATTGTAAATTGCAGTTATTCATTACATGGTAACAAATACATTATGAATTGTATACAAAATATCTAAAATCAATTAACAGTTTATTTATTTATTTATTTTTATTATTGTTACATAATAACTAATAATATAATATTAAAATATTCTTAATGTTACTTCAGTAATATCGTGAATAATAAAAGATATTCTTGTTAATTAATTTTTTTTAAGTCATGCTTTTATATATGTTATAGATATAGATAAAACTAAATTACAAAACTAATACAAAGATATTTATGGATATTGTTTAATTCAAAACCTATATATGACTTATGAGTATGATGTTCATAAATTAAGTAAAATTTCTAGTAGTGTGGTACTAATTTTGAAATTTTTCTAGTCTAGATGAGGAAACCTCTATTTGTTATGTTAGCATCTAACTCTTTAGGGTTGAAATTCAAATAAGATTTTATGTAAGTTTATATATTTGATTAGATGGTATAATGAATAAATTAGAAGATTATTAAACATTCTCAAATACTGATAACTTTTAGTTGTGATTTACTAAAAGTAATATGTTTTTATTTATATTTAATTATAAAATTATATAAATATTAAGATAAAATTCAAATTTATTATTTTATTATTTTTTTAATAATAAAACATATTAAGGGTTGGTCCAATTCAAGTAGAAAATTTGAGTTCTAAGTAATAATTTGCACAAATTATTAATTTCATTATTTATGTTGGAGTTATTAATTGAATCATTCAAGTAGAAAAATTGTGTTATAAGTAATAAATTGCATAGATCATCATTTTCCATAGCAATGAATCATTCAATAGATACGACAGCTTTGAGAAATTTATCATTAGGCTCTTCATCATCTTCTGAGTTGCTGGAGTTGGAGTCACGTTTGCGCTTGGTTCCGCTGTCTTGACTTGAGGATCTAATCCTTTCTCATATTATCCAATGAACCTGAATCGATTACAGTTAAAGGTTGTTGGTTGTGTATTTCAACTGAACGAGAGCAGCTAAGAGATGGATCAGTCTCCATATCAGTGATTTGCTGCTTCTTTTCAATATCAAGATTTCAAGAAATATTCCCAAAAGCAGAAATGGAATCATCAGAGCTCTTGAAAATGAACCCAGTAGATGTAGATCCAAGTTGTCATAGACCCCAGGCTGAGCAGGTTCCACATAAGGGACAATAGCCAAATGATTTACAACAGAATCACCTTGAACAAAAACAACACCAAAACATTTTCAGATTTAACTGTTTCATATTAAGGGACCAGAACTCTATTGGACAAGAATAGTGTTCCATCCTTTCTTTTGAGCTATCTTGTAACTTGATTAGGAGAAGAGCCATGAGCATCAACAGGAAAACCATTGTATAATCTCTCTTCAAATTCGGTCAAACTATGTTATGAGTTAACAGGAAAGCTATTAGGGAAGTGAAGCACCGAGTTTGGACTGAGAATTTGTAAAGAACCTATTTTCAACCGTACCGAGGTGGTCTTTGAACCCTACTTTAATCAACCAAGTTCGTAAATATAAAATAAGAATATTTATAGAGATAATATAAAAATATATTAAAGAATGATTGAGTAATTTCGTCAATTAAATAGTTAATTAAGGCTCAAGGAATAAATTTTAAAAGTCCAATCGTTATAGAATTTTAATTAAGAAAAGGCTTGAGGACCTAGATGAAAATTAACTGAAGGGCTAAAATGGTTAATAAACCATTATTATGTAAAAGTTAATGGAAGATGATGGTCATCTCCACCACTAAGTGTAGTAACAGTTAGATTATGCTAATTAATCATGATTTGTTAAGTTAATTAATTACTAATTAAACTATAAATAACAAGATGAGTGGAAACATAGAGAAGGTTACCATCTTCTTCGTCCTTCCTTAGTCAGTTCACCATAATTTATTTCCAAAGTAATTTGGCGAAATATGATTGAAAATTTTGTCAAACATTTTCAAAGCAATTCAAAGACTTGTAAAAGTACTCAAAAACATGTTTTTAAATGTATTTTAACTTATCTAAATGTTTTTGAGTCAATCTAAAATGTTTATGATTGTTTTAAATTCATTTTATATAAGCTTGGGGTGTAGTATCAATACATTGACCTAGTTGCATCGGAACAACTAAGTCAATAATCAAAATTGTGAAACCCTCGGGACTTGTATCACAAGTCCACTTGTATTGATACATCTAGTGAGTTGTATCTATACAAGTCCACTTCTACTCATACTGTATTTTCCAACGACTATATTTTTTAAGCATTTATACTGATGCAAATGTAGTTATATCGACACAAGTTTGTCTGCAACTACAGTAAAGCTCAAACTTAATGCTTCTAACTTCTTGGTATAAATACACGTACTCTTTGGTATAAATACACGTCAAATACACGTCCAATGGTCATAAACATCCACAAACGTACTCCTTGGTATAAATACACATCAAATACACATCATTACATATGAGATGAATAATCAAGCATAGAAATCAAAAGAAAAACCTCTAATCCTTTATTTTCTCATTTTTCTCTTGTACACATCTCTTAGATGCTTATTGTTAGATCTTTTTATTATTTCTATTTTCATTCATTGAAAGGGAGGTGACACATGTAAATACACGCCTTTGAAAGGTTTTCATTGTTTACACCCTTCATCTTTGTTATAAAGACGCCTTAAATGAATCGTAAAGGGTTTCTAGTTGAGCCACAAAAACTAGAGGATTTTAGTTAAGCCATAAAAATTGGGGGAGGGTTCTATCTTAGCCTTGTAAAAAATATAGGGATTGTAAAAGTTACACATTTTCCTTAAAAGATAATTCGAGTATAGTGAATTGGGAAATCCTTGGTTGAGGTATATCAAGGTAGTGGAGGTAGACAATTAGGGTTGAACCATTATAAATTGAATTGTCCAAGTTTTTCTTCCCTTTCCTTATCATCTAGAAAAAATTATAGAAAATTTTAAAATACCAATTCATCCCCTCTTGGTATTTTCAAGCCTAACATATACCATTGATTCATCCTAACAAAATTTCTTTGTATGCAAAAAATAATATTTTTATACCAAAAATTGATTTCTCATGCCAAAATTTAATTTTGAAAGCATAACAAAAAATCAAAGGGCGTACCAAAAAATACGAGGGAATATAAAAAGATATGAGGAAGTACCAAAACTTATAAGAGAATACCAAACCCAAAAATATGATGGAAGTACCAAAAATTATGATAAAGAACCAAAAAATATGAGGGAAAGTAAGTACCAAAAACTCCAAGGAAGTACTAGAAATTATGAGTGAGTACCAAAATATATTAAAAATGACAAAAATTATGAGGGAGTACTAAATATGGGTTTGTCTTAAAATTATTTATTTAGTTAATATTATTTATTTATTAGTATATAATAAATTTTATTATTATGTAAAAATAATATTTTCTTTTTTATCAAAATTTAATTTCTCATGTCAAAACTTAATTTTAAAAACATACTAAAAATTCCAAGGAAGGAAGTACCAAAAATTTTGAAGAAGGAAAGAATACCAAAAGAAAATATACGAGGAAGTACGAAAATTCATGAGAGAATAAAAAAAACTTTTAAGTAATGTATTATTAATTTGTAATCAGTTGAAATGGATAAAGCTTACCATTAGCTTTGTTTTTAGTGAAAACAACTTTTTTTTTAACTAAATAATTTTCGGTTTCATCTTATTATATAATTTTTAGTTTTGATGTACCCATCTAATATTATTTAAAGTTTTTTATTGAGTTAGTGTCACCTATTGATCGAGTCTCAATTCAATTAGGGAAATTACTTTAATGTCCCTTCACATTTAAAATAAAATATATTTAAAGGTACTTTAGTCTTTTTATTTAAAAAATAAATAAAAACATGCATATGATGAGATTTGAACTCATGCCAATTATGTTAGCAAAATTTTTAATTTACCATTCAACCAAAATTTTATTTTAATATTTTTTAACATTTAAAGTTTATTATGCACACTTTTTTACCTCCATCAATTGTATATATTTTAATGATGTTATTGATTGATATAGTGTCACAAAATAACACAACACCAACTTAGGATTGACAACAACACCATATGATAAATAATTGTACTCATTTAGTAACCTTAATCTAATATATTCATGTGTTTTATTATCATGCATATTATTATTAATTAGTTTCAAATCATACATTTCATTATTTATTCTATGTTCTAAATATATAGTTTCCACATGCATACACGGGATAAAGTTTCTAATATGGATAAAGAGAATTATTTATGTTATTATATAATGATTACATTAGTTTTATTTTTATATATATAATTTATTTATTTATTGATTCAATATAAAAGTTGGTAAATATATAACTTTTTTTATTATGATTAATATAATTTTAATTATGATTTAATATCATATAATTTTAAATAATATAATTTTAATTATTTTAATTATTATTTAAAAAAATATTTTATATTTTATATTATTCAATATAAATATAATTTTAATTATTTATTCTATACCCTAAACTTATTTTAAACTAATATATCTAATATTTTGCTCTAAACTTATTTTAATGTATCATTTAATATTAATATATAGTGAATGTATGAGTTTCATGCACCATCAATGAATAAAAATACAACACAATATTATATAAACAAAAAATAGTAGAAGACATATAAATAAATTTCTAATAATTTCATTTAAACATAATTAAATATTAATTATACCTATTAGATTTTTTTGAGTTTTGTGTACGATGTTTATGGTTTAATATTTAATGTTTATATCGAATCTCAAGTCACTATCACCAATGTAATTGATTTCAAAAAATAGTAAGCTGGCAAGGGTTGGCACGGCCCGACCCCCTAAAATAAAAAATTTCTCTTATAACCTTTTTATAATTTATCAAATTTAAATTAATAATGATAAAATTACACTTTAACCTTTAAAATAATAAAAAATAATTTAATCATTTAAAAATTATAAATATATAAACTACTAACATAATAAAATTTTAATTTTACCGTGATAAAATATATAACTTAATTTCACCTCTTCAAAAATATTTACTGACATCTAACCAATTTCAATGTTACCATACTCAATCTCAACCTTATAATTACTTTTCTATTCTCCCCAGTACAAATCTTACGCATGCAAAGGATGCATTGGTTTAAGGCAATCCTTGCCGGGCTAGAATTGGTCGCATACTCCACGGCCACAAAGGATTATCCCTTACGATTTTTTTTTCTTTTATTGGTAAAGCTGATCCGGCACTGACAGAGACCCTCACGATTAAGGAAATTACCATTTCATGGCTGGAGACGGGCACGTACCTATAACTATAAGCTCATCATTTGAGAGCGACTGCAGCGATGCACTTCAGTATCCTACTAAAGCCCCAACTATTTTTAGGAGCATTGATGTTTCTTGTTGTAAATGCTGACGAGGCCAGAGTTGGGAAACCAGACAGACCTCGAGGGATGAAAATGTAGATGCAGATAAGGTAGTTAAAGCCGGGGTGAACAGCTCTGTTGTCTGTCCGTAAATCAATTTTGCCTTTGCAGGGAGTGTACCTAGTTTAGCAGAGGTGAACGAATCCACTGTATTATTGCTGCCTTTGGTTGTGACGAGTTGCACTAGAGTTCCTGCTCCCTTTCCATCCTTTTTTCTGCTTCTGGTTTTAGTGAGTTGTTACAATGCAGGGTCTATCTATTGTTTATTTTGGTTCAATGATAGTTTAGTTTTCAGAAAAGAAAAATCAGCTTGAGATAAAAAGGGTTTTCTTATTGATAATTTTTAGCCATGTGAATGAACAGCTATATATATTGATATAGAACTAGGCTTAGCTAGACAATGAACACCATCCATGGATGCATGCATGTAAAAGAGAGTTTGTAGTTGCAGAGAAATGAAAAATATAAAAAACTAATGAGAAAACATAGCTAAAAGAAGAGGAATAAGATGATCGGAGATGATTTTGTTAGTTTTTTCAGTGGGATGGAAAGCATCCCAAAATACATACTTATTGGCATCACTGCATGTAAATGGATTATACTGATTGCATAGGTAACTCATTTCGAATGTCCCCGTCGAACAACATGCCACTCCCGTCACCTCAAACCCTACAATTCCACGTTCCAAACACCCAATTTTTAAAATCCAATTTTATATTTGATAAATGATAAGAGAGCTACTCATAACTATAGAGTCTGTGAAGATAGTCATTGTCGCATCACATTAAATGCTCCCAAGTACAGATCTTTGTGTAATTACTGATTTCTTATACAATATTTCATTATAACACTTAAAACCAACCAGCATTTATCTTCTTCTTATTGGGTAACATTCATAATTGCTGATTACAATATGCTAATAGAATAAATACATTTTCAGACAAGAAAAAGAAAACATTCATTAAAAAGCTTTCCACTGTCTCTTAGATGACAACTGTTTAGCATCAATGGTTTCATCTATTTAACTTTATTTTTTTTTATAATTCATTAAAAGAAAACATTTTTTTATAAATTTAATTTCTTTATTTATTGTAACTGTTTATCAAAAATAGATAAAATTAAAAATCACATCATATAAATTAAATAAATATAATCTATACATCCCTTCAGTCATAAATTAGGTTTTAATTAGTAAAATTGAAATAATTAATGTTTGAGGTCCCTGCAACGCATGCACCCTGATTACCGCCCTGGTTGAGCTATTATGGTCCTAACACCTTAAGAGTTGATGAGTTGCAGATAAAAGCTACTGAAAATTTTCTACTTCTGCTTAGTTTTGTTTTAATTGATTTAATTAATTCAAAAAAAAACTCTGCAAAGTGGTCCAACGAAGCAAAATGCAGAAAAGAGAAACTTACCGAAGAGAGAAGGTCTGGTAATAATCTGATAGAAAATGTCATAGGCAGGTGCAGACACCATTCGCATTCCAGGAAGCTCCTTGTTTAGTTTTGCAACCAAGCCTTCCAGTTTCCTGTTGAATCCGGATGCCACATTGTTGTATTCGGGTACACAGTCGTTTTGGCCTAGGATATTGGTGGCCCTCTCCAGCGGCAAACACCCCATCGGAGGAAGGCCGGTGATGGATATTTTCCGGACACCTAGAGCGTGGAGTTCCCTTACGAAGTTTTCGCCCAGTCCTAGCAGGAAATCCTGGTATTGCCTCACTGAGAACTGGGATTTTCGGGTGGGGAAAACGTAGTAATTTTCTAGGAAATCATTCGTCCCTAAGCTCATTAGATACAAGGCCTCTCTCAGAATCTCATTTGCCTTATTTTCACCGATGTAGCTTCTCAGCTTTCGCTGGTATTCTTTGTAATACTCTAATTCCCTCCATAGTGGTATCACATTCTGCAAAAACCGTAAAAGGGAACAAATATACAATAATTAGCTTCTTCTGGGGCATGTTTATATATAGGTGTGGTGGCTTTTTCATCTTACAAGGACTTTGGAGGTTGCATTGTCGTAGCCAGTTCCAGCAGAAGCAAAGCAAACACCAGTGGCGAAATCCGATATATTATAAGCAGGATCCAAGTAAGCTGGGATGGCTGGTTTCAGTCCAAAAGCTTCGGAGATGAAATCGGGAGGGATTCGGCCATTGCAGAAGCGTCCAGTTGGTTGACCCCCGTAAAAATCACGACCGTAAGGCTGAAAATTGCTCTTCAAAACCGTCGAGATCAGGTTGTTGTTGCCCGAATCCACGGAGGAGTCTCCGAACACTATGATGGCTGGAACTTTAGCTTTGGTCAATGGAGATAAAGATAAGAAGAAGAGCCAAAGAAGAACTGGAGTACTACCGAAAGCCATTTCACCTTCACTGCACTGCACTGCACTCTCTCTGTGTCTGCAAGCAGATGAAATTCACAGTTTAAAGAAAATAAAATTTTGGCAAATTAAGAGACAAATGACAAAGCATGGTTTATGAATAATTTATTTTTAATCTTTAATATATAAAGAAGAGGTTTGGTGGGGGATTTTAATGGGAAATAATAAAAGATGTATCTACTCCCTCCAACTATTTCTAGCTCTTTCCACTTTATACTATTATAAGTATTATATTCTCTATATATTAAATTTGTAATATTTAATGAATTTCTTAAAAAATCCTTAATATATTAAAAATAATGTAATTATAATAAATAACTTAAAATCAATTATATCAATGGTATTCAATTTTAAATAAAACTAAATTTGTCATGATTTGAATATTAATATTAATATATATTATAATTTAAATAATATATATAATTATTAATTTATTATAGGTTATATATTTTAGGCTTAATGACAAATTTGGTTACTAATGTTTACATATTTTGTCAAAATGGCCCTAATTATATTTTTCAGTCTTTTTTAGCCATCAACCTTTGTTCTTTTTTTCAATTTACTTTTTTTTTTAACAGATTTGATAAAAGTACCGCTAAAAAAGTTAACAGGGATGATGTGGAATTTAATATGGAGATGGCGTCTTTGGCTTTTAAGAACTAAAAACGGTGACTTTAAATTTTCAACCCAACCCATGAAGTAATATGTTCTATAAAGATATTTGAATTTGATTATCGTCTTTATTTTTTTTCATTATTTCTATAGGAGCAAACAAATAACATATTTTAATATCAAGAAATCCATTTTCGGTACATTTGACTAACCTATATTTCACTTCATTACAAGTTTTTCTCTCTTTTGAACTAAAACAACCCAAATACTAGTTATAATTTTGAATTTTGGAATTTAGGGTTTCAAAACCCTAAATCTAATTCAATAATATTATTATGAAAATCAAGTTAAACACCAAATTTCATAAGCTTAAACCCAAAATATTAGAATACCCAGTCGATTAGTAATGAAACACTAACATTTGCTTCGCCTCAATCTCCCGATTCCAAATGCAGTCTGTGCCTCTTCAAAGAAAAAGGTTTTGGGTTTCTCTCTTGCCTCTTAATTGAAAATTTAGTATTTTCGATTTGATTTCAATACTTAGTAAGATTTCTAGTGATCCAAGGTTTCAAAATGGTTCAAGATTTCAATCTTTCTTTCTTTTTTTCAAAAGGTTTCAATCTTTCATAGATTTGTTTATTGAAAGATTTTTCTATTAAGTTTTTTTTTTCAATATTTACATTTATGTTTTTTAATTGAGAGTTACTTTTTTAATTTAATGTATGATTTCTTTATTTTATTATTTTCCACATGTAATTATTTTATTGGGTTACCTAAGTAATAAATTAATCTCATTAAAAATATTCCACATATATGAAATTTCACATCATCCCCATTAACTTTTAACGACACTCTTATCAAATCTGTTAACAAAAAAAGCAAATTGAAAAAAAAAGAACAAAGATTGATGGCTAAAAAAGGCTCAAAAATACAATTACGGCCATTTTGACAAAACATGTAAACACGTTAGTGACCAAATTTATCATTAAGTCTTTATTTTATATCTATTGTTAAATTAATTTTTTTTTAATGTTAAAATTGTTAAAATTCAATTTTTATGATATTTTATTTACTTTTACTCTACTTTAATCCATGAATGTAATTAAATCTTATTATAATTAAAAGAATATAAATTTAATTTGATAAATATTATTAACATGTGTCTTTTTTAAAACTATATTTTAATCTTAATAATTTAATAGTCATTGATTTTAATATTATAACATTAAAAGTTAATTCAATTAGGTAAAATCTTAAAAATAATTTATTTAAAATCAAATTTATATTTAACATATAAAAATTATAAATAATTTTTTTAACAAAAGGCATGAAATAGCTTTAAAAAATTAAAAGGCAATGAGTAAAAAAGTAACTTACTTAAATTATAAATAAGTGCTTCAAATAGAAATTGTCACGCCTACCATATCTCTAGTGCGGAAGTATACCAACATTTCTATTGACAAATAGCAGGTTTCCAAGTCCATTCCCAAGTACTTATTACTTCGTAGGTAGTAATTGTTATTTTATTAGGTTCCACTGTTATTACTATTCGGAATCCACAAACCATTCCAATCGTCGGTCAAAATTTCTTCTAATATGTTCTTGAATTCATTTGAGACGTAAGCAAAACTTAGATGGGACAAGAATAAAATTGTAATTTTCTAATTATTTCTAATTTTATATGAAAATTGTATTAATATTTTTTAAAAAAATTATTAGTTAAATTCTTCCTACTACATCAATTATGTATTTAACCAAAGACATAATGACAAGTAAGAATGTATTTACATGTCATTACATTTTTTTCCAACTCACTATTAGTGTCTATTCCAACTTACCATCCATACTCCTTTCTCCTCCAATTACCCACTCCCTCCATAATGAAATTTCTTTTTATCTATCTTTAAAACCCAAACAAAAAAGAATTTTCGTATTGAATCGTAGTGGTAAAACTTCACAATTAATGTAGAAAGCTGCTTTAGTATTTGGAGGGACTGGGGTATTTGGTCGAGTTATGGTGATTCGCCAACGGAACCATTGATATCGGCATATTTGATTAAGAAATCATAGTTGGATGACCACACAGTTAATCCACTTTCAGTGCAAATCGGTGGGAGAAGAGATCAATGATGGAAACAAAACTAAAAGCTGGAATCACCCTTATAGTATATCGTTACTCTTATTTCGGGGTCTCTTTCTCATCTGCTACTGGACTTGATTTTGAATGGTGTAAGGCACCAGAAAATGGGCTAATAGCTCCAAATCTGGTAGTGTACCTCGACATACCACCTGAGAAAGCTGCAGAGAAAAGGAGGCTATGCAGGTGAGAGATATGAGCAGCTCGAGTTATAGAAGAAAGTTGTCCAACACTATAAGCTTCTTGAAGATTCTTCATGAAAGATTTTAGATGCTTCCCAATGCATGGAAGATGTGAAGAAATAGTGTCATGACTTGTCAGAAAGGGAAGCCTCTTTCGTCCCCGTCGTCTTGCTAGTTTATCAAATATTTCTTTTTTCTTTTTTAATTGAAGAAACGAAAAATGAGGGAGAACACAGGGAAAGATGAGTTGGAAATGAGTGTAACAGTCAACCAGAAATGATAGTATGAAATAGGAATATTATATATTTTTAATAGTTTAATGTTATATTGTTAAAATAAACATAGATAATGGTAATAGGATGGTCGTAAAATAAGAAAAATAAGAACATACTGATTTTACGTGAAATCCCTTTCAAAAAAAAAATTACAGGCAGAGGAAATGAAATTTATTAATGTTTGAAAAACAAATGATACAATAAGAGTTTCAATTATCTATTTAAATGTTGAAAAACCCTATTTAAATCCATGTCAAATAGAAAAAGTATAGTCCTATACAAATTCTACTTATGCGACATGGTTTGTACCGTGAGGGTCGAAACCTCCAGTCGCAACCCTAATCCAGCAATTTCTTCAACAAGATCCTTATTCTTAAATTAATTAGTTTGTTAATTTTAGTAATCTAATATACACACTACATATTAAAGAAGAGGCGAAAGAAGAAAGGTTTTTTTTTTTCCTTTTAAATTCCAATTATTGGTGGCAAATGAAAACATTAATTATATAAAATTAAATTTAAAGTTGTTTTTATTGTATTAAAATTTAAATTCCAGAAAAATAAAATAAAAATAATTTAATTCTTGAAATCATTAGTGAAATTAAATTTTAATATAACATTAATTATATAAAAGACCCAAATTAGTGGTTGAATTGGATAATTTCAATATGACATAAATTATATATGTGAATGTAATAATGATATCTATTAAAGCATTAATTGAGTAAACAGTTTTCATTTATTTTCCTGCGATTTCCATTTATATTTGGAAATTTATTTAACATTAAGTATAAATTGGCCTTAAAATAATTTGGTAATGATCAATCAACCGACGCTAAACAACAAAGGCAACAAACTAAAATATCTATTTTTTATGCTAAACCCTGCTATAATATATGTTAGATTTGTATATAGAAAATTTAGCGGGGAGAAATTTCTTTTCAAAAATTTAGCCTTTGAAATAAAAAAAAAATTGATATTTCACTAAAGGTTTTTGTAAGTATTGAGTTGATTGTTGAGTTGTTACATGAATTGTAACTATTAGAAATAATTTAAAATTGAAAAAATAACAATGAGTACAATTAATTGGTTATGTAATTTGAATTCAATCATATGTTTGTAGGTCCTTATTCGGAGAGCAATCTACTATAATCTTTACAATATAATATAAATAAGCTCAATCTCACTTTCATTTATTGTAAATTGACTATTATACAATTGTAATTATCAAACTCTCTCCCTAAGACTTTCCCTTCTAAAAGCTTTGCTCAAACTACTATAAAGATTTGATTACAAACAAATTGCACCCATATAAGTTCCTCTCAATGAAAAGATTATGCTCTATCAATTCCCTACATAATACTCTAAAGTAAGTCTTCAACATATAGATGTTTTTGTCTTCGTAAATCAAGAGTGTGATGAGATTAAAATTTTAGAGTTTTGGATATTGTCTTCGTAAATCAAGAATTTTTGTCTTCAACATTACACTAAGATATTGTTTGAGATAAATGAATACTTTTTTTGATTACATATCCCTCACACATAGAAAGATAATCACATTAAACTCTTACAAGTTTCCTTGCTTGATATAAAGTTTTCCATGATTATACCACAAATTTTGATGCAAGAGGTCCTTTAAAAAGTTTCACAAAAATAGTCAAAATATGTTAACCAGAAATAGAAAATTTTCAACACCTTAGTTGCTGTAGTGAGTTGCAACTGACTGTTATTCCTCGAAATGTTGCCATGCTCATTTGTTTACTTCTTAAAAATCCATTTTTTCCCAATCACATTGTTGCGTTCTAGTTTGAGAACTAACTGCTATGCACCATTTCTCTCAAATTGAATTAGTTTCTCTTGCATCACATGTGTCCAATGTTTATCTTTCAGAGCATTTTCCATCCTCTTTGGCTCAATGGAGGATGTGTAGCAAGGTAGCATAATCATATCGTGGTAGTTTGGTCTAGGCTTGTCCCTAACCTTGGACCACTTTCAGAACGACCAATAACATTATCCAAAAGGTGATTTTTATGTAATCTAGGGGAAGGTTTAAGGCTAAGAAAGGTTATCAACAGGTTACTCTTCACCTTCACTTTATTCTATTATTTGTTCAGCTGTAACTTTTTTTGCTATTGGTCATATTATCATCAATAAACTCATTTTCTATGGAGCTATCTAGTTCATATTTGACCATCACATTGATGGGATCCATCACAGATTGGGTGTGTTTATTATACACTTTATAAGCCTTGTTATTTATGGAAAAAAAAAAGGAATGTCTTCATCACTATTAGCTTCAAACTTCCCATTTTAATCTCTTTCTCAGTATGTAGCATGTACTTCTAAACACATGAAATTACCTTATTATTTGCTTCCTTCCTCTCTATGCCTCATAAGGTTTCATCCTGGTCTTTAGCCTCAATAAAATTCTACTAATCACATAACAATTCATGTTAACAACTTTTGCTTAAAACCTATAACAAATGTAACAACCCATTTCTCAGTTGTGTAGGAAATGGCAGTTTCAAAACTTAAAGTAAAAATATTTAGAATTTCTTCACTTGGATGCAAAATCTTCCCATGCAGCTCTAGAAGGGAAGTGAATATCAAATCCCAATTGGTTACCAGAAACGTCACAGAGAGCATCAAAGCCAGCTCTACGTGCATCAAAAGGCCCACCAGCAACTTGAGCATACAGCAAAATATTGGCTATCATTTCAGGCAAGAAGTTGCTAAAATTTTGGAGAGTTTCATTCTTAAAACCTTCTAAAGCTTCAGTGTGCTTTTGTTCCAAGCTCGCCATAGTAGCCTTTTGCTCTTCGGCCATCTTGCTCACAGTGGCCTAATGCTTTTCAACCATATTCTTCATAGCAGCATTTGTGCTTTCCTTTTTTGCTATTTCAACTACGACCTCTCTAGATAATTTCTCTACCTTGCCCTCAGTGACTACCAGAGGCTCAGCTTCCCCTGCAAGTCTTGGTTTTCTTCTTTTAGCTTGGAATGGAGCTCGTAGGCTCTCTTTAGGGCTCGCAGGGCATTCTGGTAAGAGTCATCGAGCTCTCTCTTGCTAGCTTCAGCTCCGTTTATGCCTTCTTTGAGACCCAAACCAACCATGCTAGCCTCATCCAAGAGAACTTGTAGGGACAAAGTTAGTTCTTGTAGAGAAGGCTTCTTCACACCATTGGATGAACCAGCCAAACACATGTGATCATTAATTGCTTCTAGCAGAAAGGCCATTAAATGTTGGTGACATCGTTCGAACTATAATGGAACTCTATTGTGCTCAGGAGCTCACGCCAAGGGAATAGTTTGCTAGCCTCACCACCCATCCCAACAAGTTTTACGGGTGCACCAGCAATACCATCCTCCACAATGGTACCAAAAACGCCTTCATACGAAGGTCCTTACCTGGTTGGGGATAAGAAGTAGGATAAGCAGAGGGTGAGTTAGCAGGAATAGCATGTGATGAACTTACATGGACAACCGCAGGTGAGCTCACATGAGTGACAAAGGGTAAGCTCACAACAAAGAAAACAAAAGCGGCGACCACAATAGCAGAAGGCCCAACGTGGTCTGTCCTCTTTTTTTGATGCTATTCTAATATTACATTGTGTTCCTCCTCCTCACTGCTTACCACAACATTAGCAGCCCCCATACTAGTCCTACGCTTCTTGCGTATATCCAACATAAAAGCTCGCATGTCTATGTATTCGTCGAATTCCCGCGGCAAACTAGTACACTTTTTCGAACTGTCTTCAATGTCCTGAGTTGTGCTTGCACCACCAATAATTATAAGATCAGTAGTAGCAGTAACTAAGTTAGGGTTCGCACCACTTTCCACATGTGGTGAAAGAAGTGGAACCAAGGACGAGGCCTTATTTTACAATAACTATAGAAGTAATTTCTTAATTCTTCTTTGTATCTTAACAACATCAGTCCGAGATCATATTTGGCCCCATGTGGCCACGTGAACCTCTTAGGCTGCACCCCAACAGCATCAACTACTTCATTATTATCACCTGGTCTCCATCCATTGAGGCTAAAGTTTTCCAAACAGAACAGGAATACATTTGTAACATCCCATATATTTTATTTATTTTGTGCTCATGATTGAGAACAAGGGAATTAATTGCCAAGTGGTTTACTGGTTACTTAGCTATCATAGTGGTCAAAGGTTTAAGCCTTATTGTTCACACTCTTGCATTTAAATTTTTTTGACAATTTTTCTCATGCTTAGTGAGCATTGCCGTCCACCTATTGCACCATAATGAGGAGGATTTATTTCCTCCATTTGAAGGTCAAACTTACTATAGTTAAGGGGTACTTGATTCCCTTTTTACTCCATGCCCCCCTCCCTTGCCATAACCTTACCTCTTATCTTGTTGCATGATACATTGAACCTGGCCATGGTTGACCAAACCCTCATCCCTTGTATTATCGTCTATACCCCATTTCCCTCTCACTTTCTTTCATTTTTCATTTTCTTTTCTCACGATTTTCTCTCCTTTTTACAAACAACCATCACCATCCTCCTAATCTTTTTATTCCTCCACCATGACCCAAATTTCCTTCCACCGATCACCACCTCTCGTGGCCACCGCTCCTCTACTTTTTTCATCTCCCTCCTCCCATCGTCGTCATGAGTGCCGCTGTTGTCACCGCCGTGTGCCACTTCAAATCTTTTTCCTCTATTTTTATTTAATTTTCTTTCTCCTACTCCTTTCTTCCCTCTTTTTAGCCAAACCTTATAACTCCTCTATTGTCGGATCATTGTCAAGCCACCGCCACTGCTGATGATAAAAAATATCTTCCTTTTCTTTTTATTTTCCTCTCATTCTGTCGATTCTCACTTTGTTTTAATCAAACTATTCTTTCATTGTAATGATCTTTTCTAGATTGCTCGATTTTCTGACATCACTCCTTTCTGATTTATTGATCGATTCAAATTAATCAAGTGTCAGTAAAGATTATTTTGGGTCATAAAAACCCTTCTCCTAGTGATTCCTTTATAGGGTCGAATGGTATAGTGCCATGAATCATAGTGGTATTTTGTTATTGTTCTTTATTTATGAACTATATTACTAATACTTCTTCGTATAGCTTTAAAGGGCCGAACAATAATTGTATGGGAGACCTCTAACTTCGTAAAGAAATTCTCTTTTCGAGAGTCTTAGATCGTGGGGTAAGTGATGTTAAGACAATTAATGATAGATCTCTTAATTGACAAAACATTTTCAAAGATCCACACTAATACATGTTACTTATGTGATAAATCATCTTTCGAGATATATTGAGTGAAACCGTAAATAAGGGTTGAAGCTATTCAGATCTTTAATCTAACGTATGGATCGATATTATTTGTTTGTATGACATTGATATTTTATTATTAACAAATTAATTATATTGAAATATATGAATATATTAAATATTTATGAAGAGTTGTATAATTTATCGAGATAGATACCAAGTAGGTGTTCTAAGCAAGTAGATCTATGACTTACATGACAAGTGATATGCTTATGATTGTGGTTATGATAATTGCGTAGATCTCATGCTCATGATGTGACACCCCAAACCTGACTGGGACGGATCGACCCAAATTTGAAGCGTTACATTAGCCACCCCACCCAAGACACACCCCAACCTTATAACACCTCAATCTTATCTAATTATTAGTTATTTATTAATTCAAAAGCAAATTATGAGCCAATTTTAAACTTTTCCTAGGTAATTTAACCTAAGGGCATTTTTGTCATTTTACCACCTATGGTAAAACTAACCTGATTTTAGATCTAAATGTTTACCAACCTTTTTTTAGTCAAAATTATGCGAGCCCAAAAGTTTCAGCTTAATTTGAGTTCGTTTACTATGTCTAATTCAAGTTTTATTACTAGGGACTAAATTGTAACAAATACAAACTATCAAGACCTATTCTGAATTATGAATTAAGTGCATTTCTGTCAAATTTTACCCATTACAAGACTAATCCTAAAATTTTACCAAGTTTCCTTATCATTCAAGGCTCTAATTAGACTAATCAATTTTTAGGACTAAATTGTACCCTAAACAAATTAGAATACCAATTTAAAGAGACAAAAATTCAAACCCCCAAAAACCTACACAATTGTGTCCCCCTAACCATGTGTCATTAATCGACCATGTTTGCGTCGTGAAAAACTTGTGGGTTGATTGCACACGTCCGTGTCAAAATTCCATACACCCGTGTGTGATAGCTCTAGTCTCCGCACACCTGTGTCACTTACCCACACACCCGTGTAAAAATCATTGCACCTATTTTTGTGAAAAACTCGTTTTAAAACCCGATTTTGCATATTTTAATGGCCAATTAAACCTGATTTAACTACAATTAATTAACATACATATACATACACCTTCAATTGAATTTACTGACATCAATTAAGCCTCAGTTATATAGAATTAGGCAATCAATTTCATGCATAACAAACACCGAATAAATCAAACAAGTGACGTACCTTAGTCGCTAGTAAACCACTCCATGGAAGCTTCATTTAAACAATGGTTAGAGTAAACATCATGCCTCACACACCGTGTTATCAATCACTGTGTTATCAAGCAACAATACACCACAAACTATTCAATAAACAAACTCAAACATGCATATATGATATGTAAAACCATCCAAAATTAAAAATGTCCAATGTCCAAGTCCAATTACAACCAAAATTAAACTAAGTCCCAGAAGTTCCATAATTCCCGATTAACATATCTAAAACGTGTAACTAAATCTCTATCGAGCTTTAATATCTTGGAACTTTCTTGCTCGGCTCCTAAGCTCCCCAGTCCTATCGGTTAACTGCACGAATGTGAGGGTGTGAGCTTAAAAAGCTCAGTAAATGTTAATAAAATGACAAGTAAATTAGCACCCAAATCATGCTTAAATCGAAACCAATCAAATACAGATTTTCAACGATAATATCAATCCATAATAGTTCAATGTCATATGCTCAACCATGTATCAAAAATCATAATTAATCAGGGCATATAATTATCAATTTAGCATATAACAATCCATACATTTATATTGGCATATACAATCATGGCTTAATCGGATGAACATACATCAGATAAACAGATCTCCTTACTCCCACTTAGAATCAGAATCAATCCTGGATTGAACGGGCCAAGGCCACACGCTCCCTTATATCGCCTCAAATTAGTCCCGTTGAGTGGAGACACAAGCTCAACACTCCCTTATCTACTCCAAATTAGTCCACCTAGAGCCTCATTGCTCACAAATAACATATCAATATTGTGAGTACTCACAAATCCTATGGCATGCCAACTATATCCAATAAATCCACCATGATATAGTACCAATATAATCAATCAATCATAATGTAATTTCAGTCAATAATGTGCTCAGTTTAAAGTGCTAAAATGCATATGTGAACCATGTAACATAACCATTTTAACATCAAATTAAATCTAGCATATCAATTAGCTATTATCAATATTCATTTATCAATTGAAATATCAACATACTATGAACCAAAAACTCTAGCATACTTGCTTAGTTCACCATTATAATCAATCAAATCAAGCACATAAAATCACTAGATGTTCACTTACCAACACTTAACAAAAATTTCATTACTTAAACATATATCAATAATCTTCAAAATTAACCAACCAAAACTCAATTAAATATTTGCGATCAGTAATTAATCATCCAATTAAGCATAAGTAAGGGTCAATTTACCAAATCGCGTTTTAATAACACTCACCGCACACCTAACTCAACCATAACCAAGTGATCAACCAAGCAAATCCAAGCTTCAATTTTGATTAGCTCAATCCTCTTCAAGAATCGGAGCTTCAACAAAGATAAAATAAATGTTACCACCTTTCAAAAGATATAATAAACAAAATTTTTCATCAACTAGGATACACAAAATTCTCACTCAAAGTTACCTTGCCGGATTTGTACCATTAAGTCAAAAACTCGATTCCTCACAAAATCAATCACTCCAATCCTCTTGATCACTTCCAAGCATCAATACTAGACCAAATAAACATATACTAAGTATCAATTTCACATTTAAATCAATTTTACAAAAATCCAGAAGATCGGTTCATGAAGAATTCTTTAAATTACCTTACAAACATGTTTAATCTTGATAAATAAGATAAAAAAAACCTTCTAATAGATCCATTTTGAGTTGGAACGTCTATTGATTTGTGGATTTCCTCTTAAAATTTAAGATCCACCATTAAAGCACCTTAAGCTTTTGAAAAAGATGACATTGATAAAAAAAATTATGTAATTATCACTCAAATCATGTAAATATGCTTCTAATCATCATAAAAATAAGTTTAGAAATAATAATTAGCTTTGATTTGTTCTAAATCCTTTAATTGAAAATCTTGATTCAAGAATCTTGAGAAATTTCAGAATATTTTTTACTACTTTTGTGAATAATTTCGGGTGAAAAGAGAGAGTATTTTGTTAAGAAAATTTGTTGAATCTATTCTCTGATGATAAATATTTAAAACCATGCAAAGAAAATAAATTTTATAACTCTCGAATCTAATGTAAATGGTGTAAAAAGTAGGCTAGATGCATTGTGTTTAAAATTGAAACAACCCCCCAGAAATTTTAAAATTGGGAAATTTGCCAATGGCCACTCTCTCATTTCCCTTACTTTTTCAATTGATCATTTCCCTTCAAAATTCTGAATTTAAAGGTTTACTTGCCAAATAAATACTCCAAAATTTCCCTTATTTTATAATTAAATTAAATTTAATTAATATTTAAATTTAACTCAAATTAACCCCCAATAAAAAATATTTTAAAATTCTTTTTCAACCTAAATTAATTATTTTCACTAATAATTATTTAATTACTTTAAAATTAATTTTCCAAAAATATTTTTATTTTTTCAGATTATTGTTTAATCAATTTTAGATTAAATTGACCTCCTAAATTAAATTAAAAATTACTATTAACCCGATAAATTCTTAAATTCACGCTCAGAACCTGAAAAATATACTCGAAACTACTAAACCCGGTTTAAGGATATTACACATGATATTTGATGTATGGCTCATGTGTTATATGTGATGATTTAAACATGTGCTATTTATGTGTATATATGTATGACAAATCAAGATATATGATCTATTGTGAAAAACATGTTAAACATGTTAAAAGTGATTATTATGTGATAAGTGATTATGAGGGCATGTTTAACATGCACAAGTGTATATGTGATCTATTTGTGTTATAAGTGAAAATCGTCATATCACATGCATGGGGTGGGATTTTGTGAAAGGTGGAAACAGTGGAAGGATATCTGCAATTTAGAGGTGACTTGTCTACATCAGTGTTATCTGTGGCAGTTTAACAGCAAATCAGTGGTGGCTTGTCCACAAACGGTGTTTTGGATGGACGAGTTCTAGGGAACTCGATATTGATGTGTAGCGGAGATAGGTAAGAACTTTATAAAATGTGCATTAATTAAAATATGCATCAATATATCTATGCATAAGCATCAGTGTTATATTCCATGATCTTGATGAATTATGATTATGTCATGATTGATGTATTGTACTTTGATATGTATGCAAATATATATTATGTATTAATATCACACTGAGCCTTTTAAAGCTCACCCATTACTTATGTGTTTCAGATAATCCTCGTGGTTAGGACTTGGATTTGGCCATCGGAGAGGCTCTCGGAAATAAATGATTTTTAAGGTTATAGACTATTTTATATTTTTGGGACTTTGTGGACTTTTAAATTTTTATTTTGGGACTTTAATTGTGGTTTATCATTAAACTATGGCATGAATGTTTCATATTTAAAAAAAAATCACAGACAATTGGACTTTTTGCATGGGTTTTAATATGAATGAATTGTTTAAGTGTTATCTTAATAAAATCCGTTTTCCGTAAACTCTTGATTAAACTTGAATTTTTAATATCGTCACAATGTTTTTCAAAAATAAGATTTCTTCTCAAGTTATGTTTTAAAAGAACCGTGTTCAAAGAAAATATTAAGCACATATTTCCAAAAATTAGACATGTTTATTTTAACTCGTGTTTTAGCCATTTCCCTGGTCCATGTGATCACTTAGATTGGGCCATAATGTCTAGGCCCAATTTGAGGGGTTACAACATTCCTCACAGATAAGACATCCTCTAAATTTAGAACGCGGCCCTTGCGAAGCCTCTTAAATTGCACCCAACCCTCTCTAGTCATAATGTTCCATTGAATTAAATGCATGTCCTTACTTGGCGAGGACCACTCCGTGGGGAAACCGAAGCCATCGGTAAGCTTACACTTTACCCTAATGTACTTCCCCCAATTCAAGCGAAAGTTAGAGCACTTTTTGGAAATGATAGATTCCACATCTTTACGAAGGGTAAAGTAGTAGATACCTAATGAACTCCCTCAGTTGTGGGCCTTTAGTTGGTACAGGTTCTGGAAAACAGTAAGCAATGGTACCTCATCGCATCGACAAAAATTGACAAAATAGGCTATCGCGGTCCACCAGGAGAACCTAGACAACTAGCCAAGTGTGATATCGTAATCTTCAAACAGATGGCGAAAGAAACGGTGAAGAGGCAAATGAAACTCAGCCTCTATTACGTGGAAGGGAAGAAGAAAACTGTTGTCATTAGTGTCGCTCAGACGATACGAGCCCATAGGAACTGAAAAATCATACGTAAAATTAGGGATTTTAATCCCTCGCACTTCTAGGGTTCGAAACATTTCCTCCGTCTTCGTAGTATAGGTGTAAAAATTAGCCTCGATAGGAACCCCCGCCACGTGTTTTTACGTGGATAGCTCAAAATTTTTTGGCGACTACTGCCTTCCCTGGTTCTAGCCATGATCGTAACAGAAGAAGAAAGAATACCCAAAGTAGAAAAATTCGTATAAATTTACCTCAAAGATAACGTTCTTTATCGAATGTAGCCGTTGAAAATGTTTAAAACAATTATTTTTAGGGCTTCATAACCCTCCCCCTTTTTAAAGAATTTTTGCCCTCATACTTTAACGATTCGAATAACCAAGGACAAAGGAAAAGTTAGATCTGAATGGGTATAATCCCCTCGTACACGTGGCGAGGTGAACGCTAGGCACCAGTGACCAATACGTGTTTGGTAAACCTTTCAAATTTAAAACGTCAGTTCTAAGAAACGCCACTTTATAACCTTTCTTAGAACCACCAGGGGAGACTATATTGTTATGGTATATCCGATTGCCAACACAAAACCCAGATATAACCTAGGCTACTGACCCATGACCCGAGTTTAAACCTCACCGGGTGGATAAGTTAAGAAGCTCGTGGGGTGAGCTCGCGAGCCCAGTTCGCATATCCCTAGGTGTTCGCAAGCACAAGGTACGAGGCCAAACGAGTAAACTGGCGAACACCAGGACTAGCGAACACGTGTTAAGTCTAAGATAGCGAACATGTCAATATGCATGGAGCCTACCAAAAACGTCAAATCCATCAACAGTAACCATGTCATATAAATACCCGATTCTCCTCACTAATAAAACACACAGCAAAAACACTCAACAATGATTATTACATTTTTAAATTGATAAATTTTTTTTTTTGAAATTCAAACATTTTTACTTTGATATTGAACATGCCTTTGTTTTATTTTATTTTAAATTGGATCTCTAATTTTAAAAAGGAAAGAAAACGTTTTTCACCCGAAGAAAGGATAGTACAAATTTATATTTACATTTCCAAAGTTTAGGATTTAATGTGGAGGATATAATTGCAAGGAAGACCCTTCATGTTTCTTCTCATGTAAAAAAGGTACTCTGCATGAAAAAATTGTATATTTCCCTAAATCTTATACAAATAATTGTCTACAATTTAAATGTGAAGCACATAATTGCAGATCATTTTAAAACTGTACTAAATATAGATTATAATTTACTCGTTTTGCCCTAAAGTTTTTAAATAAATAACATATTGGTCCCGAAACAAAATTTCTAATTTATCTATTTATAATATTTATAATTAATATTAGTTTCCAACAACATTTATACCTATAATATATTCAGTATGCTACAAATATAAATAATTTTATATAAACATTAAAACAACTCACTTATCTTTTTTTTTTTTAACAATCTCATTATAGGTTCTGATTATATTTGCTCTTTTTTATAGTACAAGATGCCTAAAACTACTATCCATAGCCTCTCCCCAACCCATAAATAGGAGGATAATACACTTCAACACACTCGAATTCACGTCCTCCTGTATTGACAGCAATACTCATATCAATTAAGTTAAAACTTAATCGGCAACTATCTACTTATCTTTAAAATTACCCAATGTTTATTTCTAATTTTAGAAAAGCAAAGTATTTAAGCTATTCTAAAGAGGAAAAAAAAAGTAGGAGGTAGTTAGATAATGGGTCAGAAGAAAACTGGAAATAAATGGCACCAAAATCTGGTTTAGCTATAATATTGATGAAACTGAAAGGTTGACAGCTGAAGCAAGCACTACCCATTATTCCACAAGACAAAGCCCCATCATTTATAATTAATATTATTAAAAACTCCATTGGGTTTCATTTATTGGAAGTGAAGAAATGGGGTTACTGTTTTGAGAGAGATATGAATGATGAACGAGTATTGTAGCTGTAAATCTTAAAGGCTCTGATGTGTGTGTGGGAATATGACGGTCTAAATAAATATCTGAATCTCAATACATCAATAAATACAGGCTCCACTCAACAAACAAAGAGGCTTTGATTTTGTCACGGGTCTCATTCAAATCTATTAGGATTTAGGATAAAATATTTTGGAGGTCCCTATAGTATTATAAAAATTAGATTAACTTAATTCATTTATTATTAAATGGATTAATTTAGTTTATATATAGTTTAAATTTCATACAAAAGATTTTACTCATA
Source organism: Gossypium anomalum (assembly GCA_025698475.1). Taxonomy (NCBI): domain Eukaryota; kingdom Viridiplantae; phylum Streptophyta; class Magnoliopsida; order Malvales; family Malvaceae; genus Gossypium; species Gossypium anomalum. The sequence continues at coordinate 9,721,151 of CM046962.1, read as the reverse complement.
GAACTGTTAAACTATAAATGATATTTTTTAAACAATAAATATTAACTGTAGTCCAATTCGATTTTACTTAATTTTTTTAATAGTACAACGACTAAATTTATTCATTTAATAGTAGAGGGACTAATTTAATCGAGTCCCTATAATAAAAAGAGCTCTTAAATATATTCACCATATCTCACAATATATTCCAATTTTACTTGAATAAAGAAAGAACTCTTAACCTTTCTTAAAAAAAGAAAAGAAAGAAACCAATCTTAAATTAGATTTAGTTAATGTTGTAATATAGCTCATATTTAATTAGTACAAACATTTAAATTTATAATATTATGTCAATTAAAGAATCCAGCCTCATTCAATTAATTTAAATACATTGATTTTCTTTTTTATAGAGAATCCAATTTAAAATTTTAAGAGGATATTCTATCAAACTTGAATTATAAATTAAAATTAATTTTTTTCTATTATTCAATTCAATTATGCCCAGTAATGTGTCTCTCAATACTTTATCAGCTTTGTACCCCAAAAAGAAAATGAGGTGGAGGGTCCAGGTTTCAAACCCAAACCCAGTTTTTTTTCGGAAAAAGGAACGATATTAAATAAAAACTAAATTATAGTTAGATACATAATCGATTTTTGGGCATCATCCAAAAGTGAAGAATTAAGTTAGAACAAATATAAATCAAGAATTCGGTTAATGTGTATTTTTTTTTAATAATATTTGCGTTTTAATTTTATATTAAACATGTGAAATCGTTTTTTTTTTTTTGCAAAGATAAGTAGACGAAATAGAATTATTATTTATTACAACGGTCAAATTTGTGATACCGAAATTTGGACTGTTTTTGCATTAGCTCAATCTACAGTGTCACATCTTAAAAATCGAGTTAGTAGAAATTGGGTTAGTGAAACCAAGAGTGGTCACGTCCTGATTTTGAGTTAAGATTATGAAAAATTTGTCAAGTGAAGTGATTTAGTTCAATGGTTAAATGTTGTGCTTATGTGTGAGAGGTTTTGAGTTTGAAATTTTTTCCTTACATTTTTGTTGTTTTTGCCTAAACCCCTATCTTTGAATATCTGATTTGAAAATTAATTTCGTGCAATTGATAATAGAATGAGTCTGCTGGTTTAGTGGTAGGGTTTCAGTTTACCCTTTGGTCCTGTGTTTAAATCCTTGCATGAGTAAAAGGAATAATTTTTGCTAATTTCCTAGTGCATCAACCATGTAGTGGAGATTGAGTTGAATTCGAAATCTAGAAGTCTGATGGGTGGTTAGTTGGTGGAATTTAGTGGGATTTTATTTTTGAAAAATTATCCAAAAAGTTTCTCCCACTCAACCGTCCACCTCTCCATTTCCCTTCAAAACACTCATTTTACTTTTCATATTAATTGCTTTTAGGAAAACCTTCTCAGATTTGTTTCTTCTCTCTTTCTCTTGGTTACGGTAAATAACTTTGTGTCAATTTTACTTTGCCTTTTTGGCAAAACTTTCTTAATTGATTGTGTTTTCTTTTTATTCTTCATTGTTACTCTTGTTCCATGGTACCGTTCTTAAGGTGTGTAGTGGTTCGATAAGGTTTTGTGTTTTCTTGTAGAATACCATTGTTGTTGATGGAAGTGTATTCTTTGGTCTAATTGTTTCGTTTACTTAGGTGAAGTTGGTGAGTGAACGATGTTTTTCCATCGATTTAGAATATTTGTAGGACTGTCGCTATTGTTTAGGTAAGTGATCAAATGCCGAAAGACCGAGTTTCAATTTGTTAAGGCCTGTTATTGCGATTGTGGCTGATTGATTCATTGAATTTTGTATATCGTTGTTAATTGTTCATATTAAACGATAATTTTAGGTTTTGGAAGTGTGCTATTACATCGAGGTTTAGAAACATTCAGGTGTGTAACAAAAAACCCAAAAAATAGTGAACAGCGCGATGCTAAAAAGTGAATTGTCGATACCACATGATAGTGTGCCAGGCCATATGGGCCCATTTTCTGAATATTTTATCTAGGCCCATATTGAAGTGTGATTCGTGTTTAGTCACTCTGTAAGGTCCGTATTGTTTAAATTTAATATTTTGCTATTGTATGTGATATGGATTATGTATGTGAATTAACTGCTAGCATGTCAAAATGTGATATTCGTATTTGATCAGTAATCTGATAATTTTGTTAGCATGTTCTGATATGAAATGCATGTATAACACATGTGCATCTGAGTATGTAATACGTTCTGACATGTGCACTGGGGTGAGATAATGATGTGATGGAGGAAGTGTTCTGGCAATTTAACTACATATTGATATTAGTACACCATCTTTGTCGGGCAACCCAGGGTTGCGGGTCATCGTTTTCGGCCAACCCGAGATGACTTATTTTTTAGTATCAACCACATATCTGATTTGGTGGTTTAACCGCACTTATTTGATTCTAGCGGATTACCGCATTATTTCTGGCAGTTTGATTGCACTACTTTGAAATGTGAAATACGTTTCACTTATAGATGTGTGGGGTCGGATGGGCTCTTGTAGTCCTATTTGTGTGTATTGGTAGGATGGAGATGGTGTGTCGCAAATGGGGTAGGATATGTGTCTGCATCTATATCTGTATCTGTATTTGCCTCTAGAACTGCATCTGTGATTGTATCCAAAAACTGCATATGTACTTGTATTTGTATCTATTCTATTTGTTTGGGTTGTGTTACACATTGAGCTTGTAAGCTCACCCAATTTTCTTGACTTTTTAGGCAATTAGTAAGTTTAGGACCAAACGACGCGCGGGAGCTCAGATTATTTTCTCGATTAATTAAATATGATAGTTTATGTTATTAACTTTTCTAGACTTTTGGACTGTAAATATGTTTTTAGACTTTGTTTTTGTTTTTTGTTTTATTCATCGATTTTTAGTATTTTTAACGTAAAACTGCAAAATCATACGAGTTAACTACTTGAAATTCAATTTTCAACTAAAACTCTATAAATTTTTCGCTACTAAACTAAAAAAGTGATTAAGTGATTTTACTATAAAATAAGTGTTTTCAGGTATGAGATTTTCTAAAGAATGCATGAAAAGTTTAGCTAAAAATTATTATTTTCTAACCATTCGTTTTCCAAAATAAGATGTGTTATGAGAACAAAGGGTTAAAGTTTAAAATTTATCAATGTCACCTTCACACTTGGTTCATAACTTCTAGGTCGGATGTGAGGTATTATATTTAGTGGTATTAGAGTTAGGTTGCAAAACTCGGGTTGTGATTTTTGGGTTCCAAATTTTCCTTTATGAAAATTATTTTAATTCGGAATTTGGAATTCTGATAAAATTTGATATCTGGTTATAAAATGTGAATCCGAGCCTCCAGCGCAGATCCAAGTAAGAAACTCTTTACTTTAGTTACTTTAGTTATATTGACTTTAGTACTTTAGTAAAATTGTTGAACTTTAGAAACTGTAGAATAAAACTTTCCTACTTAAGGAAAAGAGACTGAGTTATTTTTGCTAAATATTAAACTTAGGATTTTTAATAACTTAAGCTAAACATTAGATTTCTGAATTGTAGATAAATATTATGAGTGCTCGTGGTGTACGTGGTCGTAGTGTGCGAGAGCGCGGTGAATGTAGTCAAGTGGCTCACATCGAGTCCTCTTCTCCAAGCAACGTGCCTAATCTAAAAATAAGCAAGATTATGAAGATGAATGTTTGTGAGGGTGGTAATCAGAAAGCTAGGGACGATGTTGTGTCCCAAGAGCTGCCAAGAGTTTTGAATAGGGCCGTTAGGCCCCAATTTGGATATGTAGGCCAAAAGTCTATAATTAAGCAATCTTAGACGAACGAGACCAAGTTAACAGAAGAGAGTTATCGCTTGGAGGGCAAGAATAAGGAAAGGAATAAAGTCTTGAAAAGAGAGGGTTTTGTCTTACTGGATTAAATTTGTGACCTTAGAAGCGAGCCAGAATGGACAAACCTTAGCGGGTGGAAGTAGCTATGGGTCTGAATCAGGATCCGATTTGTGCTATTAGTGATAGGCACCATCCGAGCGAATATTGGAGGAAAACTAGAGCGTGTTTTAGATATGGGTCTGTTAAGCACCAAGTTAGGGATTGTTCACAACACTCTCTTAGTCAAATACAGGTTTCGACTCAGAAATGAAATTAGAGACTGGATTATGCAACTAGGCATCGAGAGGATCAAGATGCATTTGGCAACAATATAGATACTTTTACAATCCATTCCAATTGTATCTTGCGTTGATAAGAATTGTTTGTATCCAAGTGTTTTTTTTCAATGGTGTTTTTGAGAATCTAGGGTAGAGGAATCGTTAGTGATATCTCTATAAAAAGTTTCTAAAGACAATCTAAGATAGTTAATTAGTGTTCGTTAGAAATATTTTTTGGATTGGGAGTGAAATATTGTCGGGATTGCATCAAAATTAGAGTTGCGGAGCGATAGTGTGGTGGTCAGTTTGGAATGAGGAACTTTAGTTTTTGTGGTTAAGTGAATGGTGTGACATCGAGAATTTTGAGGATGAAATTCTTTTAAAGAGAGGAGAGTTATCACATCCCAAAAACTGGGTTATTAGAAATTGGATTAGTGACAAGAGTGGTCACGTCCTGATTTTGAGTTAAGATTATGAATTTTTTGTCAAGTAAAGTGATCTAGTTTAGTGGTTAAGTGTTGTGCTTATGTGTGAGATGTTCTGAGTTCGAACTTTTTTCCTTGCATTTTTGTTATTTTTGCCTAAACCCCTATCTTTGAATATTTGGCTTGAAAATTAATTTCGCCCAATTGATAGTAGAATGAGTTTGTTGATTTAATGGTAAGGCTTCAGTTTACCCTTTGGTCCAATGTTTGAATCCTCGTGTGAGTAAATGGGAATAATTTTTGCTAATTCCCTAGTGTGTTGCCCATGTAGTGGAGTTTGAGTTGAATTCGAAATCTAGAAGTCTGATGGGTGGTTAGTTGGTGGAATTTAGTGGGATTTTATTTTTGAAAAATTATCCAAAAAATTTCTCCACTCAACCGTCCACCTCTCCATTTTCCTCCAAAAAACATAATTTTTTTCACGTTAATTGCTTTCAGGAAAACCTTTTCAGTTTTCTTTCTTCTCTCTTTCTCTTGGTTACAATAAATAACTTTGTGTCGATTTTACTTTGCCTTTTCCGCAAAACTTTCTTAATCGATTATGTCTTCTTTTTATTCCTCATTGTTACTCCTGTTCCGTGGTGTCGTTCTTAAAGCGTGTAGCGATTCGGTAAGGTTTTGTGTTTTGTTGTAGAATACCATTGTTGTTAGAAATGTATTCTTTGGTCTAATTGTTTCATTTGCTATTAGGAGAAGTTGCTAAGTGAACGATGTTTTTCCAGTAATTTAGAAGATTTGTAGGATTGCCGTTACTGTTTGGGGTAAGTGATCGAATGTTGAAAGGTCGAGTTTTGATTTGTTAAGGCCTGTTATTACGATTGTGGTCGATTAATTCATTGAATTTTGTATATCATCATTCATTGTTTGTGTTTAACGATAATTTTTTGTTCTAAAAGTGTGATGTTACGTAACACCCCAAATCCGGCCTAGACGTTATGACAGAATTTGGAGATGTCACAAGGAATGGGTTTTGAAAACACGTTGATTCTATTAACTAATCACTAAGGTAAAACTCACATTCCTTCATGTTTATTGCAAAAAACATTATTTTAACATTTCATTTGCCAAAACACTTATTAAAGCAAAAGTTTAAACAAAACTAGAACATTTTAGAAATCCGTTTCGTATTTTTAGAAAACCTCTTTTTGGCGTAAAAATTTGTTTCCATAAAATATTTTATCAAGCATGCAACATATCGAGCATATAAAACCAAAACAAGTTAAAAACCCAAACAGTCCAAAAAGTCCCAAAAATTACAAACTCTCAGAATTAAATCCCAAATTATTAAATACCATAAAATAATAAATCTAAACAGTTTTACGAAAGAGTAGTCACTGTCGAGTCCCTGCTGCACCGATCCGCCTAAGACTGTGGATACTTGACAATACAGACAAACAGATGTGAGTTTACATAAACTCAATGTGTAACTCAGCAGAATTAAACATGCAATCATACAAAATCATATATAGGATTGAAAATAGAGACAGATACAGATTCGGGCTCAAGCCCATTTTAAATATAGATACAGTAAACTGAATTAGACAATCAGAATCCTACCCCCATCCTCTACATACCATCTCCAACCATCCCAACACACCATGTGGGGTTAAAAACACCCACCCATCCCTACACACCAGGTTGTGCCGTTACGACACGTATCAGATATAGTACAGCCAAGCTGCAAGATAAGAGGTGATGATCGCCATACAGAACACTTCCTCTATCAATACAAAACCCACCCCACAATCATATACAGAACAAATACAAAATAATATAATAGACATGCTCAACATGCTATGTACAGATATCAAAATAATCAGATATGCATGGCATAATCATACTCAGAACAGATTATCAGTCTATCAGATCTACAGTTTTGGGGTTTAGTTGGCTCTTATCGACCCTACAATAGGCACATAGTTGATTGGGATGACCCGTGCGACCTTAGGAGAAATTTTAAAAATTTGGGCCCATATGCCCGTGTGGCCCATACGCCCAACTTGGCCTAGCCTATATGGCTCACACGGCTGTGTGCTGCGTACGACATGCCTTCGTTGACCATATGGCCGTGTTCTCACACACGGCCTACCACATGGGTGACCACACGCCCATGTGACGTCGATAGTAAGGTTTTTCAGCTTTTGCTGACGCTCGTTATTCTGCATTTCGGGTACACACCTGGTATCGAAGCCGCTTTCAGAAGATCTCGAATCAGTTGAACCTTATCTTTAGTCTTAAAAATGAACTCAGGACCCAAAACCCGACGTTCACCCAACTCAGTCCAACATAGCGGTGTACGATACTTATGACCATGCAGAGCTTCGTAAGGTTCCATCTAAATACTAGACTGGAAGCTATTATTATAGGTTAACTTTGCTAACGGCAGATAATCCTCCCAACTACCTCAGAAATCAATCACGCAACTCCGAAGCATGTCATTCAGTATCTGAATCACCCTATCTGATTGACCATCTGAATGAGGATAAAACGCAGTACTGAAGTCCAACCTTGAACCCAAAGCTTTATGTAACTTTTTCCAAAATCGAGATGTGAAGCGAGGATCTCTATCAGTAATGATTGACACAGGAACCCTATGCAATCTAATTATCTTAGAGATGTAGAGCTTCGCTATTCTCTGTAGAGAATAGTCTGTTCGAACTGGAATAAAGTGAGCTAACTTGGTCAATTGATCCACGATGACCTAAACAGAGTCCTTCTTAGTGGGTGTCAAGGACAACCCACTAACGAAGTCCATCGTCACACGCTCCTATTTCCATAAAGGAATCTTAAAGGGTTGTAGTAAATACGAAGGCAACTGATGCTCAGCCTTAACTTACTGACACGTCAGACATTGAACAACAATTAGTAACCTCATGCTTCAAACCCAGCCACCAGTACAGTTCACAGAGATTCCGATACATCTGATTACCACCGGGATGCATAGCATAAAGGCTACTATGCACCTCCCTCTGAATCGACTGTCTCAAATTCGAATCACTTGGTACACAGATCCACCCTCGAAAACACAAAACCCCATCATTATTTAACCCAAAATCAGAAGTAGTACCACTCTCAACCTGTCAGAACCGCATACCCAGAATCTCATCCACTAATTGTCTATCTCAAATCTGATCAATCCAAGTTGGCTTAACTTGTAACTCGGCCAACAGACTCCAATCATCAAACAGATTAAGGCGAGCAAACATCGCCCTCAAATCAGACATTGCTCTACGACTTCTAAGTAAGGAGATACATGAGGCTCTTGTGATCAGTATAGATAATACATCTTTCACCATACAGATAGTGCTTCCAGATTTTCAACGCAAAGACTACAACAGCCAACTTGAGATCATGTGTCGAATAGTTTCCCTCATGTATCTTAAGCTTACGGGAAGCATAAGTTACAACTTTACCATATTGCATCAGAACATACCCCAATTCAACGTGCGATGCATCACTATATATCACAAACTTCTTACCGGGTTTAGGCTGTATCAGAACAAAAGCCTAAGTCAACACAAACTTGAGCTTCTCGAAGCTCGATCATCAGTCTGAACAAATGAAACACCCTTATGCAGAAGCTTAGTCAATAGAGTCGTAATTAGAGAGAACCCCTCAACAAACCGCTGGTAATATCTCACCAAACCCAGAAAGCTACAGATCTCAGATACGTTCTTAGGCTGTTTCCAATCTAGCACAGCCTCTAGCTTTCCTCGGTTCCACTCGAATCCCCTCAGCAGATACCATATATCCTAGAAAAGTTACCTCTCGTAACCAGAACTCGCACTTGTTCAACTTAGCATAGAGCTGCTTTTCTTGGAAAATCTGAAGCACCACTCTAAGATGCCCGTCATGCTCACCCTCAATCTTAGAGTAAACTAGAATATCATTGATGAAGACCACAACGAAATGATCCAAATAAGGCTGAAACACTCGGTTCATCAAATCTATAAATACGGCCAGAGCATTCGTCAGACCAAAAGGCATAACTAGGAACTCATAATGTCCATATCGATTCCTAAATGTAGTTTTATGAACATTAGCTTCCTTAACCCTCAACTGATGATATCCAGATCGAAGATCAATCTTAGAGAACACTAAAGCCCCTCAGAACTAATCAAACAAGTGGTCGATCCTTGGAAGTGGATACTTATTATTCACAGTCAACTTATTTAACTGTCGGTAGTCAATACACATCCTCATGATCCCATCTTTTTTCTTAACGAACAGAACTAGTGCCCTCCACGGAGACACACTAGGACAGATGAAACCATGATCCAGAAGTTCTTATAGTTGAGCCTTTAGTTCTGTAAGCTCTTTCGGTGCCATACGGTAGGAAGCGATGGACACTGGAACTGTACTCGGAAGAAGCTCAATCCCAAACTCAACCTCTCGATTCGGAGGTAGACCCGGTAACTCCTCAGGAAAAACATCCAGAAAATCCCTTACAGTTCTGATATTCCCAACAGAAGAGTCTCCAAAATCAGAAACACTGACGTAAGCCAAGTACGCCTTATACCCTTTTCGAACCAGTTTCTTAGCCACAAGATCAGGTATCACATTGAACAGATAATCTCAATGCTCACTGATTACAACCACTTCCCTATCATCCTCAATCCTCAGGACGACCCTCTTAGTCTCGTAGTCCAAACTAACCTGGTGCTTTACCAACCAATCTATGCCCAGAATTAAGTCGAACTCCCCAAACGGAAGTTCTATCAGATCTGCCAGAAAAACAATCCCTTGCACCTCTAACGGAACATCCCTAAAGAGTTTACTAACACGAACAGACTGCCCCAATGGACTCAGTATAGTGATCTCACTAAAGGTGCTCTCAACAGTAACCTCAAGTTTTCAAATACAATGCTAGCTACAGAGGAGTGTGTAGAACCTATGTCTATAAGAGCAGAATAAGGTAAATAAAAAATTAAGAACGTATCGGTGATAATATCTGGAGCATCTCTGCCCTCTCGGTGTCGAGCAGCATAGACAAGTATGGGTTGCCTCTCCTCTGTCTGATTAGCACCTCTGCTCAGTGCTCTCTACCCACGGCCAATACCATTACCACCTCTAGCTGCTCCACGACCCCTAGGTGGCTGCTAAACTGCCCTCTAAGGCTATATAGAACTCGATGCTGACGCTTGCATCTGACCTGTCCGCTCTGGACACTCTCTGATACAGTGCTCTAACGACCCACACCTTAGACAAGCCCTAATCTTTCTCCAACACTCGCCTGGATGGTGTCTACCACAGTCACTGCATGGCTGGATCTAAGTAGGAGCAACAGGAACCTCTACTCTAATAGGCCCATCAGATCTGACCTTTTTCTTAGGCCTCAGAAGAGAATTAGAGGGTTCTGAATCCCTCTTATTCTTGCCTCTCTCTCGGTCTTTGTTCTGGGGTTCCACGCGCTTAACATCCTTGGCCTTCTCAACTAGAACCGCGAACTCACGCTCTCTCTGTAAAGTAATCAATACCCTCAGATTATCCCTCAGTCTATCCTCAAACCGAACGCACCTCTCATACTCAAATGTCACTATACCTCGAGCGTAGCGACTTAGCCTCAGAAATTCGGCCTCATACTCGACCACAGATCTGCCCCCTTGCGTGAGATTCATGAACTCATGCCTATGAGCATCCACATAGCTCGCTCTCACATATTTACTCTGAAATGTGGTCTTAAAGAAATCCCAAGTTAAACGATCAGGCTAAGCACCCTCTTTAACCATTAACCAAAACTGATACGACTCGTCGCAAAGCAAGGAGACCACACCCTTAAATTTTTGCTCGGAAGCGCAGTCTAAGTCATTCATAATCCTTTCTGTGACCTCCAACCAGTATTCGGCCACACTAGGGGCGACTCTAGTGACACCCCTAAACAACTCAGCTCCATTAGACAAGAGTCATTCAGTTACCGACCTTCGGCCCTTAAATCCAGAATGGGGTCCAGCGACCCTATCCAATATCCTCAGCATGGCCTAGGATAGTGCGTCGTCCTCAGCCGAGCGACTCTGAGACCTAGTCTTAGTAGAAGGTGAAACCGACATCTCACTCATATCCAGATGTAGCATATTGTCCAATGAGGAAGACTCAGCTCGAGCCCCTTACGGCCCCATCCACGGCCACGAGTACCACGTCCGTGAGTTTCACGAGTGCTCATAGTGTAATTCGAATTTTATCTACATTACAAAGTTTTATGCATCACTTCCAGTTATTTATTAACAAATGTTTTATGCATAAATTATCAAAAGTTCAGTATTGTTTTCAGAGGTTTTAGTCTCTATCTATTCAGTTCAGAAAGTACTAAATATAGTGTTTTCAGAGTTTTCTATCGAAATTTTAGAAATACTTACAGGATTGGTGCGGGAGACTCGGTGTACCACATACTTCCCAATTTAACAAATATATTTGTAAACCACTTCTTCTATAAAACAAAATTTTGGAACTCAAAATTCACAGCTGAGTTTTGAACCTAGCTCTGATACCACTAAATGTAACACCTCAAATCCGGCCTAAATGTTATGGCAGAATTTAAAGATGTCACAAGGAATGGGTTTTGAAAACACGTTGATTCTATTAACTAATCATTAAGGTAAAACTCACATTGCTTCATGTTTATTGCAAAAAAACATTATTTTAGCATTTCATTTGCCAAAACACTTATTACAGTAAAAGTTTAAATAAAACTAGAATATTTTAGAAATCTGTTTCGTATTTTTAGAAAACCTATTTTTGGCGTAAAAATCCATTTCTGTAAAATATTTTATGAAACATGCAACATATCGAGCATATCAAACCAAAACAAGTTAAAAACCCAAACAGTCCAAAAAGTCCCAAAAATTACAAACTCTCAGAATTAAATCCCAAATTATTAAATGCCATAAAATAATAAATCTAAACAGTTTTACGAACGAGTAGTCACCGTCGAGTCTCTGCTACACCGATCCGCCTAAGACTGTGGATACTTGACAATACAGACAAACAGATGTGAGTTTACATAAACTCAGTGTGTAACTCAACAAAATTAAACATGCAATCATACAGAATCATATATAGAATTGAAAACAGATATATATACAGATTCGGGCTCAAGCCCATTTTAAATACAGATACAGTAAACTGAATTAGACAATCAGAATCCTACCCCTATCCTCTACACACCATCTTCAACCATCCCAACACACCATGTGGGGTTAAAAACACCCACCCATCCCTACACACTAGGTTGTGCTGTTACGACACGTATCAAATATAATTTAGTCAAGTTGCCAGATAAGAGGCGATGATTGCCATATAGAACACTTCTTTCATCAATAAAAACCCACCCCATAATTATATATAGAATAGATACAGAATAACATAATAGACAAGCTCAACATGCTATGTACAAATATCAGAATAATCAAATATGCATGGCATAATCATACTCAGAACAGATTATCAGTCTATCAGATCTACAGTTTTGGGATTTGGTTGGCCCTTACTGACCCTACAGTAGGCCTACAGTCGATTGGGATGACCCATGCAACCTTAGGAGAAATTTTAGAAATTTAGGCCCACATGCCCGTGTGGGCCCACACGCCCAGATTAGTCTTCCCCATGTGGCCCACATGGCCTGGCCCAAGAGCCGAAAGTACCAAGATTAGTGGGAAAACAAAAAAAAATGAGAAAAGAGAGTTGACAGAATGGTGGAGAACAGCAATTGGCGTCAATTTTTGAAAGAATTTTAGGAAAATTCAAAAAAAATAAAAATAGAAAAATAAGAATAAAAATAATAACAGTTATCCCCAAATCCCTCAAATTACTCCCCACAAACCCACTAACAACCAACCTCTTAGAATCCCACTCCATCAAGACTCTATCAAGAAACCAAGCAAAAATAACACCCACACTCACGCATGGATTCAAACACAGGACCTCCAACACACCAACTCCCTTGCCACTCGAACTAACAGGCTCATTCTGTTATGAAATTACTGTAATTAAATATAAGCCCATAGAACAAGGATAGGGCTTAATTCTCAAACTAACAAAATTTGCTAAAGCTAAGGCTTGAACTTAGGATCTCCCACACACACCATAACACTTAACCACTGAAGCAGATACACATTTACGTCAAAAAACTTTCAGAAGCAAAAATAATTTATTTGTGGCGTTACATGTTGCATCGAGGTTCAGAAATGTTCAAGTGTGTAACGAAAAACCCAAAAATTAGTGAACGGCACGATGCTAAAAGTTGAACTGTCGACACTACATGGGCTGGGTTGGTTAGGCCATGTGAGCCACACGAGCATGTGTTGGGCTGTGTGGGCCTATTTTCTGAATATTTTATTAAGGCCCATATTGATGTGTTATTCGTGTTTAGTCACTCTGTAGGGTCCATATTGTTTAAATCTGACTTTAAATATGATATTTTGCTACTATATATGATATGGATTATATATGTGAATTAACTACTAGCATGTCAAAATGTGATATTCGTATTTCATCAATAATCTGATAATTCTTTAGCATGTTCTGTTATAGAATGCATGTATAACCCATGTGCATCCATTATTTGTTAGTATGCATTTGAGTATGTAATACGTTCTGACATGTGCATTGGGGTGGGATAATGATGTGATAGAGGAAGTGTTCTGGCAGTTTAACTGCATACTGATATCAGTACGCCATCATTGTTGGGCAACCTGGGGTGGCGGGTCATTATTGCTGAGAACCTAAGATAACTTATTTTGTGGTATTAACCACATATCTGATCTAGGGCTTGACCACACTTATTTGATTCTAGCGTATTCTGGCAACTTGACTGCATTATTCTGAAAAGTGACATGCATTCACTTATAGGTGTGTGGGGTTGGATGGGCTCTTGTAGTCCTATTGGTGTGTATTGGTGGACAGAGATAGTGTGTAGTAAATACGGGTAGAATCTGTGTTTGCATCTGTATCTACATCTATATCTATCTCTGGAACTGTATCTATAATTGTATCCGAAATTTGCATCTGCAGTTGTATTTAGATCTAATCCATTTGTTTGGGTTGTGTTACACACTAAGCTTGTAAGTTCACCCAATTTTTCTAACTTTTCAGGTAATCAACAAGTTTAGGACTGGACGATGCATGGGAGCTCGGACTGTTTTCTTATTTAATTAAAGATGGTGGTTTACGTTATTAACTTTTTTGGAATGTAAATTTGTTTTTAGACTTTATTTTTTTTGTTTGTCAATTTTTGGTATTTTTAACATAAAACTTCAAAATCATACGAGTTAATGGATTGAAATTCGGTTTTCAACTAAAACTCTATAATTTTTTTTGCTGCTAAACTTAAAAAGTGATTAAGTGATTTTACTATAAAATAAGTGTTTTCGAGTATAAGATTTTCTAAAGAATGCGCGAAAGGTTTAGCTAAAAATTATTATATTCTGACCATTCATTTTTTGAATCTTCGTTTTCCCAAATAAGATGTGTTGCTAGAAAAAAAAGGTTAAAGTTTTAAATTTATTAGTCACCTTCACACTCGAGTCATAACTTCTAGGTTCGCTTTCATCTAGAGCATCAAATTGAACGAGCTTCTGTTAAGAATTAGAAGGAAAGTCTCAGCTTCAAGACGGAGGAGAATTTCAAGCTTGAAATATAAATATCTAACGTCAATGAACCCAGTCAGATATGATACATTTGAACTCAAAGGTGATACGGATGTCGAGTTAATGCTTGATATACATTGCTCAACTGAAAATGTAATACTAGAGTTATATGCCTAGTTTTTTGATGTAAAGGAAGATGGTCCAAGTTCGAAAACAGTTCCTATTAATTTGTTTTAGGAATAGAAAGCAAAGAGTCCAACCACACAGTTGTATGATAATTTCACAATGTTGTTACAAAGCTCGTATTAGGGAATGCCAGAATCACCGATATTCTGTGAGTGCTTTGGTGTATAGTTAGGGTTAGTTGGTAACCTAAATGCGGAAACCCCAACACGAAATTCTATGAGTGTTTTTGATTTCAACTTCAGAACGCTGATGTTCTATATTGAAAACACTTATGCGAGTATACCATTAAGTTACACAGATAGGAAATCTATAAGTAATATTGGTTTTAACGTAGGGTTGACGAGAATGAATGATGTTCTCCCTACAACCTGCAATGATGAAGGGACATCCAATCCTGGACATGAAACCACAACTAGGGTACGAAGAGAAAGTTGAGAAAGAAGAGGAAGTTAAAGCCCATGATGATCCAATCCGAGAGTCCAGGCTGGATGGTTCAGAAATTGCATTATTTTTTGAAACAAAGGTCGTTCCTACTAAACTAGAGAGTAGTGATTCTAACAGTAAAGGTTCGGATAACGCTAGTAGAACCCGACCAGATTTTACGATGTATGAACCTCCACCCCACATGTTTAATGTCAACATGAATGCTCAAAATGAGTTAGAATTTCCAAAACTTCCTAATAAAAGACCAGGCCATGTGAGTTTTTTCACAAATTTTGATGATTTACAAGTTAGAATGGAGCTTTTCTCCAACGATGTTGTTGCTACTGTAATGAAACAATCTACCATAAAGCATAAGGTTAATTTCCATGTTACAAAATCGCAAGTAGAAAAATAAGGTGAAGTGTGCAATGCGTGGCAGTAGATGTCTCTAGAAAAACATGGCACTGGTGAGAAAGAAGACAAGATTCTGGATGGAAAACATTCATAATCTTTACCAAGAATTGGTAAGTATGTCTCAAACCTAATGTTTCATCTCGAATCTCTATAGAATTTTTGTCTAATGATAATCTTGCGATCGATCAAATGATCTTTCTCGATTCCTGTTGATTACTCCTATAAATCTTGAATGATCTTGAGATAAACTATTAATTTTTTTGTAAATGTTGTTTAAAGGACTCGCTTTAGGTGAATCAAACCAAGTTTTATCACAAGGAACATCGACTGGGATCCCAGAGAAAGGAGTGTGTTTTTTTACAAGTGAATCGGGGCAAACCGTGTTTAGGCATAGGGCTACACGGTCTGCCACACGGGTGTGTGGACCACACGGCCCCTCACACGAACATGTGCCTCTGAAGCCTTAGGCTAGTAAAATCTCACATAGCCTAGACCCTTCCACACAGTTGTGTCTCCCCTGTAGGTTGAATTTACGTTTACCATATGGCCACAGTCTATTACACGGCTTGGCCACACGGTCGTGTGTTATACCTAGCTTTTATTTGATAATATGTTTTGATATAACAAATTAAAATATTTTTGAATAAAATTTAAAGTTGAATAAAATTGGTAAAATGATAAAATCAAGTTTAAATGGTTTCAATTGAGTTAAACATTTTCAATCAAGTTAAAATTGTTTTAAAACAAGCCCGTATTGCTCCAAGCCAAAAAGTATTAACCAAGTATCGATAGTTTTCAAAATATCGATACCCATTCTAAAATCGATACCAAATTGACATTCTATTTTCAACCAATTCAGCTAAGTATCGATCCACTATAAAAGTCCATTGATATTGATATCTTTAGCTCTAACGGTCACTGAAATTTGCATTAAATGCTAATAGTACCAGTTTTCGTAGACAAAGTATCGATATCTTTTGTTGCAGGTGAATTTAATGATATGGTATTTTTCAATTTTTTTTTCAACTAATACAGCTAAGTATCGATACTTTTCATATGATACCGGTAAAAGTCCATTCGTATCGATATCTTTAGCTCTAACGGTTACTAAACTTTGCATTAAATGCTAATAGTATCGATACTAATAGACAAAGTATCGATACATTTTATTGCAAAGTGAACTTAATGATATGGTATTTTCGTCTCCAACAACTCTATTTATTTTCTCAACAACCTCAACCGTTGGAAATGAATTAGAAGGTATGAATATCATATTCCAAAGGTCGTACAACAATAAGAGAGATTATCAAGCTTAAAGATCAATCAAATCAACCTTAGTAGTTAATTCTTTCATGCTTTTCTTGTACACACTTGTAAGCTTTCATTTTTATTCTTTAGATCTAGCGTATTCTTGTTTACTTGTGCTTAATTAGAAAACATTCTAATCTTGTAAAGATTACTTCTTAGTTTGCTTTTTGTTATTCTCTTTGAGAGGGTTGAATTTTAAAGTTTGGGTAGAAACCTTAAGAGAGATGCAATCTTAAGATTTTGAGTAATAATCTTAAGGGAGATTATGAGGTTAAACCTTATCCTCAAAGGTTGTCAAATTAGTGAATTTGGAAAAATCCTTAGTTATGGAAAGCTAAGGTAGTGGAGTAAGCAATTGGGGCTGAAGCACTATAAATCATTGTGTTCTTTATTGAATATTCTTTCTTTACTTTCACCATTTTCTTAAAGGCCAATTCACCTTCCTTTTTAGTAATTTTAAGTTGATTATTCGAGCTAACACTGTGTAACCCTTCCACACGGACTAAAGCCTTCCTCATAGCCTACCACACGGTTGTGCATCCCTGTTTTATAGATTTGCCTAAAATTTTATGAATTGTTCAGTTTAGTCTCTGAATGGTTCCCGAACTATTTTTAGCGTTTTATTTTATTCAATTAAGCCCCTGATAATATGAATAATGCTAGAATTCATGATCTAATTGATTGATTTAATATATATTTGTATGAATTGTGAATAATACATATATCTATTGTACTGATATTTGTGATTATACGTACAAGCATGCCTTATGTTATCGTTAAACTGAACACTTAATAAGCTTGACTTTTGCTATTGAGTTGACATGTTATAAGCATATTATTTGCTACTATATTGAACTGTTATAAGCACATTAATTGCTATCATATTGTTCTATTAAAAGTATAATTAAAGGATAATGTATTGATCTATTTTGAGCTTTCCATATTGCATTGCATGGGGTGGGACGTTTTGGACGGAGGAAGTAGTCGACAGTTTATTTGCTCAACTAGTGGTTTATCCAAAATGTAATTTATTTAGCAGTTCATTTGCTTAACCAATGGTTCATCCACAACGTATTAGCAGCTTTTATCTACATAGACAGATGGTTCATCCACCAATATTCTTATCATTAGCAGTCATCAGCAATGATCAGTGGTTCACAACATATTAGCAGTATATATCTATACAGACACATGGTTCATCCACCAATATATCCAATATATCCAATGATGCAGTGCGATGCGAGATTGAGATGTAGTTGACTAATCTGTGTATCTGTCTTAATATTTGAGTCAGGTTAATAAAGTTATATAACATGATTTGGCTATATAGTTGATTGAAATAAAATGTGAATTGATTTGGTAGATTTGCACATATGTGAAATGTGATATTTGATAGTGTAACACCCATAACCCATCTTTCGGATTAGAGTTACGGAGTATTACAATACAATTTAGAACATTCAGTGTCGATTAACATCAAGTTTCCAATTTAATTATCAACATTCATATGTAATTTAAATTAAATTAAAACATACATATGGACATTAAATCGAGTTTACGAGGCCTTAAAATAGTTTAGGAAAATCTAAAAATTTTCACAACAGGGGTCACACGACTGTGTCTTTAGGCCGTGTGACTAAGCCCGGACCGTGTGGCTCAAGACATGGCCATGTGGCTATTCCATACACCTATGCACAACCTCACATGCCCGTGTGCGTGGGCCGTGTAACTCATTGACTTGGGTCACACGGACGTGTGCCCGCCCGTGTGAACCCTGCACCTAACACACTAGAGGCACACGCCCATCTGGGTTTGCCCGTATGTGACACAAGACCGTGTGACAACCCATGTATCAGGTCGTGTGCACCAAAAAATGACCCTAAACATGCCATCTTCACTCCCAAATGCATAGGCGCCTAAACAAACTCAAGAACACGCATTCACAAGACTTCAAAATGCATTTTAAACACTCAAAATGTGTAAACACAAATAACTATGTGCCTAACCAATGTGCCACCATTAACACCATATTGTAATCACATAACAAGTCATTATCTTAGCCAGACTTTCAAGTCATAAGTATGTACTACTACTAGTAACAAAACTTACCATTTCATACTCATTCCACAACACCAGTCATGCTTTAACTTGTACTAAGCATACATGTATCAAAGGCTACTTAACACAACAACATTGCAAGCACATCAAGCTTTGCAACCTAAGTGTATGGCTATTACAAAACATACACAATTTTCTTATTACGTGCCATATAAGCTAAGGTTGCATTCAAAAATCTACCAAGATTCTCGGATAATGTGATGCCTCAAGTTGATCCGATCGTTCGATTATCCATAAACGTTATCTACAAGAAAACACAACAAAGCACGAGTAAGCTTTTATAAAGCTTAGTAAGTTCGTCGATTAAACGATAAAACTTACCGAATTAAACATAATAAACCAAACAAAAAGATTACTAAACATAATTCTTGCCAACCAAAGTTCAAGATAGGTGAGTATACTAAAAAAAGGATACAATTATTCATTATCGATTCATAGAACTATCAGAAGTTTATGAGCAAACTTTTTACGATTCAATAATAATACATTCTCACTAGAACATAGCTGATGAACGATATACGGATAAGAGTACACAGTTAACCATCTGAAAACACACCAAACGCACATACGAGCCAATCCAACCGATAACACACATCGGGATTAAGTGCCTAGCCCGTAGGCCAACATTTACCCTCGTAACACTCCAGAATAACACTATAATATAACATGATAGTCCGCAACAAATGTAAGACCTCGGTATATTCAGTGAATAGAAGATATATAGGAATCATCATCACATCTCATATCAAATCCCATACCGCGCATATTATAACCTATTGGCATGCCAATCGTACTCTATCCTACGTTCATCCGGCTCAGGAGATATCATCAATAATCAGTACTATAAACAATCCATTATTTCAATTCTCATTTACATAGCATCAAATATATATTAACCAACATTCAAAAATTAAATGTCCATCCAGTTAGCATGTAATATGTATTAAATTAAACAGAACGAACTTACCAAACTAATCTGCAGCAATAACGAAGGTTTAGGGACTATTCAGTAATTTTTTTCTTTTCCTCGATTTTCAACCCGTTCTTGATCTAAGATAATAATTTCATTCAATTAAATATTTCCAACAAAAAATTAACTCATTTTATGCTATTAAGTCCTTTTAGTCATTTTTAAAAAATTACCTCCAATATTTTACTTTTATGCAATTTAGTCCTTAACTCCGAAACTCGCAGTTTAACCAATTTCTAGCAAAACTAAGTTCAACTGAATTACAATATATTTCTCTACATCCCATACTTGTTTTTATTTCACATCAAGTCCTTGTAATTTTATCATTTTAACATTTTAGTCCTTAAACATTAAAATCATAAAAAACTACATTACAAATTGGTCCTCTTTAACAATCAAGCTTAATATTCTACCATAAAACTTCAAGAACAATCCAAACTCATCAATGACATAATCTATAACACTTTACAATTTGAAAAATTAGTCTCGAGTTAGCTAGATTAAGATAATACGAGCTTGGAAACATAAAAACCATTAAAAATGAACAAAGTTTACTCAGCAAATCGAAGAACAAAGCTTGACCGAAGCTTTCTCTAGTTTCTTCTAGGATATTCAGGTGAACAAAGATAATGAAAATGTTTCCTTAATTTGTTTTGTTAATAAATTACTTATTTCCTAATTTACTAAATTACCCTTTTTTTAATTTCACTCAAATTTCAACAATTTCAAGTCCAAAACCATCCAACATGAATCACAAAGTCTAATTGCCCTTTTAAAACCCTCTATTAACCCTTTTAAACTAATGCGACGAACTTTTACAGTTTTTACGATTTAGTCATTTTTACTTTAATTACTAATTAATAAGGATCTAACAGCAATTAACCACAAAACTAGAATTCCACTCCATTCCTACCGTTTGGCTATTTAAGGAAGGTCCAATTGCACAACTGGTCTTTCAATTACTTTTTTAATTATTAATTTAATTAAACTTTATTTCAGTTTAACCTTAAAGTATTAGGACCTAATGAATCAATAACCCAAAGGTTAGTGGAATGATTGACATCCACCACCACTTGGACTTTTGGCTATGGTCTAATTGCTATGTTAATCCCTTTGGTATTTTAAAATCTATAATAGGTAACTTTGACCTCTTTTACAATTTAATCCTTTTACATTAATTAAACAATCAATCATTAAAATTATCGGACCAAAATTCAATTCACATATAATAAGACTCTGTAAATATTTAATAAAAAGTTTTACGGTCTTAAATTACGGAAACGAGGTCCCAATACCTCATTTTCAAAAACTACTTGACTTCTAGACTGAACCACTTATACTTATCTATTCATTCATTTATAAAAATTATTAAACCAGAACTCAATATAATATTATAATTGACTCATAAATATTAAATAATAATACAGGCTCGCTCGTCAGATTTGTGGTCCTGAAATTACTGAAAAACGGGTTGTTATAGATAGCATGTGAGAGACTATATGGAATGGCTAAAAGTGTGCCCTGGGGACTGATTGTGTTAAATGAGCTTATAAGCTCAGAAATGATAGAAATGTGATATGAAATGATGACCATAGCAAATGAATAATCATATGTGCCTATAAATGACAACGTGAATTGATAAAGTTGTATAAAATATGAATGAAAATGAGATTAAATATCAAATTGGTACATAAATGTATATATAAGTAATTGAATTAGATATATTACATCTTTAATAGAATGGATGAAATAAATGTTAGTTTGATTATCAAATGGAATGTTGTAGGAGAATGAAATTTTTATATTGAATATGCAAATTGTTTTAATTGAATTGTTGCATATTTGGATTGAATTCTTATATTGATTATGCTCATGTTGTGACTTGAAATATGAAAATTACCACTGAGCGTAATTGCTTAGTGTATGGTTTGTTTTCTCTATTCGCAGGTATAGTAGATTTTAGATAGATTGAGCAGTTGATCTAGCATCCAACTAGCGATCCGCGACTCAGCAAAGTTTTTAAAGTTCTCTTTTGATTAGTATATGATAAATACCTAGTGTTTAAGCAGGTTTTGTATTGAAAATGGTTGAATTTAAAACTTGGTTGATTGATGTTGTTTTGAAGTATCATTTTGGCATATTTTAGCTTGAATGCAGTTGGCATATTATTGTTTTTGTTGTAATTGAAATGTAAAGTATTATTATAGGTCTCTCAAACTTATACCATATTGATTTTTTTGGAAACAGTATGTCACGTCGCAACAAGAAGCAGCTCAGGATTCACGTTGCAACAATGTGTACTCGAGGTCACGATGAGACCTACTCAGTATGTTGCCGGAAAGGTGGAAATGTGCAAGTGTACACAATTGTAACAAGTAATAAAGTGACAAGTAAATGTCGAGTTATCGTACCCACAGGGACTGTAAAAAGCAATATTTATGAAATTAATTAAAACGCTTTGGTGAGGTAAAAATAATTTTGGTTTAAAAAAAGTGATTTATAAACTAAGATTTTAAAACTAAGCAAACAATTTAAAAAAATAAAAGAGTTCTAGTGCACGATTTCAATTAAGATTTAATCAAGATGATATAATTGTGTTGGATTAATTATACCTTTTTAACTTAGAAATATTAAATTCGTGCTTATGCTGTTATGAATAGATTCACGGCAACCCAGTAATTTGCTAACTTATGAACACATTTACTAAAAAAAATTCCATTTATCTCTTGGATATATCCCTATGCCAATTCAACCGACTAAACAGATTTAATAAAGTAAACATGCTATCGCACATACATACTTATTGAATTAAATTACCTCTTGCATATTCCTATGTCGATTCAATCGATTAATTCAACTTAATAAACATCTAAAAGATTATGTGAAGTAACAAAGTAGCCATACCTTGAAACAATTTAATCACAACAATTTTGCAAGTTATGCAAGGAATATGTATCGCCAAATACAATGCTAATTTAATTTTCAGTTACCTTAGAAGAATTAAACATGCACTGATTAAGTACTGAGTCCATTAATTGCAATTTCAATCCGCTTAAACAATTAATTCTTTAGTTATCTAAACAATTATAATGCCAGATAACCTAAGCATGATTTTACTTAATCAAGCATTTCACTGAGGCCTATAACAGCATAAACACTATTTTAACAATTCAAGCAGGCAAAATATAATCAACCCAACACGAATTAAATTCAAGCTAAATTGATTAAAATAATCATTTCAACAACAATATTATTCATAGATATCTTCATCATAAAAACAACAGAAATTAAAAAGAAAGGGAACAGAAAGCAAATCCAGTGTTTCTCTACGGCTTGATTATTGCTCTGTTCTTTTGTCTCCGTTGTCTTCATCGAGCAAGGCTTCTATGAATCCTCAATTGCTACCCAAGATGGCTGAAGAACACCTCTTTCTCAAGAGAGGAAATCGGCACAAGAGGAAGAGAAAATGGGATGGAAAAATGGAGAGGAAACTTTAAGAGAAGTGAAGAGAGGATGAGAGAATGTTGTGGAATGAGAGATGTTGAGGGGTGCCTTGAAATGAGCAGCCTAGGGTGGCTTTTATAGCTAAAGAGGGCTGCTAAAAATAGCAAATTCAGCAGCCAAGAGAGCCCTCCCATGGCCGGCCACACACATGGCAAGGTTGAAGCTTTCAACCTTGCTAAAAATAGGCTGGGGCAAATCTTCAAAGCCTAAAATAAAGGTGGGGTTTGAACGTAATTTGGAAGTCTTTCAAAGGCCTTTTTGCAAGCATATTTTACCAGCTAATTTGCTGATTTGGGTCAGCCAATGGACGGTTCTGGTCAGCCCAATTAGTGGCTGGTTCGGCTCACTTCATTCGGTTCAACCAGTGCGGTTCACTAGGCCCTTTCTTCATAATTAATTAAAATTAATTCATTTAACCTAAATTAAATAGGAAATAAATTAAAATAATTTAATTAGGAATTAATACACATTTCTGGACCGTCTTGGGCTGGAAATTAATTGGCCTCGATACTTCAAATTACTCTCGGTTTTGTTCTTCTCGCAGTGTTCACTGGGCCCTTTTTCTTCAATTGTGTAATTCTGTCAAAAATAACCAAATTTAATCAAAATTAACTATAAAATTAATTAAAATTCATAATGTTCATATTTTTAACATAATTTAATTATTTTATAATATTTAATTATTTTTCGACAAGAATTTAACCGGAATAGCTTGGTTTTAAGTTAAAAAAGGTATGAAAAAGTATATAAATTTTTGTGTTTCCAGTTACGTCGTGACAAGGAACCCTTGACATCATGATGTCAACTTGAGATTTTGAAATATTTATGATTTGGTCCTAATTCGGTCTCAGGTTAACATTAGAGCTTTCGTAAGCTTAAACACTCAGAAAGGTTTGTAAATCACATTATATTCATGAATAGCTCGCAATTAAATGTGCATTGGTATAAATTGATTATATTTGATTGTAGTTGCTCTGACAACGAATGTGACATCTTGTAGCTCGGACCCGACGATTGGGTCGAGTATGAGGTGTTACACTATATATAATATTTTAGCTTCTACTTTAAGTAAAGAGGATAGAATAAAATTTTAACATTTTAATAATATTCATAAAATTTAATTTAATTTAAAAATATATTATAGAAAAAAAAATTAAAAAAGTTTATAAAAAAATAAGCAGAAAGGAGAAAGGCAAGATGGCAAAAATTAGTCCTTGATAGGCAAAGTTATTGTAAAATTTATATATGTTATCTTTTTTCTTTTCTTGCCATATGTTATCTTTTTGGTTCATGTAGAAGAAAACATGTTAGTAAGGAAATGCAAATGGTGCTTTCAAAATGAAGCTTGCGAGAATCAACATTCATCTTTATAACCATAAACAAGTTAGCTTTATTATTATTATTTTTATGTAATATATTAAATGATTAAAAATTAAATAAATTATTTGTAAGTATTGATTAAAAGATTAAATTAATTAGAAATCATTTGATTAAAAAATAATTTTAAAAAATAGAAACTTAAACCACTGATATTCCTAGTAAAAACAGAAGATATGGAATTAATATCCAACCACTATAAATACGTAATTAGAAAAAAATTAATAATACTAACCAGGCCATGGATGTGAGTCCATGTTTGCATCAGACATGGGCCTTTGTTGTCTCGAAACTGTTGGGTCCTTTACATTGCTCTCTTGTTTTATTCGAACTGCAAACTAAACTGCGGAAGAGTGTTGCAGCAACTGCACTAGACTACTCTTGCTTCCATCACATTTCCTTTTCAACTGTTCTCATAGAAATACTATACCGAAGATATCGATGTGGTTGGCAGCGATTCGATGTGTGAATATATTTAAGAATAGCATTTGTTTGAAGAATCCATTGAGGAGATATTTATGGGTTTCAAGCAAATCCTTAATAGACAGAGCCGCCAGTGAAGGGGAGTTAAGAGTGTTCATTGTTGCAGGAGAGGTTAGTGGAGATTCCATTGCCTCTCGTCTTATGGCTTCCTTAAACAAGATTTCCCCTCTTCCTATCCGCTTCTCGGGTGTAGGCGGGTATGCTTTTTAACTATATATCGTTGCCTTTGTATTTTTAGCATTAGCTAGGTGAATTTTGAGTATGGGTTTGATTTATTTTTGCTGAAAAAGAGTAATAAAAATAAGTAAAAAGGAAAGGGCATACGTGAAAGAACTCAGGAAAGCTATTTCCATTGTTTATATCATTTCTTTCTGTTTCAGTAGATTAAAAAAAGGTGGGCGGGGGAGATTTATGTCCATATGTGTTGCAACTAGGCAACTTGGCAGAATCAATTTGATGTTAGTTATCTGAACTCTCATGGGGTTCTTTCTAAAGTATTTTCTCTGTGTATATAATAAGGTCCAGGATGTCCAATCAAGGCCTGAAATCCTTGTTCCCAATGGAGAATATTGCAGTAATGGGAATCTGGGAATTATTACCACACTTCTATAATTTCAGAGTGAGTAGTTTGGAACCAAGGTGATTGAACCTTTACCATAAAAGTTTGCACTACCAACAACTGTTGGTTAAGGCACATTGCACTTCCAAGGGGAGTACTCAGGTTCGAATCTTGGAGATGACTTTGTTGGGAGGGGCAGCCATGAATCCTGAAAAGATTAGTCTTCGTGGACCATAAAATGAACCTGGAGGATTCCTTTAAAAAAAAAAACTTTGCACTAAACTACTGATGGACCATTTGTATTTGATGAAATGTCAGGTAAAATTGAAGGAAACTGTGGAGGCTGCATTACAGTTCCAGCCTCACGTGGTTGTGACGGTGGACTCCAAGGGATTTTCTTTCCGTCTACTTAAGCAGTTACGGGGTAATATCACCAATGTGTTGGAGTTAGGATCAATTTTTTGTGTATTTGCATATTGTCTGTGCGATATTATGTTCTGGAACATAAGGAATGTTTATTTTTTGCAGCTAGATACAATCAAAAAAGGTTAGATAGACCAGTACACTTTCATTATGTAGCACCATCATTCTGGGCATGGAAAGGAGGTGAAGCAAGACTCAAAGGCCTATCTAAATTTGTGGATCATGTGTTCTGTATACTTCCCAATGAGGAAGCAGGTTGTAAATTAAATGGATTGAATGCAACTTTTGTTGGTCACCCCATTCTGGAAGATGTTTTAGAACTGAACATGGTATGAATTCACATTCCACTGTCATGGTATATATTGGTATCATTTTATCTTCTTGTATAAATTGTTATAGTATGGGATTGTTCTGTTTCGTAAAACTTAATAGGGAGTTCAAGTTTCAATACTTATGATTTTGCTTTCACCAAATAGTTTTTTGCAAGAGTACATATGTTCCTATTGGCACGTGTATGTATGGTTATTTTAGCATTAACAAAGGAGAAATATGTATGCTTAGGGAAAGGAAACTGCATTGCATGAGTGGAAGATAACCGGAAATGGTGAAGATTTTCGAAAAAAATATGCCATAGCTTCAGGTAATGTGGAGATAACCTAGTAAAGTTCTAGGAAGTCAGCAGTCTCATTTTTTTTTTTTTTCTCTTTTATGGTTTAACCTTAAGTCTATAATTAGAGAAATTTTCAGTACCTCTAAGAGTGGAGATTGCTCAATTAGTTAAGATTCACTCTTACAAGTTCAAGTTGTTTTCTGCTTTATATTTATCATCGGTATAAGCCCTTTACTCTGGACTTTTGGTTTCTGTATGTTTTCTTTTACCCTTAATCAGTTTAATGTTTATAACATCTATGGTCCAACTTTCAGGCTATTCTTTTTTTTTTCTTCTCTTTTTCTGATAATCATTCTATGATAGTTCTTTTCTTGAAGTTGTTGGGATCAATCAAAACCTGCAAATTTTTTTTTTAAATCAATGAATGTATTAGAATTTAGAAACTGTTTTTGTTCATTTCTTTTTGTGTGCATGTGTATATTTGTTTGCTTATTTGTAGTGTGTACGGCTGTGAGGGACGCTTAACTATAATCTATTTCTGTTCTTAAATTTTAAATAATTACTTGAAATTTATAAAGGAGCAACGGTAATTACCTTGCTACCTGGAAGCAGATTACAAGAGGTCACTAGAATGCTTCCCATCTTCTCAAACACAATGAAACTGTTAAAAGACTCTTTCCCTGAGCTGGTAACGGTCATCCATGTGGCTCCCAATCAACTAGTGGACAACTATATTGCTAAAGCTGTTCAAAAGTGGCCTGTGCCTGCTATATTAATTCCAGGAGGAACCCCACAGCTGAAATACAATGCATTCAATGTAAGTCCTTCAGTGCTGATAGGATATGTTTATCATTGATTGTGATTTTTGTGAGATATTCACAGGTCACAGCTACAGTCAACTTAAGGGATTAAAGAAATTCACAGATATTCAGTTTTATAATATATTCAATTGCATTGAGGAGTTCTTTGTTCAATTGACTAGAAAATTGAACATTTTTTTTTCCTTAGAATACTTTCTTCTGATAAACTCCGGACTCTGATTTGAGGAAATTGTAGTAATTGAATTGTTTGTTTGATTGACCATGAATCAAAAGTATTTCCGAAATGTTTGATGTAAAAGTTGCTGGGGAAGCTTATGAAAAAAATCATGTTTTCTTGGAACTTAGTTTTGCCGTATTAGTTAATCTTCTATGTTACTCATGTACTAGTAAAGCATTTGCACCCAGTAATTTAAATTTCATGGACTTGAGCGCTATTATATTTCAATTAAATTTTTGCAGGCAAGCCTTGTTGCCTTATGTACTTCAGGAACTGTTGCGATGGAGTTGCAGCTTGCCAGGTTACCTTGTTTAGTTACGTATAGAGCTCATTTCCTTACTGAATGGTTCGTTCGCTACAAAGCAAAGATACCATACATCTCACTTCCCAACATCCTCTTGGATTCTCCTGTTATTCCTGAAGCTTTATTTCAAGCTTGCATACCTGCAAAAGTAGCATTCTTGCTCAAGTAAGATATTTTTTACAATACAAACACAGATCGTCCTTTGTAAATTTTTCATTGAGCAAGGTTTAGAAACTTTTGTTTTAGTGATGGCATTTGATGCTTTCCTCTATATTTACTGTGTCAATAAAAATGGAGGTCCGTGTCTCATGATTCTTAACTTGGTAAAATGTGAATTGAAGATTTGAGTCTTTGTAGGGAATTGATGAACAATACAGTACTCCAACAGCAACAAATTGCAGCTGCTGAGAAAGTTATGGAACTTCTATGCCCTCCGAACAGAACACTGAACAACACAGAACAGCAGGGTATGAAGCCGAGCCCTCCCAGTTATAGTCCAAGCATGATTGCAGCATCCACCATACTTAGCTACAAGCAGAGATGAAGGTTAGCACCTATTTTACTCATTTCTGGAGATGAGTATCCTATATGGGTATGTTTCCGACTCTTGTATGCTTTATCTTTTTCTAAATATTTCTTTACATTAGGATGATTGTACCCTGTACCATAAAATTAGAAAAATGAAGAGCCGAAACAGCAAAATCTCTTGAGAAATATCTGAAATTTTGATGAGAACTAATCGGCATTGAGGAAAGTTACATAGAAGATTCAGGAAATGTGACAAGATTGTCTCCTGTTAGAAACTGACGTACCAAATAAAATCCAATACAGAATTTTAAACTCATTTTGTTACAAGAAACATCAAAAAGCAGTTTAATTAAGGATTCTCAAATTACTTAGAGTTTGATCCTATTATTTCAGTTTCATGAGAGTTATCACTGAATCCTGATTTGTTTTAAACTAAATTCTAAACTCTAATTGCTCATAAATTTATGGAATTATTTTTTCATTTCAATTGATGGATTTTGTTGAAATATTTAACATATGATTTTTTATTGTCATGTTAAGGTTCCGTAATAATTATGACGGAATGAAGTTCAGGGATGAAGCTCAAGTGATGAAAGAAATGTAACCTCTTTTGGCCCGTGAGCTATAGTTAAATGATCATTTTGGTATTTATATTATTTTTTTCTATTAGTTTGGTCTCTGTATTTTCAATTTGTATACCTCGTTACTCATCTATATAATTTCCATTAAAAAAGTTAAATCAGCCTATGACACCCCACACTCAATCTAGTCATCAGATTCGAATGTGCGATATTACATTACGTTGTCAAAGTAACCCAAACTATTTCATTCATTTCACTAAATACCTTAACCTAGTCGAACATCAAAATCACCAACAATAACTAAAATCATGAATAAACGCAATATCGATAATTAGAATACATTAAATGGACATGTCTCGGTCTAGTTCATGCCCTACAAAGGCATTTATGAATCTTCAGAAATGATTAGGGACTTAATGCTAAAACAACGGGTGAAGTTGTGATGTGGAAACAGGGGATATCATAGCGTCCCTACGTGCTTGGCTAGGTCGCAACATGAAAAGGCTGAGTTGCGATGTTGGTCAAGAAAGTTGTAGCCTCGAGATAGAGTATGTCGCAATGAAACTTATTCTTTGACTTCGAAAACACCAAGAATGCACCTATCTTGACCTTAAGCAATACAATTCATTTACATGGCTTATGGCATTAAAATTTCAAGTTCTAAACAGCAGTAAACATACAAAACATAACAAAATTTACACAAATCTCAAATGCATCAAATTGACAAGCTAAAACATGATCAAACATTCTCATTACATGGTAATCAATGAATCCCAACCTAACAAAGTTAAATACTTATCAACAAGCACATTGGTTCATATCTCAAGCATTAAAATTAATCACGTAACTGTTCTTTTTTAGTAGTGTCTAAAACGACAGTTTCGAAATCTTATTTTTGATGATTAAGTCCGTAAAATATTTATGATGTTAGTATAAAGTTTAATTGAAGTTTGATCCTTTGATTTTGTTAATTGGATAGTTAATTAAGGTACAATGACTAAATTGTAAAAATGGTAAAAGTTAATCGCTATAGATTTTTAATTATCCAAAATACCAATTGAGCAGTTCAACCTTTGTAAAGTCAACAAACGGTAACGAGATTGAATTGACATTCAGTAAGTTTGTTAATTAAGATTAAAATTAGGTTAAATAAAATTTAGTTAACTAATTAAGATTAATCAATTATTAAGCAAAGTATATAAACCAAAAATAAAAGAAAATAAAACATTTTCTTATCATCTTCTTCATCTCATGGACAAGAAAAGAAAATTTAGGGTTTCATGCTTCAAAACTTTTGGCCATTCTTATGTAGCTAGTTCTATGACTTTAAACTTGGGGAAAGTTATATTTATATGATTGTAATATAAGCCCATGATTTCTAAATTAAAACTAACCTATTAATGTATTTGTGGAGTTGCATATTGATCGTCGATTTTCCTGTGATAAGTTTTATAAATTTATACTGAATTGTTTTTGAAACTAACTATTATCACGACGTAGGCAAGTGTACCTATCGAACAGTAGTATAGTTTTAGCAAGACCGGATTGTCGGACCCAAAGGACTATGAATACTAGTAATGACTGTCTTCTTATTATCTAGCCGAAGAAAAGAGATTTGTTTTAACTAACTAATTAATTAAACTAAGAACTTGCAGAAAATAGAATTTGGGAAATTACTTTTGGGGAAAGCGATTGATTGAGACAATACCTAAGGAAAAATCCACCTAGACTTTTACTTATTGTTCTGGCTTCAAACCGGACGATTTATTCATTTAACTTGTTCCGTAGAAATCCCTAATGTATATTATTATTCCTCTCGAGACTAACAACGTCTAATCCCTAGGTTGAATAACCGAGAGTTATCTCTAATTAACACCCGAAGGTTGCATTAACTCGATCTATGGATTCCCTTATTAGGTTTCACCCTAATCCGGCAAAATCTTGTCACCCTATCTCTAGGCGCGCAATCAACTCCGCTTAATTACGACAAATTTACTCTTAGCCAGGGTCTATTCCTCCTCCAACTAAGAGTAGTAATTTGAAGTGATATCCTGAAATACCAAAACAAGAATTAAGAACACATAATTAAGAACAAGTCAAATATTTATCATACGATTCAGAAATAATAACAAAGTTTTGTCATAGGTTTCATCCCCCTTAGGTATTTAGAGGTTTAGTTCATAACTAAACAAGAAAACATCTCAGGATAATAATGATTACAAAACATAAAGAAAACCCAAAACTCCTGAAGGGGAAATTGAGGAGAGATCTTTAGTCTTGATAGTGGCTCTGGCTTCTGAGATGGATCAATCGGCTTCCTTGGAGTAATTCCTTACTCCCTATTCTCTGTCTCCCTTTTCTTCCTCTTCTAAGGTGTATTTATAGGCTTTGGAATGCCTAAGAACTCTCAAAAGTGGCCTTTTTCGAATTGGACTTAACTTGGGCTTGGCAGGGACACGCCCATGTACGATAACTTCAGGCCGTGTGTTATACCCGTGTGAATCGTGCTTCAATTCTGCCAAATTGACACGGCCGTGTGATCTGCCCGTGTGAAGAGGTCCAGGCCGTGTTAATTTTGTGCTTTGGCCCATTTTCTCCGTTTTCGGCTTATTTCTCGTTCCTTTCGTTCTCCTATGCCTACCTGAGAATAAAACATGAAATTAAGGCATTAGGAGCATCTAATTCACTAAATCTAATGAGAAATCATTCATAAAATGCGTTAAGCATGGGTTATAAATATGTATAAATTACGGTTTATCAAATACCCCCACACTTAAGCGTTTGCTTGTCCTCAAGCAAAATCCTCGGATCACAGTTAAAATTTCCTTTTTCTCAACTTATAATTCTGATCAATATTATCTCAAATCATCTCATAATTAATCATACATTGAGAATTCAACTAAAAGAACATTAGAGCTTTAAACATTCTAAATTGAGTATTTTAATCATGAAAAATTTAGGTCTCTCCCCTCCCCTAGGTAGTTATCATTGATTTGGAACCTCACAGAGTTTAACATCCTCACTAAAGATTCACTCAAATCACTCGAAGTGTTTAAGGACAATGAAATTAGCACTCATCAGTCAATATGAAAAGTTATTACCATAGGCTTACATAAAAATCAAATCTTCACCACAATAAATCGAGATGATACATCAATCCAAAGGTCTTTAAAGGGTTGTAACGAGGCTTAGTTAGGGGGTGTGGTCACAAGCTGAAAGAAAGGGTTAGAATCAAGATTGACTTGGAAAAATTACTTAACTAGAAAAAATATTAAATCATCGCTTGCATACAACAAAGCTTTCTTTTTTGACTATGAAATGAGACTTACAAGCAAAAGATAACTACTGATTTATATACATGGTTTTTTTTTTTTTGTTTAAGAACAAGTCAAATATCATAGATTACTATTAAAAACAAGACATAGTTAAACAATTTATTCAAATCAATTCTCGACAAAAATTGGGAATCAAATTAATTTAAGGGGATTTCAACAATAATGGATTAATGGTTAATATCGAGGGTGGTATAAGGAATGACTTGTTAGGCTCAAAGGGGTTTACTAAGGGTTAATCGTGGAGGTAGGCTTTTCATGGCATGAGTGGGTTAATCCTAAGTGCCTCTATCATCTTGATATATCAAATCAAATAGTGTGGTCCTGACATGCATAATCAGTCAAGTTCTAGAATAACAATTCAATATTGGCACACTCAAAGCAATAATAAAAGTGAGCATGAAAGAATTAATAAATGCTCAAAAGGCTAAAAAATCTCACAAAATTATGGCTTTTTGATGCTTCAATCTATAGGATTCAATTCAAGATAATACCTAAATTTGGGGAAACAACCTAAAATTTTAAATTCTTAAAATTCAACTTATAATGCTTGATTTTCTAGTGTCTTAAAGTTTAATAATCAATGCATGAATGCCTATGTTTTAATTCAAGATATATCAATCAAAATTATCAGTCAATCAAAATTCATCTTAAACATGATATGAGAGATTCACAAGAGAACAAAGCAATATTCAGGGATTTTCAGATAATGAAATAATTACCCCCTACACTTAAGATGTACATTGCTCTCAATGTACAAGGTTAGATATATAAGAAAATATAAGATCATAAGATAGGGAAAGAATTGAAACTTCCTGAGTACTGAATGAATGTCCTAGTTTGGCAAAATGGAGGTGGAGGAGGACACTCCGGTGGTAGTAGAGGTTGGATACCACAGGTGTTGTGCCAAAAGAATATTATATCTCCTTATTGAGCAGGGCATGGTAACCGTGGTGAACCTTTTCCATTGGAGTTTAAAATTCCTAAATGATTGTGAGCTTTGGAGCTCTGTGGTAACTGTGATAAAAGCATGAACTGTTTAGGGGATATTAGGAAGAATGATTTACTCGTAAAAGATTAACCGAGAGTAAAGATTTTTAGATAAATATTTTAAATTCTAATAAAAATAAAATGAGAGAAAAATAAAAAGTTGTCTTAAATGAAAATAAAAAATAAAAATAAAAACATAAAATAAGAAAAATAAAAATTTCTAAACATCTTCATCGCTGGATGGTTCGCGAGGTGGGGCTAGCGATGAGATATGGAGGTGTTGACAAATCTGCTGTAGAGTAGCATCAATGTTGTCAAATTTTTGAAAACATTACTGCTCGAATCTGTTAAGACGCTCAGAGATGTCAGCATATGAAGCCGCCGCATGAATTGGATGAGAGGGCGGCGGTGGTTGGGATGGTGGGTCCTCGAACTGGGTAGGGACATCATCAGTAATGTCCTCTGGAGCCTCCCCCTCAGTAGATTGAACGAGACGGTATTGGGGAGGCTAGGAAGACGAGAAAATCCGTCAAAAACGAAGTTAGAGGCGGCGCACGGGCGTGGCGTGGAGGCCGTGTGAACTTGCAGCGGCTAGGGTTAGGGTTTTTAAGTGGGGAAGACAATGAATAGTGCAGGATATTTATAGATTTTGGGGCACATGGCTAGGGGACACGCCCATGTGTCCCAATTTCAGGCCGTGTGTTTCGCGTTTTTCCCCTTTTAGCCCGTCTAAAATTCGACACACGCCCGTGTTCTTTGGGCGTGTTGTTTAACACGGTCGTGTCGCATGACCGTGTTTTGCCTTGTTCGCTTCACCCACACCCGTGTATGCAATCCCCACGCCCGTGTTAATTTGACAGGTTCGCCCACGGGTGGTCGACACGGACGTGTCGCATGCCCGTGCTAGTTTCTCAGTTTCGACCACGGTCCTCAGGCAAGGGCGTGTCGCACGCCCGTGTTGTTTTGGTAGGTTTGCCCACGGCCCTGTCCCACGGCCGTAGCGGTTTATTGTCGCCCGTGTTTTGGGAAAATCTTGCCCTGTTTTCACATGATCTTACACACGCCCGTGTGCTTGGCCGTGTCCCTGTGGTGAACCTATTTTCAAGAGCTCTGTTAGTCATGGCAAGTGTTAAACACTAAAATTTAAAGAAGTTAGTACAATTAGTGCTCGGGTTGCCTCCCGAGAAGCGCTTATTTATAGTCTAATCTCGACTTACCTCTCTGTTTAATGGTCAAGGTGGTTTAAGGAGTTCGTACTCCTCATTCCGGCTATCATTCTTATCAAAATAAAGCTTTACCTGGGAATTGTTTACCTTAAAAGTGCCAAACTTGGGATGACTTACCTCCACTGTACCGAATAGGAAAATACTAAGTACAGTAAGAGGGGTTTCTTCATCTGGGTTGGGAGTGATAATGTGAGGGTTTGCGGCATCTAATAAGACTTGATCTCCAACCTTAAGTTGATTTGAAGAGGTATCGAGCTTGTTTTGGCGTAGTTTCGGTTTATCGGGTGTTCTCGATTTATGTGCTCGCCATTCATCTAACTCCTCTATCTGTAGCTTTCGTTCTTCATGAATAGGTCCTCTATTGTTGTTGGAACATGGCTCGTGTACTTCTTTCAAACTTAATTTTTGCACAGTGGATTGTGTCATATTATCAGTTTTAGTAGGATAGTGTGGATCATTACCTTCCATGTTCGATGTGATGCTAGAATTACAAGCTTGAAGGGTGATCTTTTTGTCTCCCACGCGAAGTGTAAGTTCACCTGTCCCATCATCAATAATTGTTTTAGCAGTTGCTGAAAAGGGCCTCCCTAAAATCAAAGGGGTGTTGGTCTCTTCGTCTATGTCTAAAACAACGAAATCAACGGGAAATATGAATTTATCCACTTTCAGTAGTACATCTTCAATGATACCCCTAGGAAATCTTATGGTTTTATCTGCCAGTTGAATGCTCATCCTAGTTTGTTTAGGTTTCGCAAGACCTAGTTGCTTAAACATTTTGTAAGGCATGAAATTGATACTTGCCCCTAAATCAGCTAATGCATTATTCACATCTAAACTACCAATTAAGCAAGGAATTGTAAAACTCCCTAGATCCTTCAATTTGTTGGGTAGATTATTCTGTAGAATAGCTGAGCAAACTATGTTTAGCTCCACATGTGACACTTCGTCTAACTTTTACTTGTTTGCTAAAAGCTCTCTTAAAAATTTCATTGCATTTGGCATCTATGACAGAGCTTCAATAAACAGTAAGTTGATATGTAATTTTTTCAAAAGTTTAAGGAATTTACCGAATTGTTCATCTGAGCGGTCTTTCCTTGTCGCGTTAGGGTATGGCACACGAAGTTTGTATTCTACATTCACCGTTTTATTATGACTTACCTCACCATCACCTTTGCTTTCCACATTTTCTTGCCTTGGTTCTGGCTCAGTCTCAATGCATCCTTCTTGAGCATCTATTGCATTGAGCTGTTCCCTTGGGTTTGGTTCAGTATTACTTGGCAAACTACCTTGTGGTCATTCAGAGATTAATTTGGATAGCTGACCTATCTGAGTTTCGAGTCCTTGAATTGATGCTTGTTGATTTTTGAGTGCTGTCTCTTTATTTTAAAAATGAGTTTCTGACACCGAAATGAATTTGGATAGCATCTCCTCAAGGTTCGGCTTCTTTTCCTATTGATAAGGTGGTTGTTGAAAACCCTAAGGGTTCTGTGGCCTTTGATTTCCTTGACCGCCCCAAGAGAAATTTGGGTGGTTCTTCCAACCTGCATTATAAGTATTACTATATGGGTTATTTTGAGATCTAAAATTATTTTTACCCATGTAGTTGACTTGTTCCTCTTCAGTTGAAGGATTGAATGGTGGGTATTCTGTAAGCACACCTCCTCCACTTGAATCACACCTTATCGCTGGATGTACTTGCGTAGAACCAAGTAAACCATCAATTTTCTTATTCAGAAGTTCTACCTGATTTGACAACATAGTGACCGAATCAATGTTATAAATGCCTGCTAATTTTGTTGGAAACGCCTGTTGATTTCGTTGGCTTAGTCCTTATAACTTGCCATTGATAGTTATTCAGTGACATCTCTTCAATAAATTTAGAAGCCTCTTCAGGTGTTTTGTTATTGATGGTCCCACCAGCAGCTGCATCAATCATTTATCTTGTCGAAGGATTCACACCGTTGTAGAATGTTTGAACTTGCAGCCATGGGGGTAATCCATGGTGTGCGCACCTTCGCAAAAGGTTCTTGTATCTCTCCCATGCATTGTAAAGTGTTTCTAAGTCCATCTGCACAAAAGAAGATATATCATTACGCAACTTAGCTATTTTTACTGGTGGAAAATATTTTAATAAAAATTTTTCGGTCATTTGTTCCTAAGTGGTAATGGACCCTCGTGGTAGTGAGTTCAACCATTGTTTAGCTTTATTCCTCAGTGAAAAAGGGAATAACTGAAGGCGAATGACATCATCAAAAATACCATTAATTTTGAAAGTGTCGCACAGTTCTAGGAAATTTGCCAAGTGAGTGTTGGGGTTCTCAACCTGCAAACCATCAAACTGAACAAATTGTTGTATCATCTGAATCGTGTTAGGGTTCAGTTCAAAATTATTTGTAGCAATAGCAGGCCTAACAATACTTGACTCAGTTCCTGTAAAATTAGGTTTAGCATAATTATACATAGTACGAGGAGTAGGATTCTGATTTGCTAATTCAGCAGGTATGGCTGGAGGTAGCGGATTGTCTTGATTTTCAGCCATCTCCTTGGTTATAGTTGAGATATTGTCCTCTTGATCTTCCTATGTGTATCTTAAGCTGCGCCTGATTTCTCGTCGGTTTCTACGAGCTATACGATCAATTTCCTTGTTAAAAAGCAATGGTCCTGACGGGTTTCTTCTAGTCATAAACTATAAGAACCTGCCAGAAGAAAAAAGAAAGAAAATTAGTAAAATAAAAGTTGAAGTTAAATTGCAAGAAAATAAATGG
Organism: Gossypium anomalum; assembly: GCA_025698475.1. Lineage (NCBI taxonomy): Eukaryota > Viridiplantae > Streptophyta > Magnoliopsida > Malvales > Malvaceae > Gossypium > Gossypium anomalum. The sequence continues at coordinate 9,683,803 of CM046962.1, read as the reverse complement.
CTAAAGTAATAAAAATTGAGCGTTCCTAATATCTTAGTCCCAAGAAGCGCCAAAAACTTGATCGTCGATTTTCCTGTGATAAGTTTTATAAATTTATAATGAATCATTCTTGAAACTAACTATTATCACGACGTAGGCAAGTGTACCTATCGAACAGTAGTATAGTTTTAGCAAGACTGGATTGTTGGACCCAAAGGACTATGAATACTAGTAATGACTGTCTTCTTATTATCTAGCTGAAGAAAAGAGATTTGTTTTAACTAACTAATTAATTAAACTAAGAACTTGCAGAAAATAGAATTTGGGAAATTACTTTTGGGGATAGCGATTGATTGAGACTATACCTAAGGGAAAATCTACCTAGACTTTTACTTATTATTCTGGCTCCGAACCGGATGATTTATTCATTTAACTTGTTCCGTAGAAATCCCTAATGTATATTATTATCCCTCTCGAGACTAACAACGTCTAATCCCTAGGTTGAATAACTGAGAGTTATCTCTAATTAACACCCTAAGGTTGCATTAACTCGATCTATGGATTCTCTTATTAGGTTTCACCCTAATCCGGTAAAATCTTGTCACCCTATCTCTAGGCGTGCAATCAACTCCGCTTAATTACGACAAATTTACTCTTAGCCAGGGTCTGTTCCTCCTCCAACTAAGAGTAGTAACTTGAAATGATATCCTGAAATACCAAAACAAGAATTAAGAACACATAATTAAGAACAAGTCAAATATTTATCATACGATTCAGAAATAATAACAAGGTTTTGTCATAGGTTTCATCCCCCTTAGGTATTTAGGGGTTTAGTTCATAACTAAACAAGAAAACATCTCAGAATAATAGTGATTACAAAACATAAAGAAAACCCAAAACTCCTGAAGGGGAAATTGAGGAGAGATCTTTAGTCTTGATAGTGGCTCCGGCTTCTGAGATGGATCAATCGGCTTCCTGGGAGTAATTCCTTACTCCCTATTCTCTGTCTCCCTTTTCTTTCTCTTCTAGGGTGTATTTATATGCTTTGGAATGCCTAAGAACCCTCAAAAGTGGCCTTTTTCGAATTGGACTTAACTTGGGCTCGGCAGGGACACGCCCGTGTGCGATAACTTTAGGCCGTGATCGAGGTACATGGCCGTATGTTATACCCGTGTGAATCGTGCTTCAAATCTGCCAAATTGACACGACTGTGTGATCTGCCCGTGTGAAGAGGTCCAGGCCGTGTTGATTTCGTGCTTTGGCCCATTTTCTTCGTTTTCAGCCCGTTTCTCGTTCCTTTCATTCTCCAATGCCTACCTGAGAAGAAAACATGAAATTAAGGCATTAGGAGCATCGAATTCACCAAATATAATGAGAAATTATTCATAAAATGTGTTAAGCATGGGTTATAAATATGTATAAATTACGGTTCATCACATATGGAAGTATAAGATGCCAAAGGGGTTTTATGCTTAACTCTAATGTGTTTTATTTGCCTAATTGTTGAAATGTTTAGGTAAGTTAAATAAATTTTATATAGACTTGCTAAAAATTCGTTATGCTTATCCATTGCTTTTCATTCTCCTTATAGATTGTTGAATTGCGAAACCTGTCGATCAGATCAACACGAAGACCACACTTTCCTACAATAGACTCGGTAGTCTTTTGATCGTTTCAGTCCAATTATGTGGCATGTACATAGGTGTTAATATATGTTTTTATTTTGAATGATAGTTTTAGTTTGAATCATTTATAATATATGGTTCCTAATAAGGTTAATGCTTACTTGTATTTGATTGTTTGGCAATGTGTAAGGCATGCAAATGGTATGTTTGAGTAGGAATGATATAGGTAAAGTGATAATATTGAATGGATAATGGTATGGATTGATGCATTGTTATGGTATGTTCTTGTATGTTTTTATACAAGAAATGTGGTGCAAATAAGCATTAATTGAGTTAATTGAAAGGTCAACATGAAATAGGTACCAAATGGCCTAATTTATACCAAAAATAGAGTGATTGTCTTGACAACCACATCTCCTCGTTGCAACGTTGGCTGACAGTATGTGACGACGTGTTGTAGACTGGCTTGACGTCTTGATGTGACAAACTATTTGGCGATGTCACAACGTGGAGAAGGTGACATCACGATGTTAGTCCTGAATTTTTTGAACTTTGTAATTTGGTCATATTTCATACTCGGGGTCTATAAAAAAGCTTTCGTAAGCTCGATTAAGGCTCAAATTTAATTGTATATCATATTATAAATGTATTTATGTCATAGATGTTTGTTTAAATGATATAATTACAATACTTTTGACAGTAGTTGCTCTTACAATAACTGCAGCATCCCCTAACTCAAACCCAGCGATCGGGTTAGGCGAGGGGTGTTACAAATCAAATCACACCTTGTAGGTCTATTACTATCCAAATAATATTAAAACAACCAAAATAACATTTAACTAAAAAAACTTAACCTGGGTACATGCCATTAATTATATGTATAGACAAATGGGCATAAACTTGATCCAATCTGAGCTGTTAAGTCTTGGATGTTTTGCAAACCTTCAAGCTACTATAAAAATTGATCAAGATCTGTGTATTGAAACAAACAAATCCGTGTTCCAAGTAATGTATACTCAATGATGCTAACATAATTTGAAATCAATATATATGTATATAAAATGAAATTATACTAAAGAACATATTTATAAGGTGTCATGACACAAGATAACAACTTGAACATTAACATTATTTGGCACATAAAAATCCACATTATTCATTTATTAAATAAACAAATTATTAAAAGAATGAAAATAAAACATATTTGAAAAGAAAGAGAAGAAACAAGATGAGATAAATTTTAGTTAATGATTGATGGATTTTGGAAGGAGAAAAGCTGAATCTTGTTCTCCAAGAAGATGATGTTGTATTTGAATTCTTGAATCTAAAATTAAAAGAAAAATAAGTTAAGAACAATTCAAGAATAAAAAAACTAAGAATAAATAAAAAGAGATGGAAAATGGAAGGATGATAAAAAAAGATAATAATGAGATGAGGAAGAAAGATATCCAATGGAACCCCTTGAAGAACAAGCTTCAATAAACTCCACTAATGTCTTAATTGACCCTCTAAGGTAGATAACTTGAAAAATCGAAGGGTGAAGAATTCCCACCAATAATTTTGAAGAAGATCAAGTTGAAAACTCTTTTAAAAAAACAAGAAAAGATTTTTTGCAAAAAGAGAAAAACTCAAAGAGTACTTTTATCCAAATCAAAGTTAGGTCCCTCTGTTGTGGGTGACTACCCCTTTTTATTGATTTGTTGTATTTTTATACACCAAATTAAGTTCTTTTGACACTTAAAGAGATTGCTCTCAAGTGTTTTATGAAACTATTTGTTACTCTTTGTTATTTATTAGATTTCATATTAGAAGTAAGTTTTATGGCATTTATTTTACTTTTTAGAACTCAAAATGAAAATTTTATGTCATTGAATGTTTAATGGTTGAAATAAGCTTGTGCAGGAATGTGGTTGAGGCAAAAATGTAAAGAAAAACCTCCATTGTAGCTAAGGTCGTGACACCATAGTCTTGGTGTTTCGACACCAATCCTTCCATCATCACTCGAGGAGTTAGACTTCAGCAAAGTGCAATTCAAGTGGCCTGCCTTTGAAGTCGCTACATCAAGGGAGTGATGTCGTGACACCTGCCATCATGGTCGTGATGTTAAATCATCAAAGTCGCAACCTCAAGGCCAGACACCAAAGTGAGGAAGTTAGGTCACCTGACTGCCAAGTCGCGACACTAGAAGATCCTAATAATGACATTGAAGCTCCCAAACAAACCCTAAAGCCAGCTAACGAGTGTGTCACAATACAAAAGGTTGGGTGTCGCGACGCTAAAGCTTGACAGGTGAAAAAATTGTAAGGAAATTTTGTGTCCAAACAAACTTAAGTCACTTTTCATTTAAGGGCATAATTATCAATATTAGGTTAAACACGTTTTTCTTATAATACCACGTTATATCAACTATTTAAGTGGCTAGACTAGTGTAAGAAATTAGGTTAGAAATTAGACAATCTTTACTCTTCTTTTCTTAGTTTAGGTTTTCATTTTTCTTTTCTTTTCTTTTCTCTTTTTTTTCTTTTCTTTTTGTTGTAGAAATTTTGTTTCTTCACTTTTGTTGGAACCTTGTGGATGAAAAGAGGTTAAACTCTTGGGCTTCATCAGATTTCAATCTATTAATGAGCATTTTCTTAAAATCCTCTCTTTTATAATTTATGCCTACCATGTGTTTGTTAAAATGCTTGCATGGAATCCAAGTTCAATCATATGCTGAATCATTTTATTGGTTGGTTGATGAGTGGGTTACTTAAGTAAGTTATTATCTATGCCTAGATTAGTTATTTGTTCAAGTGTATTAAATTGCATATTACACTAGAATTAACACCTCTAGTGGAAGATCTAGATAGACGAGACTAAGATAAGACTCTATCGTGTAGAACTTTGATATATTTGTGCAGAATAGTGAGATCGAGAGAAGATCTATATGCCTAAGTGAGACTGAAAAGAGAGTTTAGGTGATGTCTTTTAGTTTAGGATAAGACCAAGAGAATATTCCTAGCTAAGAATGGCAAATGATATAATCATCATAGGTTTATTAGCTTAGTTAGTAATCCATGAATTATTCAACCATCATTTCAATCCATTTGTATTGTTTTTAGTAGAAAGCAAGAAAGTTAGTTTGATATTTTTATTTATTAATTTAGAATTATCTTAAATATTATCTTATTTGGTTACACTAATAATTTCCAACTCAACTAGATTAGTAATTGCTTAACTTGTAATTAATTTGAAAAACACATTTACCAATTTGACAATCCCTTAGGTTTGATCATTGGAATACTTCGTGCTTTTCATTGTAACATATATAAATATTATAACTAACCTGTCACACTTGTATTAAAGGATTTTTTTAAATCTATATATTTTGTGCTAATTCTTTACTCAGTGTTCATATGTCGTGGCACAATCATTTATACAAGAAGGGAGTTGAAAAAAAAAGAAACAAATCCCTAAAAACTAGCCTAGAGAATATGAATGGCTAAGAAAAAAAACAAATACTTGGAATGTAGCCTAAAATTGTGGACAACTATAAAAGGTAACTCTTTTTTCCTAAGAAACTTAAAGAGGAAATAAAAGACTAAATGAATTTTCCAAGCTTTTTGCGAGTTTTCATAGACCAAATTTACAAGAAAACAAATTAATTTGGGTTTAAAAATAAACTTCCTAATTGGGCCATTGATAGATTAGGCCAAAAAAAACAAAGCAACTAAGTATTCAGGTGATCTAGATGTGTTTCAAATGAGTTTATATTCAAAGGAGTGTGCACTTGGACTGCTCATTTTAATACTTTAACTCTTTCAAGCTTAAAAATATCTTCCAAACAAGTTCAACTTTTAGATTTGCATCCGTGGGCCAAGTTTGCCTTAAAATGGAGTCTTAAATGTTTAACCCCTCAAAATCACTTCCTTGAAGACCTCTTGTCATGGACTCTTGGACCAATACATTTAATTTGGCTCTAATCTATTTAGACTTAGAGCGAGTAATTGAGCCTTGAGTAAAGTTTAGCCCATCATGTTTATGTGCTTGAAATTGGGCCTTGATGTTCGCATCATACCCTCTTTCCTAAAAAAGATTTGTCCTCGAATCTTGTTTTTGGTCAAACAAGAAAGATTCTTTATCATATTGGAGTAATTTAGTTGAGCTCTTTAAGTGGATTAACAAATTCCTAAAACAAAGGTGTAACACCCCAAACTCGGCCCAAATGTTATGGCCGAATCTAGAAGTGTTACGAAGAAAATTTATAAAACGACTTCTTTGTTGTTTGCAAATCATCCTAAACTGTTGTTACTTAATAAGTTCGAATTGTTTGGAAAACATATTGATATGATTATTTAGTTTAAAATTGTTGTTCATTTATGTCTTTTGAATTCAATCAAATGTTTTCTAGCAGAGTTTCTTTGGAAACAGTTATTTTTGGAAAAATCGTCACCTTCAAAATTACCATTTTATCAATCATTATGCTAGAAAACAATATTAAAGTCTAAAACCAAAAATTGTCCCAAAAATTCTGGAGAGTCCCCAAATTACAAAACTCTCAAAAATTAGAAAGTTAGGTAAATTTTATGAAAATGAAGTTTACGGAGAAGTGGTCACAACTGAGCTTCTGTGGCACCGACCCGCCTAAGCCTGAGGGTTACCTGAACAGAATAGACAAATAGAGAGTGAGTTTTTGACAACTCAGTGTGTAACGCATTTATGTAAACATAATTCAAATTCAATCTAATAGTAGAACAGATACAGATGTAAAATCTTTTGCAGAATCAGAATTATGCAGAATCATATAGATACAGACATGTATAATCCTACCCTCATCCTCTACACACCAACTCTGACCATCCCAACACACCACGTGGGGTATAAAACACCCATCCGGCCCTACACATTGCATAGTGTCTATACAACACTTTTCAGAATAACCACAACAGTGTTACCAGTATATAGGCGATATATTACCTCACAGAACTCTTCCTCCTCATAATACAAATCCCGCCCCATAGCCAAATACAGATAGAATATCAGATAGAATAGATTAATAGATATCAGAGTTAACATATCATGCATGCTCGTATAAAAAATATTACACATGCTTATACATAAGAGAACAGATCATACATACAATATCCATAATACTTATATAAATGTTATTTATGTTAATTTCAATCTAACAGAGTAGCAGGTTTCATGCTTTAAGGCTTATACCACACATACTAACCCTATGGAAGGCCCACAGTCTATCTAGACGACATGTACGACCCTAGGAAAAAATTTTGAAATTTGGGCCCACATTCCCAAAAAGGGCTTCCCCATGTGGTCCACATGACCTTGTACACAGCCTGTCACACGACCATGTGTTTCACATGGCCTACCACACGGCCAGGCATACGGCCGTATGGCTTGACAGGCCCCAATATTGGCTTTCGTTGATCACCCTTTTTCAAGTTTTTTGTTACACATTGAGTTATCAAAACTCACTCTCTGTCTGTCTGATAATTTTAGGTAGTCCTCAAACTTAGGCGGGTCGGTGCGACAATAGCTTGGTTGTGTCTTCGTTGTCGTAAAACTATTTTTGCTTTAATTTGGCTTACTTAAATTTTATGTTTTGAGAGTTTTGTATAATTTAGACTCTCTGGACTTTGGGACTGTTTTTGGTTTCAAGTTTTTATTTTGGTATTCTAGCATAACGATTGATAAAATAACTTTTATGAAAACAATAATTTTTCTGAAAATAATAGTTTTCAAGGAAATAAAACCGATTTACCAAAATATAATATTTTAAGAAACTCCATTGCAAATTATCTGATTTATTTGAAAATGTAAACAATTGACAGTTTTAACTCATAACTATAACAACATGTTTTTAAATAAGTGCATTCTTTTAGAAACAAGTTACATGAAGGTTTCAAAATGAAAAAGTCAGATTTATAACTTTTCTTTGTAATATTCCCTGATTCAGCCATAATGTCTAGGCCGAGTTTGAGGTGTTACATTTAGTGGTATTAGAGCCAGGTCGTACAACTTGGGCAGAGAAATTTAGGGTTCAAAATTTTGTTTGTAAAAATTATTTTTTTGAGTAAAGTTTATTTTTAATCTGAAAGTAAGTATGTGACGCACTAAATCTCCGGTGCCAATCCTGTAAGTACTTCTAACTTAGAAATACTATAGTTAGAAAACTCTGAAATGTCTAAAACTGCATATAGTTAGTTAGAGACTGAAATTTCTAAACTTTTTGAAACTACTTCTGATAATTAATTGGAGCATAAAACATTGCTAATAAATACTAAAACTAATTCATAAAACTTTGTAATATAGATAAAACTTTGAATGCGATAAGTGATTGTGGAACACATGGTCGGGGTACTCATGGGCATAGTGGGCATCGTAGAGGGACTCAAGTTGAGTCATCCTCGATGGACAGTATGCCTAATTTGGATACAAGCGAGATACCGATTACTCTTACTGCTGAAATCGGGTCTCATAGTCACTCGGCTGGGGATGACGCATTGTCCGAAGCCATGCTAAGAGTGTTGGAGAGGGTCGCTGGGCCCCATTCTAGTTCTAAGAGCTGTGGGTTGGTAACCGAATGACTTCGGTTTAATGGTGCTGAGCTGTTTAGGGGTGTAACTAGAGTTGCCCCAACTATGGCCGAATACTAGTTGGAGGCCACCGAGAGGATAATGAATTATATTGACTGCATCCTGAGTAGAAACTGAAGGGTGCAGTATCTTTGCTTCGCGATGAGGTATATTAGTGGTGGTTAACGGTTGAAGAGGGTATTTAGCTGGATCGGGTTAAATGGGAATATTTTAAGACCGCCTTCTAGTGGAAATATGTGGGGGCGAGTTATGTGGATACTCGCAGACACAAGTTCATGAACCTCACTCATAGGGATAGGACAGTGGCCGAGTATGATGCCAAATTTCTGAGATTAAGTTGTGACGCTCGTGGGATAGAGGCATATGAGTTTGAGAAATGTGTCCATTTTGAGGATGGTCTAAGGGATAATTTGAGAGTCCTGCTAGCTCCGGAGAGGGAGTGAGAGTTCGCTGTTTTGGTGGACAAGGTGAATGTAACAACCTGTTTTTAGTCAAATCAGAATAGTGGTTTTGGGCCACAAATTTGAGGTCAAAATATTTATTTTATTATTATTTCAATGTTTACAGCATGATTGAATGATTGTGTGAAAATTTTGTTAAGAAATTTTATCGTTTAAATGGTCAATTTGATAAAAAGGACTAAATTTTGTAAAGCGTAAAACTTGAGTTCTAATAGCTAAAGGTGTCTAATAACTATAGAACCTTAAAGTTAAGGTCCTTATGTTGTAAATAGACCATTATAATGGTGAGTGGACAATTATGGACATTAGTTATGAAAATTTTATGGTTAATTATAAATGTTAATTAAGTAATTTATAATTTAAGGTTAAAATAAAAGAAATAAAACAAAACATCATCTTTTTTTCTTCATGTTTCAACCGAAACTAGGGCAAGGAAACACCATTTTCATCCTTTTCATTCGGTACTTCTATTTTCATCAATTCGGTATGTGTTTTTGATCCGTTTTTAATGATTTCTATGTTTTTGTGATCGTTGTATCTAGTACTAGCTAGCCCAGGGACTATTTTGCAAAAATGTTAAAGATTTTGAATGATTCCATTGACGAATACAAGTGTGTTTTGATGTTTGATGATAGATTATGAATATTTTTGATGATTTATACAAGTTTTGTTAAGTGATTTTTAGTAAAAATGCAAAATAGGATTAAATTGAGAAATGTGTAAAGTTAGTGGTTAAAATGTAAAATAAATGGAAAATATGGGCTGATAGGGGCATAATAGTAATTCGACTAGCATGGGTTTATTGTGAATTTCATTAATTTGTGATTTTATGAAATAAGGACTAAATTGTGAAAAATGTGAAATATTAGGGGGAAAAGTGTAAATGTGTTTTAAAGTGTGTTTTGGACTAAATTAATAGAGAGATGATTAAATAAGTTAATTTTGATTAAACTTAGATCAAGATAAGAGAAATACAGACTTGGATAGGGAAAAAGATAAAGTTATCGACTAATCGCCTTATTTTTTCGTTACACATCCGAGGTAAGTTCGTATGTTATTATTTCATTTTAAATGTATTTGATATGCTTTGATATAGCATGAATTGTGGTTATGTGATTACTGGCAAGTTCAGAAATCATTCGAAGATGATTTGACAGTTGGAATCCCGGTTGAACCTTAGGAATAATTTAGGATGCTAGTGACATGTCATAAGGTATACTTTGAGTTGGCTTCGGGCCATGTTATTAGCACTTCGAGTGCGAAATATATCGATTTGGCTTCGGGTCATGCATATCGGCTGATTTGGCTTCGGGCCATGATATCAGAATTTTGGATAAGTTACCTTGATTTGGCTTCGGGCCATGGTATAGGTACTTATCGTGTGAGACCCTTGAGTATCCGACTTCTATTTTGAATGGTTTAATTGGTAAATGAAAGATGTTGTTAAGTATGAGATTAGTACGAGATGGTACAGGTACATTTAGTAATGAATTGAGTATTGAAACTATGGAATTGATAAGTTCTTTGGTAAGTTATGTGAATGATCATTTGATAGCTTTGAGATTTAATAGAATTGTTGTATATTTTTTTCTACTAATTGAATGATTAATGAATGGTGATAGTTGCTTATTATTAATATACGAGCTTACTAAGCTATATAGCTTACTTTGTTTTTTTTCCATGTTTTATAGTGATTTCAAAGCTAACTCAGACTCAGGGATCGTTGGAGACTTCATCACACTATCCACTGATACTTTGGTACTTTTGAAATTATGTTTTTGGGTCACATGGCATGTATAGGGACTTTGAGTCATTTTGGTTATGTTTTGGTAATGATATTGGCCATATGATTTGGCATTGTAAATGTTTACATTTTGGCATGTATATATATATATATATAGCCATGTATGATGAATTATTTTGGTTTGTTTGGTATATTGATTTATATATATATGTATTGTTATGCCTTGTGAATTGAACTGGTTGTTGGTAAACTAATGGATTGAGGATATAGGTATGCTTGTGAAATTAGGCCAAATCATGCATCCTTGATAATGGTCTTTTTAGTGAATTGAGAAGTCAATGATTGGTATGAAATTAGGTGACTATATGTGGTAATAATGTTTAGTAGTGATTGATGTTGGAAATGGTATAAATCATGTTTGAATTGGAAGTGAATTATATGTTATTTGATGCTGTGTTTGGTGCCATTTGGATTGTGTAGGTATATGCAAATTTGGGTGGCGAATTTGCTTGGTAAATAGCCTATTTTTGTCCACAAAGGCAGAGACATGGGCGCGTGTCACAGCCGTGTGTGACACATGGTCAAGTACATGGCCGTGTGTCCCCTAGTGTGGTTTTAGAAATTAAGTCAGTATGCTCCACACGGCCTCACACATGGGCGTGTGACTTAGCCGTGTGGCATAAGTCAGTATACCATACAGGAATGGCACGACCTAGCACACGGCTTGACACACGGGCGTGTGTGGCAAATTTTAGGGCACACGGGCTAGCCACACGGGTGTGTGTGTTGGCAATGCGACCCAAGTCAGAGAGTTAAACGGGCTGAAACACGGCCATGTGCTCCCATTTTGAATGTCCACACGCCTGTGACACAGGCATGTCTGGTGTCCGTGTGAGACACATGGCGTGGTCACACGGGCATGTGTCCTCTGTTTTTGAGAAAAATATTCAAAGTTCATAAGAATTTCTTGAGCTATCAGTTTAGTCCCGAACCACTTTTAATGTATGTTTAGGGCCTTGTAGGCTCGTATTAGGGACAAATAGTTTGAGTTTGAATGATGAATGTATAAAATGATGTTACGTATGCTAAATGGTTGTTTAATTTTTTTGTAAGTCCAGTAATACTCCGTAATCCTATTCCGGCGTTGAATACAGGTGAGGGCTGTTACAATGAAGATCACTGAAGAGGGTTAGTGCGTTGAGCTCTAGAATAGAGACCGTGAGAAAGGTAAGAATAAGAGGGATTCAGAACCCTCTAGTTCTATTCAGAGGCCTAAGAAGTGGGCTAAATCTGATGTGCCTTCTAGTGTTGGAGTTCTAGTTGCTCCTACTATGGCTCAACCGTATAGTGATTGTAGTAGACGCTATCTGGGCAAATGTTGGAGGAGGTTGGAAGCGTGTCTGCGGTGTGGGTTAAGGGAGCACTGTATTAGAGATTGCCCACAGCGTTCTAATCAGATGCAAGCTCCAGCTTCAGGTTTTGTTCAACCTTAGTGGACAATTTAGTGACCGAATTTTCCAGCCATATTTGGATCTATTCGTTTTAGTCTTCATAGGCGATATTTTGGTATACTCTAAGACTGAAGATGATCATGATGAGCATCTTAGAGTAGTTCTTCAGATTCTGCGAGAGAAACAGCTCTACGCTAAGTTGAGCAAGTGTGAATTCTGGTTAAAGAAAGTAACTTTTCTCGGACATGTAGTTTCTGTAGAAGGGATCCAAGTTGATCCTAAAAAGATTGAGGCTATACTTGATTGGAAACAACCTAAGAATGTTTCTAAGATTCGCAGTTTTCTAGGTCTTGCGGGCTATTATCGAGGTTTGTCGAGGGGTTCTCGTTAGTTGTAGCTCCTATGACTAAGCTGTTGCATAAGAACGCTCCTTTTGTCTGGACTGATGAGTTGTAATCGAGCTTTGAGAAGCTCAAATTTGTTTTAACTCAGGCTCCTGTTCTAATACAACCTGAATCTGGTAAGGAGTTCGTGGTTATAGTGATGCGTCGCATGTCAGTTTGGGATGTGTTTTGATGTAAGAGGGTGAGGTTGTAGCTTATGCGTTTCGATAGCTTAAATCACACGAGGGAAATTATCTGACGCATGATCTTGAGTCACCTACCGTGGTTTTTTCTTTAAATATTTGGAAGCACTATCTGTATGGTGAGAGATGTATCATCTACACCGATCATAAGAGCCTTAAGTACCTCTTTACCTAAAAGGAGTTGAACCTTAGGCAACGTAGATGGATTGAACTACTCAAGGATTATGATTGCATTATAGAGTATCATCCCGGTAAGGCTAATGTGGTGGCCGACGCTCTTAGTCATAAAGCAATGTCTGATTTGAGGGCAATGTTTGCTCGCCTAAGTCTGTTTGATGATGGGAGTCTGCTAGCCGAGTTGCAAGTTAAGCCGACTTGGATTGATCAAATCTGGGATAAATAGTTGGGGGATGGTTCTCTGGTTCTGCATTTCCATCAGGTAGAGAATGGTAGTACGTTTGAATTTGGGTTGAATAACGATGTGGTCTTATGTTTCTGAGGACGGGTTTGTGTACCGAATGATTCTGGTTTGAGATAGTCTGTTCTGTAGGAAGAGAATAGTAGCCCTTATGCTATGCATCCTGGTGGAAATAAGATGTCTCGAGATCTTCGTGAACTATACTGGTGGCCTGGTTTGAAACAGGAAGTGACAAACTTTGTTTCTCATTGTCTGACATGCCAGGAGGTTAAGGCTGAGCATTAGTTGCCTTCGGGTTTGCTTCAACCCATTAAGACTCCTATGGGGAAATGAGAACGTGTGACTATAGACTTCGTTAGTGAGTTTTCCTTTACACCTACTAAGAAGGATTCTGTATGGGTCATCGTGGATTGGTTGACCAGGTCTGCCCACTGCATACTTGTTCGGGCAGATTATTCTCTTCAGAAGTTGGCCAAACTATACATTTCTGAGATTGTGAGACTTCATGGAGTACCGATTTCGATTATTTCAGATAGAGATCCTCACTTTACGTCTCGATTTTAGAGAAACTTCATGAGGTTTTGGGTTCGAGATTGGATTTCAGTACTGTGTTCTATTGTAACACCCCTAACCCGTATCCGCTATCGGAATAGGGTTACAAGGTATTACCGATCAATACATAACATATAGCTTACATTTATTATTATAAAGCATTCATTCTCATACATCATTCAATACAATCACCTTGTCCCTTATAAGGGTCTACAATGCCTTAAACATACTTTAGAATTGGTTCGGGACTAAACCGATAACATACGCAAATTTTGGAAAACTTAGAAATTTTTCAATCATACAAGGGTCACACGCCCGTGTGAACAGGCCGTGTGCCTCACACGGCTAATAGACGCACCTGTGTCTTAGGCCGTATGGAAATAGGGCATACTTACTGATTTGCATTACACAGCTGAGGACACACTCGTGTGCCACACTGTATGAAAACTTGAGAGTATACTGACTTGGGTCACATGGCCAACCACACACCCGTGTGTCCAGCCTGTGTGCCTTTCGAAATGGCCACACATGCCTGTGTACTAGGCCATGTGCCATTTAGGAGGTATACTAACTTATACCACACGGCTATTCACATGCCCGTGTGTGAGACCGTGTGGAGCATACTGACTTCAATTCAATTTCAACAGTAGGGGACACAAGGCCGTGTAACCTAACCGTGTGGACACACGGCTGAGACACACGCTCGTGTCTCTGTCCATGTGGACAAAAATGGGCCATTTGCAAAGCCAAGCTGCCACCCTTTTTGTACATACTTACAGAAGCTCAATTGGTATTATTTTAAGTCACAAATATGCAACCAAAGTTCACCAACCAATACATAATCATACCTATCCATTTCAACTAAATTCAATACTCAAATCCATACCATTTACCTATTCAAATACCAAACAATTGAAGTTGCTTTACTAAGCATAATTCACACATATAATTCATTTAGCAAAACCAATCCAAACATACAAAACCACTTAAATCCCATTCATTCATTATAGGTTTATTACCAACATTAAAAGTAAAACTTATTGCACATTCATAAGCACCATCAAGTTCATCATCTTATGCCAAATCAAATGGCCAAAATACATATCCATCAAACATACCAAAATGACTCAAGCCTATACATGCCATATACCATATATACATAGCTTTAAAGTACCAAATAGATGATCGATAGTGCGATGAAGTCTCTGACAATTCTTGGCTCCGAGCTAGCTTCGCAGAACTATAAAACATTGAAAATTAAACAAAGTAAGCTATAAAGCTTAGTAAGTCCATATGTGAACATGAATTAATCACAACATTCATTAGAAATTCAAAATAGATAATATCATTAACACTTAAAGTATCAATTTATGAGCTAACATCAAATTTATTCATATCATCATTCATATGTTCTCAACTTTATCTAACTCGATACTTAAATAGTTTTTCATACATACCTGTACCGATATTTTTTTTTATTTCTCATCAATACTCTTATCAAACTTCTCTGGCTTATAAGTGCTCACGATACAAATTCATCGATATTCCGATTCCATAGTCCAACTATGGTCTTACATAGATATTGCTAAGGCCCTGCCATGGTCTTTCATTTACATGCCATAACCTGGTTATGGTCTTATTATTTGATTGCCATGGCCCGACTATGGTCTTATTCAGCAACTTGCCTCACTTAACTCGTACATTTCATATAATATCTCAACATTTATCCAATAGAATAAATACTATCTCAATTTCATCCACTCAATAAATGTATACACATTTAAGTTCAATTATACGAACTTACCTCGTATATGGAATTGACTGGTCGGATCAACTATTAGACAACCTTGCTTTTCCCCCGATCTAAATCTGAATTCTTTCTTTCTTGATCTATATGAATTCAAAATTAACTTATTTATTCATCAACTCATTCAATTTTGTTGAAACCTCTTTTAAAAAAAATGGAGAGGGTATTTTGAAAACGAGAGTCGCCACCAATCTTTTAAAGTGTGATTGGATCACTTCATAAAACGTTTTGGTCTATGAAATTATGAGAAAATAGGTTCGGGAGTCGGTTACGTACAAGGAAGGATTAGCACCCTCGTAACGCCCAAAGTTAGTACCAAATTGAATAATTTTGTCCTAATGTCAGAAGTTTGAAAGAATTTAGAAATGAGATTTCCTTTAAAGCCGTAATATTTTGAGTTAAAAAGAATCAAGATTCCTTCGCTTCAAAAGAGTACAAACATCTCATCCAGCATTATTGAACACGATATCTTTAAACTTTTGTAACTGAAATCATCTTGTGATTTGTGAAACTCATTTAAAAGGATATTTTTAGACATTCAGACAAACGGGAAATAGTAACCCAGCATGTTAGGGCACTACTTCCCAAGTTCCTGAATACCAAAAACCTTGCCTCACTTTTTAAAATTCCTTTTGAATCAAATGAGATATTATTTTTTTGAAAATAATGATGTATTTTACATATTACAAGAAATTAATATTAAATAAACCTAACTACATAATACATGCTTTAGCATTTTATGCATATATTATCATAAATAATATGAATGTTCATGCATTATTGTTACATGCAAAATACAATGTAGTGCATAATGAATGCAACAAATATAAATTGCAATATGCATATATGATAATATTTTATGCAAATGTAACTTAAATTAATATAAATAATTAATTTCATGCGAATATATAAAAACAAAAACAAATAATATATAAAATTTAACCTACTAAACAATATCAAAATAAAAGAAAACCAAAAATAAATAAACAAATTATAATATATAAAATATAAATCAAATGAAATAAAAATAAAGATATTTAGAAATATTTAGAATAATATAAAATAATAAAGGAGAACCCCTTTTTTTAAAAAATGGTACATGCACAAATCATATTATAAGGTTTAATAACTTAATATACTAAGAAATAATGTGCTAAATAATGATATTACACATATTTACATAATACTAAAAATTTAAAAACATATATAATTAATAAGTAATAAAATAATATATATTTTATAATAAAATAGAAGTAACGTAAGGAATAATTTATGGTAAAATATATGATATATAATAAATTTATAAACAAAATACATATATATAATGATATAAACTATATGATAGATAAAAATAATAAGAATGATATATTAAGTAAATTTACATATAAAATATAGTACAATAATTAATATATATAGTAAAAATATATAATAAAATATAAATGGAAGAAATAACATATAATAAAAATATAACATATAATAAAACTTATAAAAATGTATATAAGATTATAAATAATATAAATAATATAATATATTATTATATATATAACTAATGTTTATAAAAAATATATATAGTATTTAAAATAAATTGAATTTATAAAACAAATTTTAAATTTAATTTAATTTTAAAATTTTAAGGTTAATTATAAATAAATTTAAAAATTTTGGGCCAAATTGAAAGACTCGCTAAATTCGTAGGGACTCACTAGGCAATTAGCGCTAATCCCAAAAACGGCGTCGTTTCAGAATAGTTATTATAATAGCCACAGGGGGCTAAATTGAAATAAATATAAATATTAGGGCCGAATTAAAATAAAAATAAAATAAAATTATAAAGATTAAAAAATGCGGAAGGACCAATTGGGAAATTAACCCATTTTTCAAAAAACACGCGGATCCTCCTCGGGTCACGGCTCAACGCGCAGATCCTCTGCTGAAACGATGTCGTTTTAGTGCTTATTGAACTAAGCCAAAACGACACCGTTTTCGTAGTGCTATAAATATTAAAACTTTAACCCAAAATTCATTTTGTAATCATTTTTTAAAAAAACTTTGAAAATCCTCTGAAAGAGGAGAAAAAGAGAGCCTTCGGCTCCGACCTCCGACCACTGGGCCTTACGCGCCCACGTGCTGCACGCGCCGCCGTACACTGCGGTTTAGAAGGCTAGAAGCCTTCGTTTTTCTAGGTAAAACACAGGTAACCCTTTTCTTTTTTTTATACTTAACCCCTTTTTTAAAAAATTATTTATATGTGTTGAACAGAGAGGAGAAAAAAAACAAAATCACCTTTTCCAAAAACACAACTGCTTTTTCTTTCTTTCTTCTATGTATATATGTGTGTATATTTTTGTATCTGTAAAAATCTGGTTTAGTTACAGTGAAATGATTCGGCCTTTAATAGCCCCTATTTACAGGTTCATATATTTTCTACTTGATTCTTGCCATATTTGCATTCGTCCTTGCTGTTCCTCTTTCCTTTTTTGCAGGTACTATCAAGGATCTCACGGTGAGGAGTGGGCTGGCATTGATCCATGCACCGATCACGGTGCGACACGGGGCCTAGAATCACGGCACTGATGGTGGTGACGATGAAAGTCACTGGAACGGCGCAAAAAGGGTGTGACGATTGGCGTGCCTGTGGCGCAAGCTCTAGAACCTTCCGTTTGCGGCTCCTAGGGTTCCAGAATCCCTAGGTCTTCCATCCTCTGTTAACAAATTGGGCCATTTGGGCCTTGTATGTTTTGGGCTAAGGGTGTATTGGGTTACAAAGGGGTATAGGGTTTAGGTATTTGGGTCAATAAACTGTAATTGGGCTAAATGTAATCTGGACTTGTAAATGGACTGTTTAAAATAAATATTCATTTATTTTTTTATTTTTTGTTTTTGGTTTTAAGGCCCGGACAGATTTGGGCTGCTACAAATTTATTCCAAAATTACTCATTTGTGCATTTTGCATACTAGCCCCTAAACTTTTACATTCTCACAATTTAGTCTTTATTTCACAAATACACAAAATTCACATAATTTCACTATACTCTAGCTTAGCCGAATTACCTATAGGTCCCTAGTAGTCTATAAATTTCATTTATTTTACATTTTAACCCCTTAATTTACAAAACATTAAAATCTGTCATCAAGCTTTCATATTTCATCATTAAACATCAAAGAACTCATAGATTCAACAATGGAAACTCTTAAAATCTTTAACAGTTTCGAAATTAAAGGTACGGGCTAGCTAGATTAAGCTGCAACGATTACAAAAACATAGAAATCATCAAAAATAGAGTAAAAATTACTCACCAATTAGACCATGCAATAGCCAAACCTTAGAAAGCTTAAATGGCTTCTGCAAACATCAACTTTCGGTGGTGGAAGATGATAATATGAATATAATTTCTTTTTGTTTTATTAATTTAACTTTTAATTATCCAATACCAATATTAACCTTTGTTATAAACTTATAAAATCATATAATGGATATCTAATATTATCCACCAACATTTCAAATGGTCTAATATCATCATAAGGACATTAAATTTAATAAACCATAGCTATATAACACCTTTAACAAGTAGAATGCAACTTTTGCATTTTACGCGATTTAGTCATTTTTTTAAATTGACTAATTAAACGATAAAATTAATTCATGAAATTTTCACACATATCAAAAAACATGCTTTAAAAACCAAAAATAATATTAAAATAATATTTTGACCTTAGATTTGTGGTCTCAAAACCACTGTTCTGATTTAGCTAAAACCGGGCTGTTACATCCATCCTCAGACAGATGGTCAATCTGAGAGGGTGATTTAGACACTAAAGGATATGGTTCAGAGTTGTGTGATTGATTTTCGAGGTAGTTGGGAGGATTTTTTGCCATTAGCCGAGTTTGCCTATAATAACAACTTCTAGTATAGTATTTGGAGGGCACCTTATGAGGCTCTTTATGGTCGTAAGTGTTATACTCTGTTGTGTTGGACTAAGTTAGGTGAGCGACGGGTTTTGGGCCCAAAGTTGGTTTTTGAGACTGAAGACAAAGTCAGACTAATTCGGGATTGTCTTAAAGCAGCTTCTAGCAGACAAAAGTCTTATGCAAATCTGAAAAGGAGGGACATCGAATATTTTGTGGAGGATTATGTGTTTCTCAAGGTATTGCCATGGAAGAAGGTTCTGCAATTTGGATGTAAGGGCAAGTTAAGCCCTAGGTTCATTGGGCCATATCAGATTTTGAAGTGTATGGGACTGGTTGCTTATCAACTAGAGCTACCCTCAGAATTAGACCGTATCCATGATGTGTTTCACGTCTCTATGTTGAGGTGGTATCAGTCAGACCCGTCTCATGTTGTTTCTATTGAGGAGGAGTCGGTCCAAATTCTAGATCGAGACATTAAAGTTTTAAGGAGGAAATCTATTCAGTTAGTGAAGGTCTTGTAGCGGTACATGACATGAGGAAGCCACATAGGAACCTGAGGACTCGATTCCACAATAATATCCGCATATGTTTGAGTTTGGTAAATTTCAAGGTCAAAATTTCTTTTAGGGGGAGAGAGTTGTATCACCCTAATTTTTTCTTATGTTTTTATTTTGTTTTGTTAAATGGTTTCAAGCAAGGTGATCTATCCTAGCGGGTGACTGCTTTAATATGGAGTTTGGTGTTGGAGTTGCTGGTTCGAGTCACTGAGAGAGAATTTTGAGTATTTTTGTACTTTTCAGATAGAGGAGGTTGAGTTAAAATGTAACTCTTAGAAGGGTGTGGATATGGATGGGATTTAGGGGTTAGTAGGAAGTAGAGTCGGTTTAAATTTGAATTAGTGGCTAAATTATAATGGTTGAGGGGATATGGAATTAGTTAATTGTTATTTAATTTTAATTTTAATTTTAATTTCCCTTTTCCCAAAATTCTCTTCCCAAATTGCATGTTCCTCTCCTGCTTCCCATTTTCTTCTTTCTCCATCTTTTTCTTTGTTTTTCTCTTTTTCTCTTGATTTTCTACCCAAATTGCCCCACGTGAATCAGCCCTTAGGTTTTGGTTCTACTCTCTTTTGGGCAACTGATATTCTCCAAGTGTCCGCAAGTAATGGTTTATATTGTTTTGGTAGGAGTTTTGTTAATGTTTTGTTATTAGGTTTGAAGAGTAAGTTGACTCCGTGTATTATCGTTGCTAGGTGATATTCAAGAAATCTGAGATTCTCTTGTTACGAATTAAAGCTTAGGGGCTGCCATGGACATAAATAAGTTTTGAAACGGTTATAGGTGAAATTTTTAGTTGAAATTGATATTGGTCGCGTTATAGTCGAGAGGTTACTCGATTAAAATTATGGAATTAATATTGATCCTAGATGTTCTATTGCTGATTTTTAGGTTCTGGTTATCTCGCGGGAAAATTTGCATCAAAATCGAGCCAAGTATGTAATGAAAAACTTGAAATACAACGATCGGAAAAAGCCAAAATTGGGGCCTATTGATGCCACACGACCGTGTGGTAGGCCGTGTGTGACACACGATTGTGTGATAGGCTGTGTGCGAGGCGTGTGTTTGGAATGTGTGGGCCACAAGGGGTTATGGACCCAAATTTCAAAATTTTTCCCTAAGGTTGTACATGTCCCGATCGACTGTGGGCCTTCTGTAGGGTCAATATGTGAGGTATAAGACTTAAAGCATGAAATCTATCATCTGTGAGATTGAAATTAATGTAAATAACATCTACATAAGTATTTTGTAATATGATATGTATGATCTATTCTGTTATGTATGAGCATTTTTAGAATTTATTATACGAGCATGCATGTGATATATGTTTTGGTATCTGTTATTTTGTTTTATTTGATGTTCTATCTGTATCTGGTTATGGGGTAGGTTATGTATTATGAGGAGGAAATATTTTGTGTAAGACAATATCTTGCCAATATATTGGCAGCAATGTTGTGACTAATCTGGAAAGTGTCATATGAACACTATGTGGTGTGTAGGGTTGGGTGGGTATTTTATACCTTACATAGTGTGTTATGATGGTCGAATTTGGTGTGTAGAGGATGGGGATAGGATTTTGCATATCTGTGCCTATGTGATTATGTTGCAATTCTGATTCTGCAAATGATTTACGTCTGTATCTGTTTTGCCATGAGATTGAAACTAAATTTATGTTTATGTATGCATTACACACTAAGTTATCAAAACTCACTCTCTGTCTGATAACTTCAGGTAGCCCTCAGGCTTAGGCTAATCGGTGCGATGGGAGCTTGGTTGTGTCCACGTTGTCGTAAAACTACTTTTGCTTTAATTTGGCTTACTTAAATTTTATGTTTTGAGAGTTTTGTATAATTTGGACTCTCTAGACTTTTGGGACTATTTTTTGTTTCGGAGTTTTATTTTGATACTCTAGCATAACGATTGATAAATCGACTTTTATGAAAACTATAATTTTTTTGAAAATATCAGTTTTCAAGGAAACAAAATCAGTTTACCAAAATATAACGTTTTAAGAAACTCCACTACAAATTATCTGATTTATTTGAAAATGTAAACAATTGATGGTTTTAAATCATAAGTATAACAACATGTTTTTAAATAAGTTGACTCTTTTAGTAACAAGTTACACGAAGGTTTCAAAATAAAAAAGTCGGGTTTGTAACTTTTCTTCGTAATATATCCAGATTCGGCCATATCGTCTAGGTTGGGTTTGGGGTGTTACAAAAGAAAATATATTTCTTGAAAAGCTCCATTTTAGGGTAGTTGAAAATGACCTCTCATCTCTTTTTCATATCTCTCGAGTTTTACCTCATGAATATTTCCACTCACTAAAGTTGGACCTATAATTAGACTTTTATTACTCAATGTCTCTTTGCTCTCATTCTTTTTACATAATATCATCCTCACTTCCCATTTCCCTCTTACAAAAGTTTTGAATATTTAATTCATCACAATACAACTCTTTAGAAGGACATGGCGTTTGTAACTTATCTAAATTCATTGACTCTAGGAAACAATTTTCACTATTAATTTCTTTCAAGTCAAAAATCTCACTATCACAAATAACTTTATCACCAGAACAAGATTCAACAATAGGCATGAAGTCACACTTGCTTTCTTCTTTATGTAGGTATCGAATCAAACATTTGAAACTTCTACGACCTTTTTTAACACACCAAAAACATTTAAAAATAGGTTTGACAACATTCTTAATCTCCTTTTGTTGTAAGCATCTATTATTTAACTAGCACTTGATCATATGCTCAGCTTTCCAATGTACCATTTGACAATTGGATGAGCAATAAGAAATTGATTTACATTGCAGACACTTTTTGAATGTGGGATTGTCACAAGTGGCACATGTAGGTCTCTCCATTTAAGAATCTGAAAGCCACAAACACTCAACAAATAAAATATTAAAATAAAAAAACCTCATTGTTAACACTCACAAAAAATAACACTCTTGGAAGCAAAGAAAAAAAAATAAGAAACCAAATCTTGTAAATTTTAAAGTGAATTCAGCAATAAACTTCCATAAAGATCAATTGGTGTTAATTCACTAACAATGAAATCTTAAGGCACTAGGAGACCAAGAAAAAGGTCGACACTAAAAATTTGAAGTTGCATGGAGGAAGAAATAATGCCGTACCTACTAACACAAGAAATAAGAAAATGTTAGGTAATGTAATAGAAGCAAAGAAAGCTAAATCAAATGAAAACTTAATACTAAGAGTCAAAGGAAATCAGATTTAACCTTAAAACCCTAAAATTATGAAACAACTTAAATTTTTTGTTCGAAGTGTTCCAATGTGCTAAAATTACAAACAAATTATAAGATGCCTCCTCAAATGGTGACAACCGAATCAGAAAATTTTTGGCGCAAAATGTATAGGATGATTTTTTTTATCTATTTTTTTGTGTGCAAATATTTTTCTTCAATGAAATACAATTGAAAACTACCAAGAAAAAAGTTTGAGGGTAAAAAAGAACAAGTTTACCCACCTTTGGAACAAAATGGTCCAAATTTCAATATAAACAACTTATTTGAGAGGAACCCAAGCAATGACTAGTAAGAATGCAATTTTAGCATAGCAATGATATCAAGAACGTCTCAAAATCTGATACCAAATGATAAAAGAGAACGGATGGATTGATTTCAAGTTGCTGAAAATGTTTAGAATCTGAATCCGAAAATTACACAAACAAACGATTAGAAAGAATAAAAATAAAACATATTTGAAAAGAAAGGGATTGAAACAAGAGGAGATAAATTTTAGCTCAATTTGATGGATTTTGGAAGGAGCAAAGTCGAATCTTGTTGTCCAAAAAGATGGTGTTGCATCTAAATTTTTGAATTTGAAATTAAAAGATAAATAAATTAGGAACAATTCACGAATAAATTAAAAGAGACAGAAAATTGAAGGGTGATAAAAAAGATGATGACGAGATGAGGAAAAAAGATATCCAATGGAACCCCTTGAAGAACAAGCTTTAATAAACTCCTTAAATGAATTTAATCGACCTTCAAGTTAGATAACTTGACAAGCTAAAGGGTAAAGAACTCACACCAATAGTCCTGAAGAAGATTAAGTTGAAAACTCTACTAAAAGAACAAAAAAATATTTCTTGCAAAATGAGAAGAACTCAAAAAGTACTTTTATTCAAATTAAAGTTGGGTCCCTCTATGGTGGGTGACTACCTCTTTTTATACAAGAAGGCAGTTGAAAAAAAAAAAACAGATCCATAAAAACTAGCCGAAAAATATGTGGATGGATAAGAGAAAACCAAATCCATGGAATGTAGCCTAAAAATGTGGACAACTATGAAATGTAACCTTTTCGTCCTAAGAAACTTAAAAAGGGAAGGAAAGATTAAATGAATCTAGTTAGTTTTATGAGAGTTGTGCATGGACCATATTTATAAGAAAATAAATTAATTTGGGCTTAAATATAAATTTCCTAATTGGAAAATTGACAGATTAGGCCAAAAAAACAAAGCAACTAAATCTTCAAGTGATCCAAATGAGCTTCAAATTGGCTAATATTAAAAGGAGTGTGCATTTGAGTTGCTCACTTTAATACTTTAACTCTTTCAAGCTTAGAAATATCGTCCAATCAAGTTCAACTTTCGGGTTTGCATCCATGGGTGAAGTTTGCCTCAAAATGGAGTCTTAAATATTTAACCTCTCAAAAACACTTCTTTGAAGTCCTCTTGTCACGAACTCTTGGACCAATACATTCAATTGGGCTCTAATCTATTTGGACTAAGAGTAATTGGGCCTTGAGAAAGCTAACCCATCATGTTCATGTTCATGTTCTTGAAATTGGGCCTTGATGCTTACATCACTCAAGGTATTTGTATTACATTTTTGAATATAAAAAATGTCGATGCGCCCTCAGGGTATTGTCGTCTCATTTCATATAACATAAATCGATCTCAATATCAGTACTTTAAACATAATCCATTATAATTTATAATTCACATTCACTTTATTATTTTGGCCCATATTAATCAACTCAGACTCGAGGATGGATACACGGATCAGTCCACCAACACACAAGAATACGTACATAAGTGCCAATCGGGCATAAATGCATCAATTCCTCCACAACATTAGAATACACTCATACCCTTAGGATATTTGAGCTAGCGATACATTCTCAACCCTTTGTGTATTAAAGAACTATCACATAATAATATGCGTTCAATGCTAAATCTCCCATATACAAAAGGACCCTATGGCATGCCAACTATACCCATAACTCTATACAATACTGATAATAGGGCATTATTCATTACAACAATCATTAATACACATTAGACGGATAACTCGACTTGTGAACTTCCCAGTTTACCTTTTCAAATGACTCGACTTAACAATTTAATTATCGAAACTGACTTTTTTGACATCAACGAAAATCAAGTCGTTACACAACCAATGACACGCTGCCACGTGTTAATTAAAGTAAAAAAATCTTAAATTTGTTAAAAAATATAAAAAAATTAAAAACCATTAAAAATCTATACAAAAAATAAAAAAAATCTTAAAACTTAAAAAATTAACAAATTAAAAAACCATAATCTATTTTTTGAAAATAATAAGAAAAATATTTTTAAAATTATAAGTATGAAACTTTAAAAATAATATTTAAATTTTTCATAAAATTTAAAAAAAAATTGGAATTCTAGCTTTATTTAGAAAATCTTAAAATTGTATGATATTTTTTAAAAAATTTTAGGGTTTTTTTTGGCATTTTAATGAATTTTTATATTTAAAGGAATTTTGAGATTTTTAGTAAATAAATGTCATAAATTTCTGTAAAAATTGACTCATTAGGATAGATGTAGTTAAATAATATCCTTAAAAACGTATATGAAGTTTTCTCCTCATACATCTCAAGAAAAAATGATTAAGTAAAAGTTATGTTTATGTATGAAATTATAATATAAGGAATTAGAATGTCAAAAAGAAGAACAAAAAGATTCATACTCTCATAAATCAAGTCAAATAACTTCCAAAATGTCCAAAAAATTTCTTAGGCATTCTTTTAGTGAGTGGGTCTCTTAACCCTCTTTTTAAAGAATTTTATGGTTTCTTTTAAAAAAAATACTCGTAATTCCTTAAAAATATAAAAAACTCATTAAAAATGTAAAATAATATTTAAAATATATAGATTATGATTTTTTTTTAAATTTTTAATAATTTTAAAAGTTTTTCCCCATATTTTTTATGATATTTTTAAAATTTTCTGACATATTTTTAATATTTAAGAGTTTTTACTTTTATTGGCAAGTGATAGCGTGTCATTGGCTAATTTAAATTTTCTTGACAACAACTGCTATACAGTCTATACACTTCAACAATTAGTAACTTACCTTCAAAATTTGCATTCCTAACCTCTCATCAGTGTATAACCCAATCTCTTGCACAATTTGTTTTCCCCTGCTACAAAGTCTTGTAAGTATTTGTTGTGTTGAAGAGGTTGGCATGCTGAGAGAAGTCGGTTTTGTTAAAGGAGCCGGTGGTGACTGCAGTAGATGTTGTAACATTAGTCTAATACTATAAAAGAAAAACTAATAAAAGTATTGAAATAGATTACCATAGAATATACAGTTGTAGCATGACTAGGGGCTGAACAAGATGCTATTGTTGGTCTTGGTACAAATGAGGGTGATGTTGTTGGAGTCAAAGGTGATGATGCAGATGCTTTGGATGCAATTGTTTGAGTAGGAGCTGGTGGAGGTGTACTCTACAAAATTCACATGTTAGGAGTTCTCAAATTAGCCAACAATTGCATTTAAATTTTTTGTCATGAAAAAACTTATAGTAGATGAAGTTTGACAACTTCTGGAGTTGAGTCCAACCATAAAACACTTGTGACACTTTATTTTTCTCCCTCTTCTAGACAATTTACTCCCACTTCTCTTACTCTATTCTTTTTTGGTCTCCTAGGCATTTCCTTGGGATGGGGGGTCAATTGGTCCCATATCAGTTTTATACCAAACTTTTTCAATAGGGACGGCAAGCAATATAAAGGCATACAACATTTCAAACATATCTTTTTTAAACCTCGTATAGACAAAATAAAAAAAAATTAGTTTTTTTTTCGCAAAATAGCTACAACAACTACATGACCACTCACTTAAGTTAACAACTACAACATCACCAAAGTTTGCCACATCAAACCCTTCTGTTCCATTCCATTTAACATGATAGTATAAACTCATTTGGATACTCTTGTGTAACTTGGCACATCTCTCAAGACAAAATTGTTCATTCCAATTTTTACTTTTTGCCAAATTGTTTACAATCCTCCCCATTACATATTACCTAATTTCTTCTAACATGGAAATGATAGACATGGACCTAGCTCCTACAATTGCTACATTAAAAGACTCAACAAAATTGTTATTAGTTGCATCATATATAGACTTACTAGAAAAAAAATACCTTTAACCATTGCTCAGGATTAGTCCTAAGTAGGCTTACCTTGGCACCGTGTTTAATATGATCAATCTTACTGATGTTATCTTCAAAGTCACTAGTTATGTATGGTTTACATGCTCCCCAAAAAGTTTGTTGCAAGTTTCCTCTTGGGTTTTCTTCCTCTAGTTGGCATATAAATGCCATGCACAAACTTTGTGCTCTACCCTTGGCAGCAACTCAGCTATCTCCTTCATATATCCCTAAATACAAAAAAAAAATGGTATTAGATGGTATTAAATGGTATTAGTTCAGTAAGATCCCAAACATACCTTGTAACAACCTATTTTATAGTGATGTCGGAAAGGGTGATTTTGGGGCCACAAATTCGACGAGTGAGTCCGTAAATAATATTATTTAATATTTATGAGTCAAGTATATAATTATGTTGAAATTTGACTTAATGATTTATGTTAATTAAACGAATAATTAGGTTCAAGTGTTATGTCCCTAAAGTTAAGTGGTTTTAGAAAATGAGGTATCGAGACCTCATTTCTATAAATCAAGCCTGTGAATATTTTATTAAATATTTACAGAGTGTTTAAAAAGTCATTTTAAAATTTGGTTAAGGAATTTTAATGTTTAGATAGTTAATTAAAGAAAAAGGACTAAATCATAAAAGTTGCAAAAGTTAATTGCAATTAGTTTATATGGGCTAAATAAATATAAATGAATAATTTGATGGTTTTAAATGGAAAATATGCCATAGTTATTGATGATGGACTGATTGTAGTGGGATTTAATAAATTGTGTATTAAAAATTAAGTTATTTTATTAAAATAAAAATGTTAAAACATGGAAATAAGCATGAATTGTTTTTATCTTCTTCTTTCTTGTTTATCTACCACCGAAACACCATGGTTGAAGAACACCAAGGTTCAACCAAGCCATTCCTCTTGCATGGCATGATATTTAAGTCCATTTTTAGTGATTTTTATGTTTTCAATATCGTTGTAGCTTAATCTAGCTAATACAGGGGTTAATTTGTGAAATTGTTAAAAATTATAATGACTCACTATGAATGAATTGAATGTTTTTTTGGCTTATTTGATAGATTATTAAGTTTGGTTGTTAAATAGAAGTATTTTGTTAAGTTATTTTTGGTAATTTTAACGTTTAAGGATTTATTTTTGAAAATAGTAAAACTTCATAGAATTTTAGTGAAATTTTGATAAAAGTGGGTCGAGTAGGGACTAGGTAAAAGTCGGCTAGTATGGGTTGTAACATCCCAAACCCGGCCTAGATGTTATGGCTGGATCTAGTGATGTCATATGGAATGGAATTTGAAAGTCAAATTCATCGAGTTAAAGCTGTTTCCGTTTATTAGCCATTATTTATCTCTCGCCAATTTCAAAACTTATTTCCTCGCTAATTTGATTCGTTTAAAAACATATTTTTTTGCGAAAACTTTTGAAATCGTTTAGGAAATCGTGAGTTTAGAAAATACTTTAGCTTTTTGAAAAGAGCCGAATTTTTCTTATGACTAGCAGTTAAAAATAAATAAAACCCAAATTTATGCAAAAGTCCCAAGGGTCCACAAATTACATCCTAATAATAATAAAACCATAAAACCTAAATAAAAAATCGTAGAGCCCAAAGACTGTGGTCACTGTCGAGTCCTCTGCTGCACCGATCTAGCTAGGTCTGGGGATTACCTGTGCACATTAAACAGAGAGGGGTGAGTTTACGTAAACTCAGTGTGTAATCCCACAGAAAATAAACATCAAAAAACACAGTGCACAGTCAAAACAGTCTTAGGCCTAAGCCCCTTTTAGTATCCGTAACGGTCTAGCCTTAGCCTAGCTCAGTATCAGTATCAGTATGCACAAGGGCCTTAGCCCTTCAGAGTATCAGTAATAGGTATGTAGTATTCAGTAACAAAGTCCTACCCAACCAGCCTCTATACACCATCTTCGTCCAACCCTACACTCCATGTGGGGATTAAATCAACCCACCCATCCCTACACTTCAGGTAGTACCAAATGCGGCACAAAACAGTAGTTTGCAACTGAGCTGCTAGAATACTAGGCTTAAGAGCCTTTCAGTACACTTCCTCCAAATAAAATCCACCCAACCCCATGCAATGCAACATACAATACATGACATGCTATCTTATGACATCAGTACATATAATCAGTAAATGTGTACATGCATACTATCATCATGCTCAATATACATATCCATCAATCAATCAGTTCACACAATTAGGGGTCTAAGTAATGCTTACTAACCCTACAATAGGTTCACAATTGACTTGGGTGACCCGTGCAACTTTAGCAATCAACTCAGTGAAAATGGGCTCAAACGCCCATGTGGCCTACCGTTTGGGCCCACACGTCCCAGTCCTCCTCCAACATTCGCCTTGATAGTGTCTACTACAATCGTCACATGGCTGCAGTCCAGTAGCAGTAACAAGGAACCCAGCTCTAACCGGCCCATCAGCTTTGGCCTTTTTCTTAGGCCTCTACACAGTACTCGAGGGCTCTGAATCCCTTTTGTTCTTACCTCTCTATCTGTCACGGTTTTTTGCGTTCAGTCTGTTCAACCTCCTCAGCGATATCTGCCTTCTCAACTAGTGAAGAAAAATCAAGCTCCCTCTGTGGAGCTATCAGGACTCTCAAATTATCCCTGATGCCATCCTCGAAGTAGACACATCGCTCATACTCAGTCGCTACCATACCTCGCGCATAGCAGCTCAGTCGCAGGAATTCAGCCTCATACTTGGCCACAAATCGATCTCCCTAAGTAAGGTTCAGGAACTCCCTCCTACAAGCATCCACGTAGCTCGCCCCCACATATTTCCTCTGGAAGGCAGTCTTAAAGAACTCCTAGGTCAGACGTTCGGGTTTAGTGCCTTCATTAACAATCAGCCACCACTGGTAAGCCTCATCCCGCAGCAGTGAGACTACACCCTTTAATTTCTGCTCGTGGGTGCAATCTAGATCATCCATGATCCTCTCCGTGGCCTCAATCCAGTATTCGGCCACATTAGGGACAACTCTAGTGACACCCCTAAAAAGCCCAGCTCCATTGAACCAGAGTCGTTTCGTAACTGACCCATGGCCTCCAGATCAAGTATTAAGCCCAGCAACCCTGTCCAATATCCTTAGCATGGCTGGGGAAAATCTGTCGTCCCCAACCATACGATCTTGAGACCCAGTCTCAGTAGTAAGTGACACTGGCGTTTCACTCATTTCTAAATTTGGTATACTACCTAGGGAGGAGGACTCAGCTCGAACCCCTCTACGGCCTCTACCTCGGCCTCTAGTACCTCGTCTGCAGATACCTCGTGTGCTCATGTTTAATCAAATTTATCTGTATTACAAATTTTATGAATCAGTTACAATTCCAGTGTTTATTAACCAATATTTTATGTAAAGTAGTATCAGAAGTTAAGGGTGCTGCAATCAGTGAGAAACCTTCCACAAACCGTCAGTAATAACCTGCTAGCCCCAGAAAGTTGCAGATCTCTGACACATTCTTAGGCTGCTTCCAATCCAATATAGCCTCAATCTTTCGAGGATCGACTCAAATCCCCTTAGCAGACACCACATGACCTAGAAATATTACTTCACGTAACCAGAACTCGCACTTGCTGAACTTAGCGTAGAGCTGCTTTTCCCTCAGAATATGAAGAACAATCCTAAGGTGCTCGTCATGCTCATCCCTAGTCCTCAAATAAACCAATATGTCATTGATGAACACCACCATGAATCGATCCAGGTAGGGCTAAAACACTCGGTTTATCAGATCCATGAAAGCTGTCGGTGCATTAGTCAGTCCAAATGGCATCACTAGGAACTCATAGTGACCATAATGAGTCCTAAACACTGTCTTATGTATGTCAGCCTCCTTAACCCTCAACTGATGGTACCCAGACCGGAGATCAATCTTAGAGAATATCGAAGCTCCTCGAAACTGGTCAAATAGATCATCGATTCTCGAAAGTGGATACTTGTTCTTGATGGTCAGCTTATTCAGTTGTCGGTAGTCAATACACATCCTCATGGATCCATCCTTCTTCTTAACAATAGTACCGGTGCTCCCTACAGAGACACACTAAGGCATATGAATCCACAATCCAACAACTCCTAAATCTAAGCCTTAAGCTCCGTAAGCTCCTTCAGTGCCATTTGATAGGGAGCGATAGGCACCGGAGCTGTACCAAGGAAAAGCTCAATCCCAAATTCCACTTTCTGATTCAGAGGTAAACTCGATAGCTCTTGAGGAAAAACATCCAGAAAATCCCTTACAGTAAAAGTGGCAACACTCACGTAGGCCAAATATGCCTCATATCTCTTGTGAACTAGTTTCTTAGCTACCAGTGAAGAGATCACGTTAGCCAAGTAGTTCCAACGTTCCCCAATCACGACTACCTCATCATCCTCCTAAGTTCTCAAGATAACCCTCTTAGTCACACAATCCAAGCTTACAATATGCTTAACCAACCAATCCATCCCCAATATCATATCGAACTCCCAAAATGAGAGCTCCATTAAATCAACCAAAAATACTGTCCCTTGAACCTCTAAAGGAACATTCCTATACAGCTTTCTAACTCTAACAAATTACCCCAGTGGGCTCAGTACGATGACTTCACTTGAGGTACTCTCAACTGGAATCCCCAAGGTTTCAGAGACAGTGCTGGCTATATAGGAATGTGTAGATCTTATATCTATCAATGCAGTGTAAGGCACATCATAAATAAGAAACGTACCTACGATGACGTCCGAAGCATCTCTGTCCTCTTGGCGATGTGCAATGTATACTAGAGCAGGCTGCCTCGCCTCAGTCTGTCCAACACCTCTGCCCGGTGCTCTCTGACCACGGCCCATACCATTACCACCTCTAGCCTGACCACAGCCTCTCGGTGGCTGCATCTGATCGGCCCTCAATGAACACTCCTTAATACGATGATCCAATGATCCACACCTCAGGCACGTCCCGGTCCTCCTCCAATATTCGCCCTGATGGCGTCTACCAGAATCGGCACATGGCTGCAGTCCAGTAGCAGTGACAAGGGGCCCAACTCTAATTGGCCAATCAGCTCTGGCCTTTTTCTTAGGCCTCTACACAGTACTCGAGGGCTCCGAATCCCTCTCGTTCTTACCTCTCTCTGACACGATTTTGGCACTCAGCACGCTTAACCTTCTCAATGATCTTCACATTCTCAACCAGTGAAGAAAAATCACGCTCCCTCTACGAAGCTATCGAGACTCTCAAATTATCCCTGAGGCCATCCTCGAAGCCGATACATCGCTCATACTCAGTCACCACCATACCTCGCGCATAGCGGCTCAGTCGTAAGAATACGGCCTCATACTCGACCATAGATCGATCTCCCTAAGTAAGGTTCTGGAACTCCCTCCTACGAGAATCCACGTAGCTCGCCCCCACATATTTCCCCTTTAAGGCAGTCTTAAAGAACTCCCAGATCAGACGTTCGGGCTGAGTGCCTTCCTTAACAGTCAGCAATCACTGGTAAGCCTTATCCCACAGTAGTGAGACTGCACCCTTTAATTTTTTCTTGGGATGCAATCTAGATCATCCATGATTCTCTCCATGCGACTCCAATGACACCCCTAAAAAGCTCAGCTCCTTTGGACCGAAGTCGTTCTGTAACCGACTCACGGCCTCTAGATCCAGTATTAGACCTAGCAACCCTCTCCAATATCCTTAGCGTGGCTTGGGACAATGCGTCATCCCCAACCATGTGATTTTGAAACCCAGTCTCAGTAGTAAGTGACACTGGCGTCTCACTCGTCTCTAAATTCGGTGTACTAACCAGAGAGGAGAACTCAGCTCGAACCCCTCTATGGCCTCTACCTCGGCCTCTAGTACTTCGTCCGCGGATACCTCATGCGCTCATATTTAATCAAATTTATCTGTATTACAAATATTATGAATCAGTCACAGTTTTAGTGTTTATTAACAAGTATTTTATGTAAAGCAGTACCAGAAGTTTAGAGTTTGCTTTCGTTTGTCGTAGTCTCTAGTAGTTATTATAGTTTTAGTTTAACTACAGTTTCCAGTATATACTAACTAGAGTTTTCTCACAGTTTACTACCTACAGTAGTTTCAGAATATCATAACATTTTAAAAAATCAGTTTCAGAATACTTACAGGATCGATGCCGAAAACTCAGTGTACCACATACTCAGTCAAATCATTTCAAATCAATTGAAAGTTATTTCTTTAAAACCAAGTTTTAAAACTCAAAATCCACAGTCAGGTTTTGCAACCTAACTCTCATACACTAAATGTAACACCCTAAACCGGGCCTAAACATTATAGCCGAATCTGGTAATGTCATATGGAATGAAATTTGAAAGTCGAATTCATCGAGTTAAAGCTATTTTGGTTTATTAGCCATTATTTATCTCTCGCCAATTTCAAAACTTATTTCCTTGCTAATTTGGTTCATTTAAAAACATATTTCATTGCGGAAGCTTTTGAAACCATTTAGGAAATCGTGAGTTTAGAAAATACTTCAGCTTTTTAAAAGAGCCAAATTTTTCCTACGATTAGTAGTTAAAAATAAATAAAACCCAAATTTATGCAAAAGTCCCAAGGGTCCACAAATTACATCCCAATAATAATAAAACCATAAAACCTAAATAAAAAATCGCAGAGCCCAAAGACTGTGGTCACCGTCGAGTCCTCCGGCGCACCGATCTGGCTAGGTCTGGGATTACCTCTGCACATTAAACAGAGAGGGGTGAGTTTACATAAACTTAGGGTGTAATCCCACAGAAAACAAACATCAGAAAACACAGTGCACAGTCAAAATAGTCTTGGGCCTAAGCCCCTTTCAGTATCCGTAACGATTTGGCCTTAGCCCAACTCAGTATCAATATTAGTATGCACAAGGGCCTTAGCCCATCACAGTATCAGTAACAGGTATGCAGTATTCAATAACAAAGTCCTATCCAACCAGCCTCTACACACCATCTCCGTCTAACCTTACACTCCATGTGGGGATTAAATCAACCCACCCATCCCTACACTCCAGGTAGTACCGAATGCGGCATAAAATAGTACTTTGCAGCTGAGCTACTAGAATATCAGGCTTAAGAGCCTTTCAATACACTTTCTCCAAATAAAATCCACCCAACCCCATGCAAAGCAACATATAATACATGGCATGCTATCTCATAACATCAGTACATATAATCAGTAAATGTGTACATGCATACTATCATCATGCTCAATATACATATCCATCAATCAGTCAGTTCACACAATTAAGGGTCTAAGTAATGCTTACCAACCCTACAGTAGGTTTACAGTCGACTTGGGCTACCCGTGCAACTTTAGCAATAAATTCAGTGAAAATAGGCTGAAACACCCATATGGCCTGCCCGTGTGGGTCCACACGCCCGTGTGGCCCACATGGCCAAAATTGGCCTTGGCCATGTGATCCTGGACCAAAATCCCACATGCCCATGTTGTTTACCCGTGTGGACCCACACGGTCCAAATCAATCCAGCTCGTGTGTCGCACACGGCCTGCCTAGCCATCACACGGCCGTATCATGTGGGCACAGCTGGCCTCATCAAACACATGCTCGTGTTAGGGCACACAGGTTATAACATGGGCAACCACACACCCGTGTGGCATCGACAATAAGGTTTTTAACCTCCGCCAAAACCTCGTATTCTGTGTAATAGAGCACACACCTAGTATCGATTCGCTGTAAAAAGTATCCCAAGCCTTCCAAGACCTATATTAAGCCAATACAACCTCTCGATTAATCACTTAACAATGAATTAAGCCAAACCCGAAATAGGACATCCAATCTTTGATCCAAAACCGTTACCTTTAATCGAATAACAGAACACTTACGAGACCAAACCTCCAACCAACAACTATAAGTCCTCGGTTCTTCCCTTAATCGACCATAACAGCACCCATTAATAGAAAGTTAATAAAAAGAAATAAAACACTTACTCTCAGACTTACCGATCGGATGGGAACTAGAGTTGCACGCAACGGGATGACTAAAAAAAATAAAAACGAGGGAGTAGATGTTGGAGAAGCAAGATCCCGGCACAAGAAGGAAGAAGGAAAAGAAAAGTAAAGAGGAGGAGGATGAAAAAGAAGTTGGCGTCAGAAAGGGAGAAGAGCAAAAAAAATTACGAATGAACAATACCACCCCCTATCAGATAACCCTTTCCTTGATTTTCTCCCCACTATCTCCTTAATCTCAACCACTAAGTAGCTCAGTCCCATGCAATCTCTTACTGATGCTAGAAGCCAAAAATTAATCATCTAAGCCCACGCAGGGGTTTGAACACAGGACCCCAAGCACACCAACACTCTACTTAACCATTAGACCAGCAGGCCCATTCTGACATAAGCTTACCAACAATTAAATAAAAGCCTATTGACCAAAGATAGGGCTTTATTCATAAAAATACCAAAATTAAACCAAGGATAGGGTTTGAACCAGAGACCTCTTACACACACCCAGAACACTTAACCATTGAAGCAGATACACAGTTATGTCACAATTAACAAAATCTGAAATAAAAATTTTTGGGGCGTTACATGGGTTTTCTTTAATTGTGCTTAATTTATGAGTTTTGGGTTTAGGGACTAAATTACATAAAAGGTAAAATGTTAGAGTAATCTTGTAAAGTGATGAAGGAAGGACTTAATTATATAAAACTACTTATTTAGGTTAAGAGGCATTACTAGACTCTTAACACAGTTCAGAACAAACGAATATCAAATATCATCTCATTTCTATAAATACCAATAATTCAATGTTCAATACGAACTTAAACCGAGCATATAAGGTCTAATTCATCCATCTAGGACTAAATCAATAACATATAAAAGTTTCAAAACTTATAAAAATTTTCCACTTTTCAAAGGTCACACGCTCGTGTGAACAGGCCGTGTGCCTCACACGGTCTAGACATGCCCGTGTGTCTAAGCCGTGGCAAAACATGGCATAGCTACTGACTTGCCCATACGGCTACAAGCTATGCCCGTGTGCCTTGGCCGTGGTTGGGCCTGACTTGTCCACACGGCTAGCCACACACCCGTGTAATATGGCCGTGCTCAAGTCTGACTTTCCAATGTAGGATACTCTAGGAGACACACGACCGTGCAACATAGCCGTGTGTGACACACGGTTGAGATACACGTCCGTGTCTCTGCCCGTGTGGATAAAATAGGCCATTTGAATAGCCAACTTGCCACCCTAATATGGTCAACCTACAAGCAAAGAAAACAAACATAACTGCACCACCATTTCAGCCAATTTCAACACCAAAAAATAAACCAATCATATCATATAATAGTCACCCAAATCCATACTCATACACCTTACCAAATTCATGCCAACATGGGATAAGATCATGCTAAAACATTTCCTTCTATACATCATTCAATCTCAAGCTAAATTTACCACAACTTAATAACTAAATCATACCAAATTTGCAACTTATGAGTTTTAACACCAAATAGCCAAATCATATGGCTAGGTATATACATCACAAAACATACTTCCACAACTACTAGCCTATACATGCCATACTTCAAAATATACATTTTCAAAAGTACCAAAATAAGGTTTGATAGTGTGGTGACGATCGTTGATGATCCCCGAGCTTGCAGTAGCTTTGATATCTATAAAATAATGCAAATACACACAAAGTAAGCTTTCAAAATCTTAGTAAGCTCGTATTAAAATCATCAACAGTATATAAAACATAAACATCAACCCATAAGTATATAAACATTTTCAATCCATATGTTCATACCAATTCAATAAACTTCATATACATAATATCATTTACCACTTAGATATCGTACATACCTGAATCTTCCCGTACTTATTCACTTTCATTCTTACTTCTTGTTGAATATTTTAAGACTTTCGTACATTATTCATACTTTAAACATCCGCACACTTAGTGCTACAAAGGTCAGCTGAAGTTAGAATGATTTCGAACACTTAGTGCCATTTCAATTAGCCGAAGCTAAATCGGTATCGCACACTTAGTGCCTCATATAACCGAAGCTAGTTTCAATCGCACACTTAGTGCCTCAAATAGCCAGAACTAGTTTCAATCACACATTTAGTGCCAAATACTATTGATTCATCATCGTATTCATTCAACCAAGCATATATACAATCTATGTATATCAAGACATCAAAATATATCTAATATCATATTTTAAGTACGAACTTACTCGTACTCGCGGACTATTTATTCTACAACCTTCGATTTCCCTCGGTCTAAGTCAGAATTCCTCTTTTCTTGATCTCAATCAAAGCTTTCAATGGCCGAATGTTAAGAAAGCTTAAAACCCTATTTCTTTTTCTTATTTTCGGCTAGAAGATGAACAAAATGGCTTAAATTTTGTTTTGTTTTAATTAATATAACTTTAATAACCAAGTTACAACTTTAACCTTAATGAAAAACCATTCAAAATATTCATTATAAGGTTATTTATGACCAATTTCACTATCCATGGTCCAATTACATATTAAGGACCTCACATTTAATAAAGCATAGCATTTAAGCACTTTATCATCTAGCACACAGCTTTTACCTCTTATGCAATTAAATCCTTTCTTCAAATTGAGCACACAAGTGATCAAATTAAATTACGAAAATTTTCACAGACATTAATTCACATATTATAAGCATGGAAAATAATATTAAAATATTTTTTAGACTCGAATTTGTGGTCTCGAAACCACTATTTCGACTAGGGTCTAAACCAGACTGTTACAATTAAATTAGTTATCGGCTTTATTTTTACAACCGTTTTCGTCGAGGTAAGTTCATATTTCATTTTAAAATATTACATTTGAATTTATAAGATTAATTGATATCTTTATATATGCATTCATATGTTGATGATTAAGATTGTTTTGATTTGAAAAAAGGAAAGAACTGTGATTGAAATACATCATGGTATTATACTCGAAAAGGAAAAGACCATGGTTGAAAGACACCATGGCATTATATTAGGTATTTCTGAATCAATGAAAAGGTTGAAAAGGATGTTATCCGAAAAGGATATCATATGAAAAGGTTGAAAATGATGTTATCCGAAAAGGATATCAATGAAAAGGTTGAAAATGATAACAATAAAAAGGTCGATATCTCATCCTTCAACTATTCGCTACTTAGGTAATATGTTTAAGGTGAGATATGTATCATAAGTGCGAATATGAGATGAATGTTTTGATTAGTATAGTTTGATAATGAATATTAATGTCATGGTGTAAATATATGTTTCATATGTCTATACATATGTTATCTAGTTATGTTATCGTGTGCTTAGAGAATTAAATGGTTATATGAGTATTATTCGAGTATCCAATGATATTCTATTTGGTTCAACATGCATAAAGCTTTAAAGGGTAGGTGATACATGAAATGAACCATGGATTGTGATGAAACATGTAATTGAAAGGTAAAGATGGTTTAGTGTATATGTATGAGTAATTAATTATGAAAGTGAAATGTTAGATATGCTTTGATTGGATTTATAAATGCAATGTTACATTAACTAACCTTGTGAGGTGATGTGTATAGAAAAGGAAAGTTGACTTATGACATAATGAAATTATGTTTGGTTCTTCAAGTTAAATTGTTCGATAAGTTTAAGTTTCCTTTATATGAGCTTACTAAGCATTAGTTGCTTACATGGTTGTTATTCTCTGTCTTGTAAGTCATCGAAAAGCTCAATCGGTTGGAATCTCGTTGGAGTACCACACACTAGTCATCGAAAAGCTCAATCGGTTGGAATCTCGTTGGAGTACCACACACTATCCCTACGTCATATTGGTAGTTTTGGTTAACAGTTATAAATGGAATGTAATAGGAGTTTATTTTGTGCTATTTACCAATGTAATACAGTTTAAGTTTATTTGCCTATACGCCTTGATGTTGGCTTATAAATGTATATGTAAGTATGTGTTTTAGTCTTTTATAAATGCCTTGTGATTTAGATGGTTTTCGGTTCATTGAAGTGTGAATGAAGTGGTTAATTGGTAGATATCTAATGTAAGTTTAAAATATGAATTTATGGAATCAAGCTTGAGTTGATTTGGAAGTTGACTTGCGGTACCAATGAGGGTACATTGGATAGACATTTAGATTAAATGACACAAGTTTTTTTAGCATGTAATAGGGCTTGAATGTTAATGGATAATTTGGTTTGTTTTAAGTTTGTGTCAAGCTTGTATGACTCTTAATGTCATTAGTTCATAATTGTAAATGAAAGTGAAAATATATGGTATGTGACATTTATGTATGTTCATATGAAAGTAGGTAAATTATGGTTGAATGATATGCTTTGAAACGATTATATGGAATATATTATTTATGCTTAATTAGTAAATTTGAAAGTTGAATTGAGTCAAGTTGATGTGTTATATTGTGGTGTCAATAGAAGATGTACTGGTTAGGCACCTAAGTTGGTTGATTTTGGTACGTTGTAAAGTGTTTTGGTCATGTGAAAATGATTGGAAATAGTATGTTTTATTGTGCAAGAAAAGGTTAATGTTTTGGCTTGTTTTAGAGGCAAATTATGCTAGACACGGCCTAGAACACGAGTTGTCACACGACTGTGTACCAGACAGAGTCACCCTAGATGGTCATGTGTTTCAAGTGAGTATGCTACACAGTGTAAGACAAGGTTTGTGACACGACCGTGTGACTCAACATCGAATGCACACATAGTTTGACACATGGCTTGCAACATTTCAAATACCCACTTGGGTTGGGACACGGACATGTGTCCAAACTTTGAATGTCCATATGGTCTGGGCTATGTCACATGACCTGGCCACATGGTAGTGTGACCCATGTTTCCCTGTTTTGAAGTTTTTTTTCAAAATTTTCTGTTTTTGTTTCAAATTAATCTCTGATTACTCCTAAGTTATTTTTAGAGCCCTGAAAGCTCAGGTTAAAGCCTGTAAAAGTATTTTTACTATGATTACATTAAGTTATGTAATTATTTCTGGTTTGAAGTTAAATGTTCTCATTTATACAGTAATACTCTGTAACCTTAATTTGGTGATGGAGATGGGTTAGAAGTGTTATATTTAGTGGTATCATAGCTATGGTTTAGTCTGTTCTCCAACTAAACGTATCAAGTATAGAGTCTAGAAATACATGCCATTTTATAACCTGTGATGGTGTGATGTCTCCTGACTTAAGTGGATTCTTTTTAAATAGATAAAAGATGTCTTCCATCCAAGCTAATTCTGATGAAGCTGAGTGCAATACTCAAGCCTTCGATCAAGGAGTTGGTCATAATGAATTGAAATTCAAGAAGTCTAAAGAAGAGGTTCACAATACTTTTTTAATAATAAATAATATGTTTAATGTGTATATAAAGATCAATTTGGTGGCTCTACGATCTCCACCCCCTTGTCTTCAAAGTCATAAACAATAGAATATCCACAAGATCATTGGAGCCAAAGATTTTAGCGGTAAAATGAGTAATGATTCGGCCAGAGCTGAATACTGGTAGAAAATATGTAGAGAGTTTTAGTTGAAATGTTATGTCTTCCAGAAGATTTACTAAGATGCGTCGTGTCACTGTTGAAAGAAAAAGGTTTTTCATTGGTAATCAAATTTAACTAATTTGGTATCGAAAGAACGAATTAAATGGGATTTCTTCTTAATTGATTTTTGAAAAAAATTATGTCAGCAAATGATATTTAGGCAAGAAGAAAAAGGAATTTCTTGAGTTGAAGCAGAGAAACAGATTAGTTGCTGAGTACAGGCGAGAGATTGTTTAGCTCAGTGAATATGCTTCTAATATGATACTAATTAAAGGGGAATTATGTACTTGTTCAAAGATGGATTCAATGATGCCATCGAAATGCTTGTGGATACAATTAAATTTTGGGACTTCGTAATTTTATCAGAACGAGCTCAGAAAATGAAATAAGTTGTAATCACAAGAAACAGAGTGAGAAAAAGTTTGAGACTTCAATAAAAGAAATGTATTCAAAAAGTTTTCTACTTCCTCATCAAAGAAAATGAAAGAATTGAGTAGCCATTTTGTATGCCATCAGGGTTTTACGTTAGAGATAGAATAAAATAGGGTAATGTGAGACCACCGATGATTTCAGTAACCAGTGCAGGTAGTGATAGAAATGTAATTAGATCTTAATGTGGCCATTTTTGCCAGAGTTACTCTTGTGTGTAAAGAATGAAAGACAGATCTTGCTTTAATTGTGGATCTTTCGATCACTTCAAGAAAGATTGTACAAGTTGAGCTGAATTAAGCAAAGATTAAAATGTAAAGCTTGTTGCTACCTCTACTAGAAGCAAACAACTAGGAAATAGTGGCACCTTTGGAGTCAGTATAAATGAGACATAAGATACACTCATTTGATTTGAAGCTCGAGCTCTCGCCAAAGCTTAAGCGATCCGTGTACACGAAGAGGCCTTATCCCTAATGTTATTCTTTGGTACCTTTTCTATCTTTAATGTTATAGTATATGCATTAATTGATTCTAGTCAACACATTTGTATATATATATTACGTTGGTAATAGAAAGAGTTTATGGGTTGAGTCGATTGACTATGTTATCAAAATAATGAATCTTTAAGTAAAGTGTCATAGTTGAATAGGTTTACAAATAATGTCAACTGAGAATTTAAGGTTACAACTTTCCCTGTTGATTTGATATTACTGCCTTTTTTTGAATTTGAAGTTATTCTTAGGAACAAATTAGCTGATTGTTCATGATGTAGTAGGGAATTATAGTTGGAATGGATTGATTTGATATGCTAGAACAGAGTATTGATTTTTATTGAATCTATTAAGTTTAATTGTATTTTAAATATGATTTCGGTGTTATCCGCACAGAAATTTATCCCAAAAGGTTATAATGTATTTTAGCTCACAATTTTTTAATTCTAGAGTATTTGAAATGAAAGCTGAGCAGTTACCAATAGTCTGCGAGTTTACAGATGTTTATCCAAAGAAATTGTCGAGTTTACTGTTAGAATGAGAAGTCGAACTTGCAATATAATTCATGTCCAGTACTACTCCAATTGTTACCATTTTGTACAGAATGAATTCAACCGAGTTAAAGGAATTAAAAGCTTAGCTGCAAGAATTAATCAGCATAAATTTTATTCTATTGGGTGTATCACTCTGAGACGCACCTATTTTGTTTGTGAAAAAGAAAGATGGGTCGATAAGATTGTGTATATATTATCAATAGTTGAACAAAGTCACGATAAAGAATAAATATTCGTTGTTTTCTATTGATGCTTTATTCTATCATCTGAAAAGTGTTATAGTGTTTTTGAAGATAAATCTTCGATCTGGCTATTATCAGTTACGGGATAAAGACTTGGATGTGTTGAAGACAATGTTCAGAAATAGTTAAGGACATTGCGTGTTTTAGTGAAATTTTAGAGTTTTTACCGAGATATCTAGTATATCAAAGTTGAATATCAAGTTTTGTCCGAGTTGTTACGGTTTGCTATAATTTTTGATGGGATAAGAAGGTGAGTTGATGGATTTTGTATCTGGACTATCTTTGATGTTGAGAAAGGGAGAATCGATCAGGATTATTATTCTCAGATTAACGAAAATGACTCATTTTTATTCCGGTCAGAATAGATTATTTGAAAACTAATTGAGTTGTATATATCCGAAATTCACAAAGTTATGGTGCAAATAAACGAAAAGTCAAAACAAGTAATTCAGATTCTGGACGATATTTAATATAGTGTTATATCATCAAGTTCAAGGGCAATTTGGAAAATGTTTACCATTGGTTGAATGCGTTGATAATAACAACTATTAGTCTTGTGTTAAAATGATACCGTTTAAAGCTTTTCACGAATGAATATGTAGAACCCCATTATACTAGCTAGAATGGAGTGAGAACAAGTTAGTGGGGACAAATTCGATTGGAACAATTGAAGAGTCTTTCAAAATTCAGTAACCAAAACTATTTCCAGGTGAGAAATTTCAAGGATGAAATTTCCTATAGGGGAGAGTTGTAACCGTTTTGTAGTAATGTCAGAAATGGTAGTTTTTGGGCACAAATCTGATGAGTGAGTTCATAAATAATATTATTTAATATTTACAAGTCAAGTATAGAATTACGCTGAAATTTGATTTAATGATTTATGTTAATTGACTTAATAATTAAGTTCAAGTGGTATGTCCTTAAAGTTAAGCGGTTTTAGAAAATGAGGTACCGAGACCTCGTTTCTATAAGCTGAGCCTATGAATATTTTATTAAATATTTACGGAGTGGTAATAGAGTCATATTAAAATTTGGTTAAAAAATTTTCATGTTTAGATAGTTAATTAGAGAAAAAGGACTAAATCGTAAAATTATAAAAGTTAATCGCTATTAATTTATATGGACTAAATATGTATAAATGAATAATTTGATAGTTTTAAATGGAAAATATGCCATAATTATTGATGATGGACGGTTTTTAGTGGGATTTAATGAATTGTGTACTAAAAATGTACTTATTTTATTAAAATAAAAATGTTAAACCATAGAAATAAGCATGAATTGTCTTTATTTTCTTCTTTCTTGCGTGTCTACCACTGAAACACCATGGTTGAAGAACACCAAGATTCAACCAAGCCATTTCCTCTTGCATGGTATGATAGTTAAGTCTATGTTTAGTGATTTTTATGTTTTTGATATCGCTGTAGCTTAATTTAGCTAACCCAGGGGTTAATTTGTGACATTATTAAAAATTTTAAGGACTTACCATGAATGAATTGAATGTGTTTTGGGATTAGTTGATAGATTATTAAGTTTGGTTGTTAAATAGAAATATTTTGTTAACTGATTTTTGGTAATTTTAATGTTAAAGGATTTATTTCTGAAAATAATAAAACTTCATGGAATTTTTTGAAATTTTGATAAAAGTGGGTTGAGTAGGGACTAGGTAAAAATCGGCTAATAAGGGTTTTCTTTAATTGTGCTTAATTTGTGAGTTCCGTGTTTAG
Source organism: Gossypium anomalum (assembly GCA_025698475.1). Lineage (NCBI taxonomy): Eukaryota > Viridiplantae > Streptophyta > Magnoliopsida > Malvales > Malvaceae > Gossypium > Gossypium anomalum. The sequence goes on along the minus strand of CM046962.1, from coordinate 9,639,648 downwards.
AGACTAAAATGTTAAATAATGATGGAAGGACTTTATTGTATAAAACTGCTTATTTAGGTGCTGGAATTGTATGAATTGAATGAAATTATTATTTAGACCTAGAAACGGGCCAGTTGGTTTTAAATCGTGGAAAAGCTAAAGTATTGGATTAGTCGTCGGCTTCATTTTTACAACTATTTTTATCGAGGTAAGTTCATATTTCATTTTAAAATATTATATTTGAATTTGTAAGATTAATTGGTGTAACACCCCTAACCCGTAACCATCGCCGGAATAGATTAAGAGGCATTACTGTACTCGAAACATATTTCAGAACAATCAAATATCAAATATCATCTCATTTCCATAAATACCAATCATTCATGTTCGATACGAACTTAAACCGAGCATACAAGGTCTAATCCATGCATCTAGGACTAAATCCATAACATATAAAAGTTTCAAAACTTATAAAAATTTTCCACTTTTCAAAGGTCACACGCCCGTGTGAACAGGCCGTGTGCCTCACACGGTCTAGACACGCCCGTGTGAACAGGCCGTGTGCCTCACACAGTCTAGACACGCTCGTGTGTCTAAGCCATGGCAAAATAGGGCATAGCTACTGACTTGCCCACACGGCCAGATCACACGCCCGTGTGCTATGCACACACCCGTGTCCAGGCCGTGTGCTAGGCCGTGCCAAAAATAGGGGGTATTCTGTTTGTGACGTCAGCATACCAAATACGGTCACACGGCCAGACCACATGCCCGTGTGTCTTGGCTGTGTTCGAGCCTGACTTATAATTGAAGGGTACCCTAGGGGACACACGACCGTGTAACATGGCCGTGTGTCGCACACGCCCGTGTCTCTACTCGTGTGGACAAAAATAGGCCATTTGAATAGACATTTTGCCACCCCAATTTGGTCATCCTAATTTTAACACCAAAACATGGCCCTTTCATATCATATAATAGTCAACAAAATTCATACTCCTAAACCCTACCAATTCATACCAAACATAAGGTAATATCATACCGAACATTTCATCAATAAATCATTCAGTCTCAAGTTAATCTTACCAACTAAAACATACCATAATTTCATATTGCCATCGCATACCATGAACCATTATCAACTATGAGTTCAAGCACAAATTAGCCAAGTCACATGACTAAACATAAACATCACAAAACATACTTCTCAAACTACTAGCCTATACATGCCATTCTTCAAAAATATGCATTTCAAAAGTACCAAAATGAATTTTGATAGTATGGTGATGATCCTGGACGATCCCCGAGTTTGCAGTAGCTTCGATATCTATAAAACAATGTAAACACACACAAATTAAGCTTTGAAAAGCTTAGTAAGCTCGTACCAGAACATCAACAATATAAAATATGATACACCTGTGACAGCCCTAATGTGACCCTAGTCGAAAAGTGGTTTCGGGACCACAAAACCGAGTCATAAAAATAATTAACTGTTAAATTCTGTGTTTATTATATGTGTACATGCATTTGTGAAAATCTCATGTTTTGATTTTGTCATTTGTATGCGAAAATCTTAAATAGGACTTAAGTGAGACATTGTGAAATGTGATGGGTAATTTCTAAGATGACCTATTTATGCATATTATTAAAAAGGTGGACTTGCATGTCTAATTAACCTTTTAGAGATAGTGGCTGGCCATGATAATGACTAACTCATAATATATGCATTTTTTTAATTATTTAAGTTGTTTATTAACATTTTAATATACAAAATGAATTAATGGAAAAAGAAATAAGTGAAAATTGGGTGAAAAAAGAAAAGTTTCACCTTTGTTCTTCTTGGCCGAATTGAAGGGAAGAGAAGGGAGAAAATTTTCGGTCAATTGAAACCTAAGAAAGGTTAGTGGATGGTGTTAGATTTTCTTGAAATTTAAGCTTGTTTTAGGTAATCATCTTGTTTATTACTTAGCCCATGCTAAAATTTTAAGTTTTGATGGATGAATGGAGCATTCGGCTATGGGAATTAAAGAAAGAATTTGATGATTTCCTTTAAGTTTTGATGATGAATGCGTTGGGAAAGAAATTGATCTTGTTAAAAATATGAATTTTAATGCTCATATATGTTCTAGCCGAAAATAAAAAAAAAATACTTGATGTCATGAACAAATGTTATTATGATGTTTTTGAATTGAGTAAGCTAGACATTGGAACAACTAAAGATTCGGCATTGCTCATGATGCTTTATTTAGAATGTGATTTTTAAAGGTTATGAGTATTGGAATGTAAGTATATGTGTGCTTAGTCATAAGAGTTTGATATGAAGCTTTGTTAGGATTGAATAAGGAATAGCCGAATAAACTATAGGCTATGTAAGGATTAATCTTGTATATAAGTTGTGTATGTGACTTTATTAGTTAATAGCATTCAGCATTATTATTGTATTTATATTTATATATATACATTCGGTCTTTAAAGAAATAGATGAAATTGAAATGTTTCTAAGACTTGTTAAGTCGTTGTGGCCATTGCCGAATGTAGGTTGATTAAAGGAAATTTTCAAATACGGTTATGTATGTGAATAGAATATTTAATGAAAATTCGGCAAAATGGGGTTAAAGGGTTAAGTCATAAGAATTTTAGGTACTATTCATATTTGGACATTAAGGTTATATGAACTTTGACTATGTGAGTTAGATGTTAAGTAATCTAATTAGTTGATATGCATAATCGGTCATTGTTTGGCAATATTGTAACCTAGGTGTAACTTGCTACATTTGATCATGAGATGGAATTTGAATATGAAAGTTAATTTTGGGTGGTTAAGGCCGAATGGGATATATAAGATATTAAAGCATGCTATAAGTAACTTATTGGTATGTATGTATTTCTATTCATTGTAACTGAGCATGTGAAATGGATATATGATAGTTAAATTGTGTGCTTAAAGTGAGGTGTTAAAATAATTAGGTATATGGTTGATTTCATTATTGAGTATAAAAGTTAGGGGCTTTAAAATTTCCTTTGATGTTCGAAATGATTAAAACAAATTCATTGTTTGAATAAAGCTCAAGAGGAAAGAGAAACGAGATCTGATAGGGGAAAGGAGAAAGCAATCGAATAGCCTATCTGCAACTGTTCAAAGATATACGAGGTAAGTTTTGAGTAATTACATCTAGTATAAAAATTTACGATGCCTTAATATGTATATACTAGATGACTTTTATCTTTTTAGTTCTATTTGAATTAAGATGTGTGGTAAATAATTCAATTATATGACCTATAGTTGAATGGTCAATTCGGGTTAAGTTTGATTAATGAAAGGTAAATGTGATTTGTCTGTATGACTTTTAAAACGAAATGAAAATGATGGTGTATATTTTGTTCTTATATCCGGACTTCAGTCATGAGCCATGTCTTTGGAATTACATCCGGACTTTAGGTCCGCAGGCCATGTGCTGGAATTACATCCGGACTTCAGGTCCGCAGGCCATGTGCTAGAATTACATCCGGACTTCAGGTTCGCAGGCCATGTGCGGGAATTATAACCCGGCTTAAAGTCCCAAAGGCTTTGTGCTAGTGATTTGGACTCGGGTTTTAACCTAGTAGGCCTAACGTCAGTGAGTCGAGTAAGGTTATGAATTAAGTGTTCTAGGTAACTGCCATTAGTTATGTATTATACAATATGAAGATCAGGTACGAATTTGATATGCCTAAGTGAACCAATCTCTATATTCAAGTGATTTTATCAAGGAATCAAATATGTATATGTGTGAATAGATATATGTATAGATGATTACCGAATCTATGAATATGAAAATGACCATTTCTGACGATATTTATTATTATATGAAAGTTTATGACTAAATTGATTATATAAACCATATTGATGATTGAAACTCAGGTGGTAAATTTCTTGGTGTTGACTCATATATATATATATATATATATATATATACATATGTGTTTTCGGCAAGTGGTATAAAGTTGATCTTGAGTTGGTATTTCGTATGTTGATTTGCATGTCAAGTTTGTATCTGTTGATTTACTTAAGACTTACTAAGCGTCAATATGCTTACTTTGCTGCCTTGATTATTTGTTTTATAGATTCTGTTCGTTAGCTATCGTCCTCGAAAGTTTTGAAGTCGAAGTCATCCACACTATCTAAATCCTTTCGGTACTCTTATAACTGAACTTGTTAATGGCATGTATAGGACTGACTTTTGTTGGTAATTGAGTATCTTTTGGTATTGTATATTCGTATAGCCATGCGAAAATGGCTTGTTAAGTTATTATATTTATTTCATATAGTTAACGTGTATGTGTGGCTGATATTCAAGTGGTGTTTTGAATGTTTTTTATATGAAATGAACTTAGAAATTATTCTATAAGTGTTAAATGAAATTTCGTGCTTGTTTTGTAATACTTCTTAATCCCCGGCGACGGGTTCAGGTTAGGGATGTTACAATTTTATTGGTATCAGAGCTATGATTTAGTCGATTCTAGGACTACCGTAATACGTTTGAATCTAGCTATACATGCCATTATGTGTCTATTTGATAGTGTGGTGATTTCTGACAGTTAAAAATGTGTTTATCTATAGTAATGGATCCCAATCCCAACCGAGCGGTAGCTGATGATGTTGAGAGTGTAGCGCCTGCGCTCGCACATGGGACAGCGCCGGTGGACTCTCAACCTATTGCTAGTAATCAGAACGATGAAGCTAGACAGGCTTTTTATAGCGTGATTAATGATTGGTTCAATCAGTATATTCGAACTAATACGGCTGTTCCACAACCCCACTCCCGACCAATACACCCCGCAGACTCCGCAATACCTCCCGAATCGATCGGATGAGATTAAATAAGCCCCCAGTTGACAGAATCCGAAAGCACGGGGCTACTGAATTTAAAGCTACAGACAGCGATGACGCTGAGCAAGCCGAATTTTGGTTGGACAATACTATCCGGGTACTTAATGAGCTATCTTGTACACCCGATGAATGCCTGAAGTGTACTATCTCTTTGCTACGTGATTCTGCCTACTATTGGTGGAATACGTTGATTTCTATTGTGCTTAGAGAGCGAGTGACTTGGGAGCTTTTCCAAACCAAGTTTCGAAAAAAGTATATCACCGAGATTTATTGATCAAAAGCAGAAAGAATTTCTTGAACTTAAACAAGGTTCCATGTCGGTTCATCGATTATGAACGAAAGTTTGTGAGGCTCACCAGGTATGCTCGAGAATGCGTTTCTTTCTTGAAAGTAATGTGTACGTTTGAAGATGGGTGAACGAAAATATAAAATCGTATGTTGGCATTCTAGAAATCAGAGAATTTGTAGTACTTGTCGAGCGAGCTTGCAAAGCCGAAGAGCTCAGTAAAGAGAAAAGAAAAGCTGAAATGGGAGCAAGAGAGTTTCATAAAAGATATTCGGGAAAGCCCTTTCAACAATCATCAAAGAAATTTAGAGATGATTCGGGTAGATCTAAGAATACTTCGGGGTTTTCTAGACGGGATCGTGATAGACCCCCTGTGAGTACACGAGCTACCTCTGTTGCCAGCGTTGGCAATGATCGTCAGGACAGATCTGAGTGCCAGCATTGTGGCAAGTGCCATTCGGGAAGCTGTAGATTTCGTGACCGCTCCTGTTTCAAATGTGGATCGGCTGATCATTTTATCCGAGATTGTCCGAAATTAGCTGAACAGAATACTGATCCAAGTGGGAGACCTAGTAACACTGTAACGCGAGGTAGACCACCTAGACCTGTATCTAATACTAGTGGAAATCAGAGAGGGACTAAAAATACTGTTGTACGTTCTGAGGCTCGTGCTCCTGCCAGAGCCTATGCTATACGAGCGCGTGAGGATGCTTCTTCACCAGATGTTATTACCGGTATTTTCACTCTTTTTGATACTGATATTATTGCCTTAATTGACCCCGGTTCTACTCATTCATATGTGTGTGAAACTTTAGCATCTAGTAAGACTTTACCTGTTGAGTATACTGAGTTCGTAATTCGAGTGTCGAATCCCTTGGGTCGTTATGTACTTGTGGACAAGGTGTGTAAGAAATGTCCCCTAGTAATCCGAGGTTTTTGTTTTCTGGCTGATTTGATGCTTTTACCGTTTGATGAATTTGATGTTATCCTCGGTATGGATTGGTTGACCGTACATGATGCAGTTGTAAATTGCAAAAGAAAAAACTATTGATTTGAGGTGTGTAAATAATAAGATAATTCGAGTTGAGTCTACTGACTTGAACGCATCGCCAGTAATAATATCCTCGATGTTGGCTCAGAAACATGTGAAAAAGGGGTGTGAAGCATATCTTGCGTACGTACTCGATAGCAAATAGTCAGAAAAGAGACTTGAATCAGTGCCAGTGGTTTGTGAGTATTCAGATGTTTTTCCTGATGAGTTACCAGGATTACCACCCGTTCGAGAGGTTGAACTCGGCATCGAACTAGTACCTGGTACCACTCCAATTTCTATAACTCCGTATCGTATGGCACCAACGGAATTGAAAGAATTGAAAACTCAGTTGCAAGAGTTGGTGGATAGAGGTTTTGCTCGACCGAGTTTTTCACCCTGGGGTGCACCAGTATTGTTTGTCAAAAAGAAGGACGGAACCATGAGACTGTGCATCGACTATCGTCAGTTGAACAAGGCGACAATAAAGAATAAATATCCGTTACCGCGTATTGATGATTTGTTCGATCAACTGAAGGGAGCCTCTGTATTTTCGAAGATAGATTTGAGATCGGGTTATTATCAGTTGCAAGTTCGAGACTCGGATATACCCAAAACTACTTTCAGAACGAGATACGGTCACTACGAGTTTTTAGTGATGCCGTTTGGGCTCACTAATACCCCTGCGGTATTTATGGATTTGATGAATCGGATCTTGAGACCGTATTTGGATCGGTTTGTAGTTGTGTTTATCGATGACATTTTGGTCTATTCGAGAGATGAAACCGAACATGCTGAGCACCTGAGATTAGTGTTGCAGATTTTACAGGATAAGCAGTTATATGCTAAGTTCAGTAAATGTGAGTTCTGGTTGAAAGAAGTTAGCTTTTTGGGTCATGTGGTATCTGCATCGGGTATTTGGGTTGATCCGAGTAAAATTTCAGCCATACTTAACTGGAAGCCTCCGAGAAATATTACTGAGGTTCGGAGCTTTTTGGGACTTACCGGGTATTACAGACGCTTTGTAAAGGGTTTCTCGATGATAGCCACACTAATGACAAAGCTACTACAGAAAGATGTTAAATTTGAATGGTCAGAGAAATGTCAGAAAAGTTTCGATCAATTGAAAACTTATTTAACTGAAGCTCCAGTATTAGTGCAGCCAGAATCCGGTAAAGAGTTTGTCATCTACAGTGATGCCTCCTTGCTTGGACTGGGTTGCGTGTTGATGCAAGAAGGCCGAGTTGTAGCTTATGCATCGAGGCAATTGAAGCCGCATGAAAAAAAACTATCCGACCCATGATCTTGAATTAGCTGCCATCGTATTCACTTTGAAAATATGGCGACATTACTTGTTTGGTGAGAGGTGCCATGTATTTTCGGATCACAAAAGTCTCAAATATTTGATGACTCAAAGAGATTTGAATCTGCGACAGAGACGTTGGCTTGAGTTGCTAAAAGATTATGAGCTTGTCATTGATTATCACCCGGGAAAGGCTAATGTGGTTGCGGATGCTTTAAGTCATAAATCATTGTTTGCTTTACGAGCGATGAATGTACACCTGTCTGTTTTATCCGATAATGTGTTAGTAGCAAAATTGAAGGCTAAACCATTGTTGATTCATCAAATTCGTGAAGCTCAGAAAGTCGATGATGAGTTGATTGCAAAACAGGCTGAATGTGTTTCGAATAGGGAATCAGAGTTTCAAATTGATGTTGACGATTGTTTGAGGTTCAGAAGTCATTTATGTGTTCCAAGAAATTCAGAACTTATTTCGATGATTCTAAACGAAGCTCATTATAGCCGAATGTCAATTCACCCGGGGAGTACGAAAATGTATAACGACCTGAGACGTCAATTTTTGTGGCAGGGTATGAAACGAGACATTTCTGATTTTGTTTCGAAGTGTTTAATTTGTCAACAAGTGAAAGCGGAACACCAAGTGCCCTCGGGATTACTTCAGCCGATCATGATACCTAAATGGAAGTGGGATCGAGTCACGATGGATTTTGTGTCTGGATTGCCATTGTCATCAAGCAAGAAAGATGCGATCTGGGTTGTTGTTGATAGACTGACAAAGTCGGCTCATTTTATCCCTGTACGTATGGATTATTCCCTTGACAAGCTAGCTGAAATGTATGTATCTCAGATTGTAAGGTTACATGGAATACCCATTTCCATTGTGTCAGATAGAGATCTGAGATTCACATCGCGATTTTGGAAGAAATTGCATGAAGCTTTGGGTACCAAGTTACATTTTAGCACCTCTTTTCATCCCCAGATTGATGGTCAATCCGAACGAATAATTCAGATACTCGAGGATATGTTGAGATGTTGCATCCTTGAGTTTAGTGGTTTGTGGGAACGGTATTTACCTTTGATTGAATTCGCTTGCAACAATAGTTTTCAATCAAGCATTAAGATGGCACCCTACGAGGCTTTGTACGGTCGTAAATGTTGTACACCGTTGTTTTGGACCGAGCTTAGTGAAAGTAAAATTTTCGGAGTTTATTTGATTAAAGATTCTGAACAGAAAGTAAAAATAATCCGTAAAAGTCTGAAGGCAGCTTCAGATCATCAGAAGTCGTACGCGAATTTGAAACGAAAAGACATTGAGTATCAGGTGGGAGATAAAGTGTTTCTTAAAGTTTCACCTTGGAAAAAGATACTCAGATTTGGCCGTAAGGGCAAATTGAGTCCAAGGTTCATTGGGCCATATGAAATATCCGAACGAATTGGTCCAGTTACGTATAGATTGATTTTACCCCCTGAACTTGAAAAGATTCACAACGTCTTCCATGTTTCGATGCTTCGACGTTATAGATCTGATCCATCACACATAATTAATCCATCAGAGGTTGAAATTCAATCCGATATGAGTTATGAAGAAGAACCGATTCGTATACTAGCTCGTGAGGTGAAAGAGTTACGAAACAAAAAGGTTCCTTTAGTAAAAGTGCTATGGCTCAAGCACGGGATGGAAGAAGCTACTTGGGAACCCGAGAACTCTATGAAAGAACGATATCCTAACTTGTTCACTGGTAAGATTTTCGGGGATGAAAATTTCTTATGTGGGGGAGAGTTGTGACAGCCCTAATGTGACCCTAGTCGAAAAGTGGTTTCGGGACCACAAAACCGAGTCATAAAAATAATTAACTGTTAAATTCTGTGTTTATTATATGTGTACATGCATTTGTGAAAATCTCATGTTTTGATTTTGTCATTCGTATGTGAAAATCTTAAATAGGACTTAAGTGAGACATTGTGAAATGTGATGGGTAATTTCTAAGATGACCTATTTATGCATATTATTAAAAAGGTGGACTTGCATGTCTAATTAACCTTTTAGAGATAGTAGCCGGCCATGATAATGACTAACTCATAATATATGCATTTTTTTAATTATTTAAGTTGTTTATTAATATTTTAATATACAAAATGAATTAATGGAAAGAGAAATAAGTGAAAATTGGGTGAAAAAAACAAAGCTTCACCTTTGTTCTTCTTGGCCGAATTGAAGGGAGAAAATTTTCGGTCAATTGAAACCTAAGAAAGGTTAGTGAATGGTGTTAGATTTTCTTGAAATTTAAGCTTGTTTTAGGTAATCATCTTGTTTATTACTTAGCCCATGCTAAAATTTTAAGTTTTGATGGATGAATGGAGCATTCGGCTATGGGAATTAAAGAAAGAATTTGATGATTTCCTTTAAGTTTTGATGATGAATGTGTTGAGGAAAGAAATTGATTTTGTTAAAAATATGAATTTTAATGCTCATATATGTTCTAGCCGAAAATAAAAAAAAATACTTGATGTCATGAACAAATGTTATTATGATGTTTTTGAATTGAGTAAGCTAGACATTTGAACAACTAAAGAGTCGGCATTGCTCATGATGCTTTATTTAGAATGTGATTTTTAAAGGTTATGAGTATTGGAATGTAAGTATATGCGTGCTTAGTCATAAGAGTTTGATATGAAGCTTTGTTAGGATTGAATAAGTAATAGCCGAATAAACTATAGGCTATGTAAGGATGAATTTTGTATATAAGTTATGTATGTGACTTTATTAGTTAATAGCATTCAGCATTATTATTGTATTTATATTTATATATATACATTCGGTCTTTAAAGAAATAGATGAAATTGAAATGTTTCTAAGACTTGTTAAGTCGTTGTGGCCGTTGCCGAATGTAGGTTGATTAAAGGAAATTTTCAAATACGGTTATGTATGTGAATAGAATATTTAATGAAAATTCGGCAAAATGGGGTTAAAGGGTTAAGTCATAAGAATTTTAGGTACTATTCATATTTGGACATTAAGGTTATATGAACTTTGACTATGTGAGTTAGATGTTAAGTAATCTAATTAGTTGATATGCATAATCGGTCATTATTTGGCAATATTGTAACCTAGGTGTAACTTGCTACATTTGATCATGAGATGGAATTTGAATATGAAAGTTAATTTTGAGTGGTTAAGGCCGAATGGGATATATAAGATATTAAAGCATGCTATAAGTAACTTATTGGTATGTATGTATTTCTATTCATTGTAACTGAGCATGTGAAATGGATATATGATAGTTAAATTGTGTGCTTAAAGTGAGGTGTTAAAATAATTAGGTATATGGTTGATTTCATTATTGAGTATAAAAGTTAGGGGCTTTAAAATTTCCGTTGATGTTCGAAATGATTAAAACAAATTCATTGTTTGAATAAAGCTCAAGAGCAAAGAGAAACGAGATCTGATAGGGGAAAGGAGAAAGCAATCGAATAGCCTATCTGCAACTGTTCAAAGATATACGAGGTAAGTTTTGAGTAATTACATCTAGTATAAAAATTTACGAAGCCTTAATATGTATATACTAGATGACTTTTATCTTTTTAGTTCTATTTGAATTAAGATGTGTGGTAAATAATTCAATTATATTACCTATAGTTGAATGGCCAATTCGGGTTAAGTTTGATTAATGAAAGGTAAATATGATTTGTCTGTATGACTTTTAAAACGAAATGAAAATGATGGTGTATATTTTGTTCTTATATCCGAACTTCAGGTCCGCAGGCCATGTGCTGGAATTACATCCGAACTTCAGGTCCGCAAGCCATGTGCTGGAATTACATCCGGACTTCAGGTCCGCAGGCCATGTGCTGGAATTACATCCGGACTTCAGGTTCGCAGGCCATGTGCGGGAATTATAACCGGGCTTAAAGTCCTGAAGGCTTTGTGCTAGTGATTTGGACTCGGGTTTTAACCTAGTAGGCCTAACGTCAGTGAGTCGAGTAAGGTTATGAATTAAGTGTTCGAGGTAACTGCCATTAGTTATGTATTATACAATATGAAGATCAGATACAAATTTGATATGCCTAAGTGAACCAATCTCTATATTCAAGTGATTTTATCAAGGAATCAAATATGTATATGTGTGAATAGATATATGTATAGATGATTACCGAATCTATGAATATGAAAATGACCATTTCTGACGATGTTTATTATTATATGAAAGTTTATGACTAAATTGATTATATAAACCATATTGATGATTGAAACTCAGGTGGTAAATTTCTTGGTGTTGACTCATATATATATATATATACATATGTGTTTTCGGCAAGTGGTATAAAGTTGATCTTGAGTTGGTATTTCGTAATGTTGATTTACATGTCAAGTTTGTATCTGTTGATTTACTTAAGACTTACTAAGCATCAATATGCTTACTTTGCTGCCTTGATTATTTGTTTTATAGATTCTCTTCATTAGCTATCGTCCTCGGAAGTTTTGAAGTCGAAGTCATCCACACTATCTAAATCCTTTCGGTACTCTTGTAACTGAACTTGTTAATGGCATGTATAGGACTGACTTTTGTTGGTAATTAAGTATCTTTTGGTATTGTATATTCGTATAGCTATGCGAAAATGGCTTGTTAAGTTATTATATTTATTTCATATAGTTAACGTGTATGTGTGGCTGATATTCAAGTGGTGTTTTAAATGTTTTTGATATGAAATGAACTTAGAAATTATTCTATAAGTGTTAAATGAAATTTCGTGCTTGTTTTGTAATACTTCTTAATCCCCCGGCGACGGGTTCGGGTTAGGGATTTTACAACACCAATACATAAGTCATTATAATTTCACAATTCATCCATCGAGTCTATGCTAACAAAAACTATATGTTTATACCAATTCAATAAAATTTTATGCATCTCACCACCTACCACATAGGTATTATACTTACCAGAACATATTCATTTTCATTCGTTTTTTATCTCACCTCTTGTTCGAATACGTTAAGACTTTCCGATGATCACCAATGCTTTAATTATCCACACACTTAGTGCTTAAAGATTAGCTAAAGCTAAAACGATTCCGCACACTTAGTGCCATCTCAACTAACCAAAGCTAAGTCGGTATCGCACACTTAGTGCCTTTAGCAGCCGAAGCTAGTTTAAATCGTACACTTAGTGCCAAATACTTTCGATTCATCATCTTATTCATCCAATTCAATTATATACAATTAATGTATAATGAAGGTATCAAAACCTACTTAATATCATATTTTAAGCACGAACAAAAAACGTACTCGGAATTTGTCGGCTCGGACTATTTATTCTACAACCTTCTATTTCCCTCGGTCTAAGTCGAAATTCCTCTTTTCTTGATCTATAAGTATTCAAAATTAACCCTTTTATTCACTAAATCATTCAAAACAATCCATATACACACAATTGGGGCATTTTACAAAATAGCCCTCACAATTTCACATTTCGACACTTTACTCCCTAATTCAAAAAATAAAAAAAAATACACAAAATTTGCTTATATACAAGCTTAGCCAAATTTTCATGACTCTCATACAAGTCCATACATTTCATTTATTTCACATTTTAGTCCTTCAAAATAACATTTTTACAATTTAGCCCAAATTACTCAATTTCATCAAAAATTCAAAGACAAAACATGTAAACCCAACACCAAGATTTCATATTTCAACATATAACATCACAAAGTTCATGAATTCATCCATGGCACATTTTCAAATCATTAACAAAATCAGAAATTGAGGCATGGGCTAGCTACAATACTTAATAATGATCACAAAAACGTAGAAATTATCAAAAATCGATCAAAAACACATACCTTAATTAAATCTCAAAGTGTCGAAACCCTAGAAATCTTTTTCTTTCTCTTTTCTTTGTATTTTCGGTTGATGAAGATGATTATGAAGTCATATTTCATTTTGTTTTATTAAATTATAACTTATTAATCCAATTACTAAATTAATCTTACTAAACACATTATAACATCATATAAATTAAGTCCATAACAGTCCACTAACCTTAATTTAATAAACCATAGCAAATAAGCACTTTAACAAACAATAGGCAACTTTTACAATTTATGCGATTAAGTCCTTTTTGCAAATTAAGCACACAAACAGTTAAATTTTCACACGAGACTTTCACACATGTCAATTCACTTATAATAAGCACAAAAAATAATATTAAAATATTCTTCTGACTCAGATATGTGATCCCAAAACCACTATTCCAACTAGGGTCAAAACCGGACTGTTACAATTCTCCCCCCTTAGGAATTTTCGTCCTCTAAAATCTTACCGTTAAACAGATTTGGATATTGTTGTTTTATAACATCTTCAGGCTCTCACGTGGCCTCTTCAACCCCGTGTCGATGCCACATCACTTTAACTAATGGAATTTTCTTATTTTGTAGCTCTTTAACCTCTCGAGCTAAGATTTGGATCAAATTTTCTTCGTAAGTCGAGCATTGATACATGAAACACATTGTGAATTTTTTCTAACTTTGGTGGCAACAACAATCTATATGCTACCGGCCCAATATGCTCGATAATCTCATACGGCCCGATGAACCTCGAACTCAACTTGCCTTTTCTACCAAACTGAAGCAATTTCTTCCCCGGAGACACTTTCAAAAACATTTTATTGCCTATCTCAAACTCAATGTCTTTTCTTTTCAAATCTGCATATGATTTCTAACGATCGAAAGAAGCCTTTAAACTATCTTGGATCATTTTTACTTTCTGTTCAGTTTCTTTTATCAAATCAACCCCGTGAATCTTATTTTCCCTGAACTCAGTCCAATACAAAGGCGTACAACATTTATGACCATATAAAGCTTCGTATGGTGCCATTTTAATGCTCGACTTAAAACTGTTATTATAAGCGAATTCAATCAAAGGTAGATATTGTTCCCACGTACCTTCAAACTCTAGAATGCAACATCTCAACATATCCTCAAGTATCTAAATAATCCGCTCAGATTGACCATCAGTTTGCGGATGGAAAGCAGTACTAAAATGCAATTTAGTATCCAGGGCATCTTGCAATTTCTTCCAGAATTGCGATGTAAATCTCGGGTCTCTATTTAATACTATCGACAATGGCACACCATGCAGTCTCACGATATCCAAAATGTATAACTTAGCTAATTTATCAAGTGAGTAATCAGATCGAATCGAAATAAAATGAGCTGATTTCATCAAACGATCAACTACAACCCAAATTGCATCATTCTTTCTCAAAGACAGGGGTAAACCCGAAACAAAATCGATGGTCACTTGATCCCATTTCCACTCCAGAATCATAATCAGTTGTAGTAACCCAGATGGCACCTGATGTTCAGCTTTAACTTGCTGACAGATCAAACATTTAGAAACAAAATCAGAGATATCTCTTTTTATTCTGGACCACCAATAATGCTGCTTCAAATCATTATACATTTTTGTATTACCCGGATGCACATATAAACGACTATTGTGGGCTTCACTCAGAATCATCTGAATTAACTCTGGATTTCTCGGAATACAAATTTGATCTGGAAATCTCAAGCAATCATCTTTATCCATTTTGAATTCTGAATCAGTCTCTACATCACACTGAGCTCATTTAGCTAAAATCTCATTATCAATCTTCTGAGCTTCAACAATTTGTTGTAAGAACAAAGGTCTCGCTTTTAATTCAGCTAAAACCAAACCATCACCAGACAAGACTAAATGAGCATTCATCGCACGCAGAGCAAACAATGATTTTCGACTTAAAGCATCAGCAACAAAATTTGCTTTTCCCAGGTGATAATCAATCACAAGTTCGTAATCTTTTAGCAGTTCTAACCATCTTCTCTGTCGCAGATTTAAGTCTTTCTGAGTCATCAAATACTTCAAAATTTTATGATCCGAATACACATGACATTTCTCACAGAACAAGTAACGGCACCAAATCTTTAGAGCAAACACAATCGCAGCTAACTCAAGATCATGCGTCGGATTGTTCTTCTCATGCGGCTTCAACTGTCTCGAAGCATAAGCAATAACTTTTCCTTCTTGCATTAGAACACATTCTAGACCAATCAACGAAGCATCGCTGTAAATTACAGATTTTTTACCCGATCAGGTTGTACTAATACCGGAGCTTCAGTTAACAAAGTCTTCAACTGATCAAATCTGTTCTGACATTTTTCAGACCATTCAAACTTTACATCTTTCTGTATTAGTTTTGTCAACGGAGTCATAATCATCGAAAAACCATTCACGAATCTTCTATAGTAACCAACAAGTCCCAAAAAACTACGAACTTCAGAGACATTCCTCGAAGGTTTCCAATCCAAAATAGCTTATATTTTGCTTGGATCAACCCGAATAACAGAGGCTAATACGATATGACCAAGAAAACTAACTTCTCGCAACCAAAACTCACATTTACTAAATTTTGCATACAATTGTTTATCTCGCAAGGTCTGTAATACTATTCCCAAATGCTCAGCATGTTTGGACTCATCACGTGAATAAATCAATATGTCATCAATGAATACCACATTAAATTGATCTAAATATGCTCTGAAAATTCTATTCATCAAATCCGTAAAGATAGCAGGTGCGTTAGTCAATCCGAAAGGCATAACTAAGAATTCATAATGATTGTACCTCGTTCTGAAAATAATCTTCGGAATATCTAAATCTTGCACTCGCAGCTGATAATAGTTCGATCTCAAATCTATTTTTGAAAACACAGTAGCTCCTTTCAACTGATCAAACAAATCATCAATTCGGGGCAAGGGATACTTATTCTTGACAGTCACCTTGTTCAACTGACGATAATCTATACACATTCTTATTGCACTGTCTTTCTTTTTCACAAATAGAACTGGAGCACCCCAAGGTGAGAAACTCACTCTAACAAACCCTCGATCGGTCAACTCTTGCAACTGAGACTTTAATTCTTTTAATTCGGTCGGAGCCATTCTGTACAGGGGTATCAACATCAGAGTAGTACTAGGTACCAATTCAATGCCAAATTCCATCTATCTAATTGGAGGTAATCCCAGAAGTTCTTCAGGAAATACATCAAAGAATTCACAGACAACAGGTACAGATTCAACTTTCTTTTCTAACACTCTTGAATCAATCACATATGCAAAATAAGCTTCACAACCTGTTCTTACAATACTCAAAGCTTTCATCGAAGATATTACAGGAGGCAATCCATTCAAATAACTAGATTCAATTTTGACTATTTCATCATTTTTATATCTCAAATCAATAGTTTTCCGCTTGCAGTTCACCACAGTATCATGCAAAGTTAACCAATCCATACCCAGAATTATATCAAACTCATCAAAAGGCAATAACATCAAATCAGCCAGAAAACAATTGTCTTGAAACATTAATGGACAATTCTTGCAGACCTTATCAACCAAAACACATCTGCCTAGGGGGTTTGAAACTCTAACTACAAATTCAGTAGACTCTATAGGCAATGTTCACTAAATTCATACATATATACGAATGTGTTGATCCAGGATCTATCAAAGCAATCACAGAAGTATCATAGAGAGTAAATGTACCCGTAATCACATCTGGCGATAAAGCTTCCTCGCGAACTAGAATAGCATAGCCTCTGGCAGGTGCACGAGCCTCAGATCTTACAGCTGTGTCTTTCGTTCCTCTCTAACTACCGCTTACATTTCCTGAATTTCAAGGAGGTCTACCACGAGAAACATTACCACTCTGCCTCAGATTCTGAACATTATCTTTTTCAGCTAAATCTAGGTAGTCTTTAATAAAATAATTTTTTGAACCACAACTATAACAAGCTCGGTTATTATTTTTTCCCCAACATTCACCGAAATGTCATCTTCCACGTTGATCACACTCAGGCTTTTCATTCTTTGCATTATCAACATTGGCAACAGACGTAGTTGAAGATTTGAAATTTGATTGCGATCTAGCACGATCGCTGTTCGAATGTCCCACATTAGCCTTTGAACGACTGCTATCATCTCTAAACGTTTTAGATCCAGATTGAAATGATTTGCCCGATGATCTCTTTTGTACCTCTCTAGCTTCAAAATCAGCCTTTCTTTTCTCTTTCCCAAGATCTTCAGCTTTACATGCTCGTTCAACAAGCACTATAAATTCTTTGATTTCCAAGATCCCAACCGGCAAATGAATATCTTCATTCAAATCGTCTTCAAATCTCTTGCACATTATTGACTCAACCTTACAAATTCTCGCTCGTATTCTGTGACAGACATACAGCCTTGTTTAAGCTCGAGAAACTCTTTGCATTTCTAATAAATGAATCTTTGACTGATATATTTCTTCCGAAATCTAGCTTGAAAGAAATCCCACGTAACTCGTTCACTCGGAACCACAAATGTCAAAGTCTTCCACCAATGATACGCCATGTCTCTCAGAAGTGAAACAACACATTTTATACATTCTTCGGGACACAAGGACAACTCATCAAACACTCTTATTGTGTTCTCTCACTAGAATTTAGCTTTTTCAGCATCATCATTTGTTGTAGCTCGAAACTCTTCAGCCTCATATTTTCTAATCTTATCAACTAGTGGTCTACTTATCTATACCGGATTCACTGGTGGCATAACAGGAGTTTAAGGAGAATTAACCGGGGGTGGAGGTTGTTGTACGGCTGAATTGGTTCTAATATATTGAGTGAACCAATCATTTATCATCTGATAGAAGGCTTGTTTAGCCTCACCATCACGGCTACTCGTAGTTGATCGAGAATCAGCTTGCACCGTCTCTTGCGCGGGAGCAGGCGCATTGCTTTCAACATCGTCTGCTACAGCTCTATCGAGATCCATTGCTATATAAAAACACATTTCAATGTCAGGATTCATCACACTATCACAGTTCATAAATATGGCATGTATAGCTAGACTCATAAACGCTATGGTAGTCCTAGAACCGACTAAACCATAGCTCTGATACCAATAAAATATAACACCCCTAACCCGTAACCGTCACCGAAATAGGTTAAGAGGTATTACTGGACTCGTAACACAGTTCAGAATAATCGAATATCAAATATCATCTCATTTCCATAAATACCAATCATTCATGTTGGATACGAACTTAAACCGAGCATACAAGGTCTAATCCATGCATCTAGGACTAAATCGATAACATATAAAAGTTTCAGAACTTACAAAAATTTTACACTTTTCAAAGGTCACACGCCCGTGTGAACAGGCTGTGTGCCTCACACGGTCTAGACACGCTCGTGTGTCTAAGCTGTGGCAAAACAGGGCATAGCTACTGACTTGCCCACACGGCCAGATCACGCGCCCGTGAATCTAGCCCGTGTGCTATGCACATGCCCATGTCCAGGCCGTGTGCTAGGCCGTGCAAAAAATAAAGAGTATTCTATTTGTGACATCAGCATACCAAATACGGTCACACGGCCAGACCACACGCCCGTGTGTCTTGGATGTGTTCGAGCCTGACTTATAATTGAAGGGTACCCTAGGGGACACACGACCGTGTAACATGGCCGTGTGTCGCACACGGCTGAGGCACATGCCCGTGTCTCTACCCGTGTGGACAAAAATAGGCCATTTGAATAGACCTTTTTTCCACCCCCATTTGGTCATCCTACAAGTAAAGGAAACAAGTATATTTATATCACCATTTTAGCCAATTTCAACACCAAAACATGGCCCTTTCATATCATATAATAGTCAACAAAATTCATACTCCTAAACCCTACCAATTCATACCAAACATAAGGTAATATCATATCAAACATTTCATCAATATATCATTCAGTCTCAAGTTAACCTTACCAACTAAAACATACCATAATTTCATATTGCCATCACATACCATGAACCATTATTAACTATGAGTTCAAGCACAAATTAGCCAAGTCACATGACTAAGCATAAACATCACAAAACATACTTCTCAAACTACTAGCCTATACATGCCATTCTTAAAAAAATGCATTTCAAAAGTACCAAAATGAAGTTCGATAGTGTGGTGACGATCCTAGATGATCCCCGAGTTTGCAATAGCTTCGATATCTACTAAACAATGTAAACACACACAAATTAAGCTTTGAAAAGCTTAGTAAGCTCGTACCAGAACATCAACAATATAAAATATGATACATCAATACATAAGTCATTATAATTTCTCAATTCATCCATCGAGTCTTTTCTAACAACAACTATATGTTTATACCAATTCAATAAGCTTTTATGCATTTTACCACCTACCACATAGGTATTATTCTTACAGGAACATATTCATTTTCATTCGTTTTTTATCTCACCTCTTGTTTGAATACGTTAAGACTTTCCAATGATCACAAATGCTTTAATTATCTGCACACTTAGTGCTTAAAGATTAGCCGAAGCTAAAACGATTCTGCACAGTTAGTGCCATCTCAACTAACCAAAGCTAAGCCAGTATCGCGCACTTAGTGCCTTTAGCAGCCGAAGCTAGTTTAAATCGCACACTTAGTGCCAAATACTTTCGATTCTTCATCTTATTCATCCAATTCAATTATATACAATTCATATATAATGAAGGTATCAAAATCTACTTAATATCATATTTTAAGCACGAACTTACCTCGTACTCGGAATTTGTCGACTCAGATTATTTATTCTACAACCTTCGCTTTCCCTCGGTCTAAGTCGGAATTCCTCTTTTCTTGACCTATAAGTATTCAAAATTAACCCTTTTATTCACTAAATCATTCAAAACAATCCATATACACACAATTAGGACATTTTACAAAATACCCCTCACATTTTCACATTTCGACAGTTTAGTCCCTAATTTACAAAATCACAAAATACACAAAATTTGCTTATACAGAAGCTTAGCCGAATTTTCATGACTCTCATACAAGTCCATACATTTCATTTATATCACATTTTAGTCCCTCAAAATAACATTTTTACAATTTAGCCTAAATTACTCAATTTCATCAAAAATTCAAAGACAAAACATGTAAACCCAACACCAAGCTTTCATATTTCAACATATAACATCACAAAGCTCATGAATTCATCCATGGCACATTTTCAAATCATGAACAAAATCAGAAATTGAGGCATGGGCTAGCTACAATACTTAACAATAATCACAAAAAACGTAGAAATTATTAAAAATCGATCAAAAACACATACCTTAATTAAATCTCAAAGTACCGAAACCCTGGAACTCTTTTTCTTTCTCTTTTCTTTGTATTTTCGATTGATGAAGATGATTATGAAGCCATATTTCATTTTGTTTTATTAAATTATAACTTATTAATCCAATTACTAAATTAACCTTACTAAACACATTATAACATCATATAAATTAAGTCCATAACCGTCCACTAACCTTAATAGTGGCCAAATTCCCTTTTAAGGACTTTACAATTAATAAACCATAGCAAATAAGCACTTTAACAAATAGTAGGCAACTTTTACAATTTACGTGATTAAGTCCTTGCAAATTAAGCACACAAACAGTTAAATTTTCACAGAGACTTTCACACATGTCAATTCACTTATAATAAGCACGAAAAATAATATTAAAATATTTTTCTAACTCAGATATGTTGTCCCAAAACCACTATTCCAACTAGGGTCAAAATCGGACTGTTACAATTGGTATCTTTATATATTTATTTATGTATTGATGATTAAGGTTGTTTTGATTTGAAAAGAGGAAAGGACTGTGATTGAAATATGTCATGGTATTATAGTCGAAAAGGAAAAGACCATAGTTGAAAGACGCCATTGCAATATATTCGGTATTTCCGAGTCAATGAAAAGGTTGAAAAGGATGTTATTCGAAAAAGGATATCAATGAAAAGGTTGAAAAAGATGTTATTCAAAAAATATATCATATGAAAAGGTTGAAAGGGATGTTATCCGAAAAGGATACTATTGAAAAGGTCGAAAAGGATAGCGATAAAAAGGTCAGTATCTCATCCTTCAACCATTCGCTATTTAGGTAATATCTTTAACGTGAGATATGTGTCATAAGCATGAATATGAGATGAATGTTTTGATTAGTATAGTTTGATAATAAATATTAATGTCATGGTGTAAATATATGTTTCATATGTCTATAAATATGTTATCTAGTTATGTTGTGGTGTGCTTTGAGAATTAAACATTTATATCAGTATTTTCCTGAGTATCTGATGATATTTTATTTGGTTCAATGTGCATAAAGCCTTAAATGGTTAGTGATTACATGAAATGAACCATGATTTTGTAGTAATGATATGGATTGTGATGAAACATGTAATTGAAAGGTAAAGATGGTTTACTGTATATGTATGAGTAATGAATTATGAATGTGAAATGTTAGATATGTTATGATGCCATGCTTTGATTAGATTTATATATACAATGTTACATTAACTAACCTTATGAAGTGGTGTGTATAGGAAAGGAAAGTTGGCTTATGACATAATGAAATTATGTTTTTTTTTTAACTTAAATTTTTCGGTAAGTTTAAGTTTCCTTTATTCAAGCATACTAAGCATTAGTTGCTTACATAGTTGTTTTTCTCTGTCTTGAAGATCATCAGAAAGTTTGACTGGTTGGAATCTCATTGTAGTACCATCATAATATCCATTTGTCATATTGCTAGTTTTGGTTAACAGTTATAAATGGCATGTAATAGGAGTTTATTTTTTGCAATTTACCAATGTAATGCGGTTTAAGTTTATTTGCCTATACGCCTTGATGTTGGCTTATAAATGTATATCTAAGTATCAGTTTTAGTCGTTTGTGAATGCCTTGTGATTTAGATCATTTTTGGTTCATTGAAGTGTGAATGAAGTGGTTAAATGGTAGATATACGATATAAGTTTAAAATATTAATTTATTGTAACACCCCACATCCGTATTCAGCATCAGAATTGGGTTTCGGAGCATTACCAGACTTATAACACATTGTAAACATACATTTCACATACAATTAATCAAATCATATACATTTCATTCTCAAACAATCATTTTGTCCCTAATACGAGCCTACGAGGCCCTAAACATTCATTGGGAGTGGTTCAGGACTAAACCAATAACTTTGGAAAATCATAAAACACTTAAGAAATTTTGCTCAAAATAGGGGACACACGCCCATGTGGCCCAACCGTGTCTCTCACACGGCCAACAAACACACCCGTGTCACAAGCCATGTGGATATTCAAAATGGGATCACATGGTTGTGCCCCAGCCCATGTCTGACCCTGTGTAACTCTCTAACTTGGGTCACACGGCCAACACACACACCCGTGTGCCCTAAAAATGGCCATACACGCTCGTGTGCCAGGCCGTGTGCTATGCTTTGCCAAACCTGTAGGGTATACTGACTTATGCCACACGGCCAAGTCACACGCCCATGTGTGAGGCCGTGTGGAGCATACTGACTTGATTTTAATTTCAACGCCAGGGGACACAGGGCCGTGTACATGACCATGTATCATATACGGCTGAGACGCACGCCCGTGTCTCTGCCCGTGTGGACAAAAATAGGCTATTTACCTAGCTATTTTGCCACTCAACTTGCACAAGCCTATACCAAACCAAATTGCACAATTCATGGCATAAAAATAGACACTTAAACCATCCAATTCAAACCTAAATCATGCACATTTATACCATCATCTTCAATACACTCAAGTCATAAGATAGGCCATATCATTTCCATATCAATCAATACAAAATATAAATATCACATTATGCCATCTAAGTCCGTATCAATCTTTAGCTTTTCAAATCATCAAAATGACCATTAACAAATATGCATCATTTGATCTACACTCTCAAGCATTTCAACAATTCAAAACATCACACAAGCCACATACAATTACATATATATACATGATTCTAGCATACCAAAACAACCTAAAATAAGCCATCATTCATTACTATATATACAAACCAAAACATATACATTTATAAGCCATTTCAAATGACCAAAATCATTATCATCTCATAACCAAAATGACCAAAGTCCTATACATGCCATATACTCAAAACTTAAGTTCAAAAGTACCAAATTTATAATTGGATAGTGTGACGAAGCCTTCGACAATTCCCGAATCCGAGCTAGCGTTGGAATCACTATAAAACATGGTAAAATACACAAAGTAAGCTATAAAGCTTAGTAAGCTCGTATGAAAATAACTTCATACAACCATAAACACATAATTCATCAATTGAATATAAACACATATAATTCATTTTAACTAACAAACCTTTCAAATACTCATTCACAAAATTATATGTATTCTTCACCGTTTCTTTGATTTAAAGCTTATATGATTTATGTACATACTTGTACCATCTCGTATCAATCTCTTACACAACCACATCATTCATTTACCCTTTGAACCATTCGGAATATGATTGGATACTCGAGAAAAACTTACACAATAATATCAAATAAATAGCCGAAGCTATCTCATTCTCGCACACTAAGTGCCACTATATATATAGCTGAAGATATCTCAATCTCACACACTAAGTGCCAATATATATAGCCGAAACTATCTCAGTCTCGCACACTAAGTGCTAATATATAGCCGAAATTATCTTGGTCTCGAACACTAAGTGCCATTATATATATAGCCGAAGCTATTTCAATCTCGCACACTAAGTGTCAATACATAACCGAACCGTCGTCAAACATGTCTATAATCTTGTATTCACAATTTATACAATATCAAAGCATTTAAAAACATAATTATAATAATGTTTATTACATATGGACTTACCTCAGATTTATAAACGGCGAAACAGGTCGATTACTCGAGAACTTTGTTTTTCCCTCGATCTAGATCTGAGTTTTGCTTTTGTTGATCTATATGTAATCAAAAGTAGCTTATTTAATTATCTCTCTATTCAATGTAATCCAAAAATTCACACTAAGGCACTTTTACATTTTTTCCCCTAATGTTTACATTTTTACAGTTTAGTCCTTATTTTATAAAAACACAAATTCATGCAATTTAATACCAAACAATGCTGGCCGAATTTCTCTAGTGTACATAACAGCCCATATTTCTCACTTATTTCACATTTTAACCATAAAATTTTCACATTTCACAATTTAATCCCTAATTTGCATTTTCACTAAAAATCACTTAACAAAACTTGTATAATTCACAACCAACATTCATAATCTATCATCAAACATCAAAACAAACATATATTCATCAATGGCATCATTCAAAATCTTTAACAGTTTTGCAAAATAGTCCCTGGGCTAGCTAGACCTAGCTACAACGATCTCAAAAACGTAAAATTCATTAAAAAATAGGATAAAAACGGACTTACAATTGAGTTAGGAAGCTTGGCCGAATGAAAAAGCTCAACAATGGCTTCCAAAAACCTATTTTCGATTGAAGATGGAGAAATAAAGATGATAATTGGCTTTGTTTTATTTATTTTATGTTTATTAACTAATTTACTAATTTAACCTTGATAAAAACCCATCAAAATTAATGATAATATGTCCATATATGTCCACTCATGTTTCAAATGGTCTAATTACAACATAAGGACCTCTAAATTAAGATTCCATAGCTATTAGATACCGTTAGCTAATGGAACTTCACTTTTACACTTTACTCAATTTAGTCATTTTTCTCAAATTAACTAATCAAATGATAAAATTTCTTAACAAAAATTTAACACAAACATATTATCATTCTGTAAACATTAAAGTAATAATAAAATAATTATTTTGACTTCAAATTTGTGGTCCCGAAACTACTGTTCTGATTTGACTAAAAACGGGTTGTTACAACTCTCCCCCCTTAGGGATTTTCATTCTTGAAAATCTTACCAGCAAAAAGGTTAGGGTATTATTTTCTCATAGCTTCCTCGAGCTCCCACGTGGCTTCTTCAACACTGTGCCATTGCCACAAAACCTTTTCCAGAGCTATTCATTTATTTCTCAATTCTTTAACCTCTCGAGCTAAAATTTTGATCAGTTCTTCGTTGTACGTCATATCAAGTTGAATTTCGATCTCTTTCGGAGAAACTACATGTGATGGATCCAATCTATATCGACGCAACATCGATACGTGAAACACATTATAGATTTTCTCTAACTCAGTCAGTACAGCTAGCCGATATGCCACTGGACCTATTCTTTCGATGATCTCGTTCGACCCGATGAAAGGCGGACTCAATTTGCCTTTGCGGCCAAATTGAAGTATTTTCATCCACGAGATACTTTCAGAAACACTTTATCACCGATCTGAAATTCAATGTCTTTTTGTTTCAAATTCGCGTATGATTTATATCAATCTAAAGCTGATTTTAGACTGTCACGAATTACTTTCACTTTTTCTTCAGTCTCTCGTATCAAATCAACCACGTGAATCTTTTTTCTCACTCAGTTCAGTCCAATATAATAGAGTTCAGCATTTGCGACCATACAAAGCTTCATACGGTGCCATTTTTATACTTGATTGAAAGTTGTTGTAATACGCAAATTCAACCAACGGTAAAAATCTCTTCCAGTTGCCTTCGAACTCCAACACACAACAATGAAGTATATCTTCGAGAATTTGTATTACTCTCTCAGACTGACCGTCAGTTTGCGGATGAAATGCAGTACTATTCAACTTTGTACCTAGAGCTACTTACAGTTTCTTCCAAAATCGCGACATAAACCTCGAATCTCTATCCGATATAATCGAAGCTGGCACCCTGTGCAATCTAACTATCTCAGCAATGTACAACTCAGCCAATTTATCAAGTGAATAATCTGTACGTACCGGAATGAAATGTGTTGATTTTGTCAGTCGATCTATGACAACCCAAATAGCATCTTTCTTTTTCGGAGAAAAGGGTAATCCCGATATGAAATCCATCGTAACTCTATCTGTAACACCCCAAATTGGCCTAGACGTTATAGCCAAATATAGCGATGTCACATGGAATAGGGCTTGAAATCAAAATTGACAAGTTAAAACTATTCCAGTTAATTAGCTTTTATTTAACTCGAAAAAACGTGAACTAGTTGATTTGCCTTACAACATGTCTTTTAAGCAGAAGCCTTTAAAACCAATTATTTTACGAAACCAAAAATCTTAGCTTTTAGAAAAAATCGTGTTTTGTTGAGTTGCAGTTGAAAAATCCATAAAAATAGTATAAAATCTCAATTTAAACAAAACAATCCAAAGTCCCAACATTACAATAATAACTACCCAAAGATAATATAAAATCAAAAGTTGTAATAAAGCAGTTCAGTAGTGGTGGTCACCGTCGAGCCCTCCGCTACACAGATCAGCCTAAGTCTGGGCATTACCTATACAGATTAAACAGAAAAAAAGGGGTGAGTTTTTGCAAACTTAGTGTGTAATCCCCACAGAAAACATACATACATATACACATTACAGATATAATCAATTACAGTCTGGGCCCTGAGCCCCTTACAGATTCAGTTTGGGCCTTGGCCCATTCGGATACAATCTTAGATATAATTTAGGGCCTTGGCCCATCTCAAATACTATATGCAATAGTAGAAAATCAGAATCCTACCCACCAGCCTCTACACACCATCCCCGTCCATCCCTACACACCATATGGGGATTAAATCAACCCACCCATCCTTACACACCATGCTGTATCGAAATGCGGCACATAATCAGAAATTTGCAGTAGAGCTGCCAAATAACAGGCTTAATAGCCTTTCAGACACTTCCTCCAGATAACAATAACCCACCCCGATGCAATGCAACATACAAAATATGCCATGCTATTATGCAATTACTGTACATACATCCAGATATCATAATTCATGCTCGGTACAGAAATAAGACAGACAGATCACTCATATAGGGGTCTAAGTAGGGCTTACCGACCCTTCAATAGGTCCACAATCGACTTGGGCGACCCGTGCAACCTTAGACAACCTTTCAAAAAAATGGGCTCACACGCCCGTGTGGCCCACACGGCCCAAATTGGCCTTGGCCGTGTAATTCATTTTTAATGTAACCCATGCTAGCTAAATATTCATACATGTTTTCACTATTTACTTATATGTTCATTCAAAGCTGTCTAGTTGAGTCATTGTCACTAAATTATTTATATCCTGAGCTACAAAATTCCAAATTAAGATCCGCTTGATGTTTTTGAAACAAGACTCAAATACCTTTCTACCATAAAATTTTTAGAATTTATAGTTTATCAAATAAGTACAGTAAAATCTTCAAATTTATCCCTATTCTATTTTTAGACAGCTTCAACCTCTCCTTGCTAAAAATTATTTATCTCTTAGTACGGAATTTGGATGATGTTTCTATTAGATACCTTTAGCTAATGGAACTCCACTTTTACACTTTACGCGATTTAGTCCTTTTTCTCAAATTAACTAATCAAACGATTTCTTAACAAAAATTTCACACAAACATATTATCATGCTGTAAACATTAAAATAATAATAAAATAATTATTTTGACTACGAATTTATGGTCCCGAAACCACTGTTCTGATTTGACTAAAAACGGGTTGTTACATTTATGGCATTGAGTTTGAGTTGATTTAGATGTAGACTTGTGGTACCAATGAGGGTGCATTAGATAGACATTTATATTAAATGACATAGGTTTGTTTTAGCATGTAATAGGGCTTGAATGTTGATTTGATAATTTGATTTGTTTTGAGTTTGTGTCAAGCTTATATGTGTCTTAATGTCCTTAGTTGATGAATTGCAAATGAAAGTGAAAATATATGGTATGTGACATTTATGTATGTTCATATGAAAGTAGGTAAAATATGGTTGAATGATATGATTTGAAACGGTTATATGGCATATATGATTTATGCTTAATGATTGAACTTGAAATGTTGAATTAAGTCAAGTTGATATGCTATATTGTGGTGTCAATGAAGGTTTATTGGTTAAGCGCCTAAGTTGGTTGATTTTGGTATGTTATAAAATGTTTTGGTCATATGAAAATGATTGGAAATGGTATGGTTTGTTATGCAAGAAAAGGTTAATTTTTTGGCTTTTTTTGTGGGCAAATTATGCTGAACACAACTTAGAACACGGGTTGTCACACTGCCGTGTGCCAGACACAGTAACCCCACACGACTTTGTGTTTCAAGCCGGTATGCTACATGGTCTAAGACACGACATGTGAGACGACCGTATAACTCAACATTGAATGCACACATGATTTGGCACACGACCGTATGGCCCTATTTCTAATACCTACATAGGCGAACATACGAGTTAGGACACAACTGTGTGTCCAAACATAAAATGTCCATATGGTCTGGGCTATGTCATACGGCCTAGCCACAAGACCAAGTGACCCATGTTTCCTTGTTTTCAAGTTTTTTTTCAAATTTTTTTTGTTCCAAATTGATCCATGATTATTCCCAAGTTATTTTTAGGGCCCGAAGGCTCAGGTTAAAGCTCATAAGAGTATTTTTACCATGATTATGTTAAGTTACATAAATTTTCTTTTGAAGTTAAATGTTATGATTTGTACGGTAATACTTTATAACCTTAATCCAACGACGGAGACGGGTTAGGGGTATTACATACCTTTTGTTTATCAATCATGAATGTGAATCTAGCACCATCACCAATTTGTAAATCTAAAATGAGATTTTTAAGAAACCAACACCATGTTTCTCTTCTTTCATTCTCCATTATAGCCCATGAAATAGGGTAGTTTTGGTCATTGCAACCTCTACCGATAGTAGACAAAAGTTCCTCGTTGAATCTTCCCTTTAAAAAGTATACATCGAGACAAATAAAAGGTTTACAACACTATGTTTCTGCATCTCAGTTTACTTCAGCTTTAGAATCACCCTAATTTTACTTAAGAAAGGTTTCCCCAACAAATTTGTAAGTTTCCCTTTTGTTTTCAAAATTTATCGAACACTCATAGGTTTGTATAAAAGTTTTTCTCCTGTAAAACCTATCACTATTATCTACACCAACATATATTCTAAAAGGACACCCATCTTCCCTAGACCTAGTCCTAGTCCTCCCCTTTTTCATTCCTAAGATAGACAATATCAAACCTTTTGTTTACTGCATACTTTGCTAAAGCAGTCTTGAATTCCTCCAGTCCATTAAACACCATACCAAGCCCTAAATGTGGAATTGGGTCAGTAGAATCAAAACATACATGTTGCCTTCTCCTACAGACTACCTCACCCTCTGAATCACTTTCATAATACCCCAAATATGATGAATCAATGTAACTTGTTCCCTCACCTAATTCATCTGATACCTTATCATTTTTTTCTCCTTTCACTACCTTCACCTACCTTTACACCCTCACTGTTAACCTTATTTTTTGCTTTTGTTTGCCTATTTTTGTTTCCTTTATAATTTATATACCAAGCTTTGATATTTCTCACCTCTTTATCCTCAGAATCTGCCCTTAAAACCTCTTCATTGCCTAATGAGTTGTATGTATCAATGGACCCACTATTTTTAGAAATTTGTTCCCCACTCTTAGCACATACATTACTAGTCCTCCCCATCTCCAGTCTCTCATTAGATTCCCTATCTAACTTGGTAAATGGTTCCCCAACTCCACTACTTACTCCCTCATTACAATTTGGTAACTCTACCCCACTATTTAGTTTCTCATTAGAATTTGGTATTTCACCGCCACTATTTAATTCCCTTTCCCTAATGGTAGGCAGCAACATCATATCATCAACAACATCGTGCTTGACTACCTCGTGTTCAACATATATATGTATGGACCCTATATTTCTAATATGGTTAATCATTGCTATGAATGGTAAATTATCATAGCAAACACTCAGTCCCTCACTAAAATCTAACTCACCTTTACAATATGTAAAGTTCTTCACATCTCTATACCTAGCTTCTACTACCATCTCACACAAAGTGTAATAAGACAAAAATCAGGTTAAAGTCATATTCCAACATTTCCCCTCCTACATAGGCTGCACAAGAGTTTGTAACAAAACTTCCACCCAAATGCATATGCACCACACATTTATCCCAAGTCATGATAAAACACTACATAAAAGTCAGTCAGATCATAAAGGGTCTGTCACATACCATACATAACATACACACTAATATATCATAACATTAATAATATCCGTACTAATATACATACATAATATACATACTAATATATCAATTGACTGACCTTTTAGGCTCAAACAATTTCACCCTCAAAAAAAAAAAAAAGATTCCCTTCAATATGGAGTTGTTTACATACGCACGAAAGCCAACAAAAAAAAATAACAATACAGTATATAATACAAATACAATATATAAACAACGAAGACACTAAGCATTGTGAAAAATTGGTTTAACATTAAACCAACACTAAGAAACCATTAGAAATTGTTAAACATATGAAATAAATAATTTTTTTAAACCAAAAAATCAATAGTCCCAATAAAAATAAAAAAAAAATCACTTTTTGAGAATGGGTCAAAATCGAAGTAGGGGAAAAAACAAAAACCTTTTTTTAATGAAAAAACACACAATAAAAAGCACATCACATGGAAATAGGAAAAAAAACCCAAATGAAGACTAAAAAAAATGAAAATTGATGGTCGTAAAACTAACTAAAAATTCGACTAAGGCAAGCGCACCTATCGAACAGTAGTATACTTGTGGTGAGACTAGAAATATCGTATCCACGAGGACTAAAAGTACTAGTAATTATTATCTTTTTATTATCTAGCCTAAGAATTAAGGGTGGTTTTAACCTAAACTAATTATTTAATTAACTAAGATTACGACAGAGATAAAAATTGGAAAACACTTGTGGAAAAACCAATGAAGAAGACAATATCCAAGGAAGAATCCACCTAGACTTCACTTATTACCTTTGAATTAGACGATTTATTCACTTGACTTAATCCGTACAAAATCCCTGAATTATGTTAATATCTCTCTCGAGACTAAAAACAACTAACTCTAGGTTGATTAATTGAAATCTCTTTCTAATTAAAACCTCTATTATCGCATTAATTCAATCTATGGATTCCCTTATTAGATTTGACTCTAATCCGGTAGATTTATGTCGTCCTATCTCTAGGATTGCATTCAACTCCGCTTAATTATGAATGATCTACTCTTAAACAGGGACTTTTGCTCCACTGAATAAGCACATCAAAAACCTGAATTAATACCCTGGAATATTAAAACAAGAATTTAGAACTCAAAATAAGAATAAGAACAAGTATTTATCATATAACTCAAATAATAATAAGATCCTTCTTAGGTTTCATCTCCCTTAGGTATTTAGGGAGTTTAGTTCATAATAATAATGGAAAATATCTCAAAGTTTGCAAAACAAACAAAACATAAAGAAACACAAAGAACTCATAAGAGATTGAGTGGAAGTCTTCAGTCTTGATGTAGATCCTACCTCCGAGGTGATCCCTATGGCTTTCCTTAGGTATCTTCTACCTTCTACTCTGCATGTCTCTTTAATCCTCTTCTAGGGTGTTTATTTAGACTTTGGAATGCCCAAAATAACCCAAAATTGCCCTTTTTCGAATAGAAGTAAAGTTAGGTCTAACAGGGACACTGCCGTGTGCCACGCCTGTGTGAAGGTGCTCAAGCCGTGTGCAATTCTGAGTTGGTTTTTAGTCGACACGCCACATGCCACACGGGCGTGTGGTTTACCCGAGTGGAAGTGTCTGGGCCGTGTGAAGCACTGATTTAGGCCCAATTAGTTCATTTTTGGCCCGTTTCTCGCTCTTTTTGTTATCCTAAGCTTTCCTGAGAATAAAACATGAATTTAAAGGATTAGGAGCATAGAATTCAATAAAACCAATGAAAAATCATCCATAATATGCCAAGCATAGGTAAAAATATGTATATATTACGGTTTATCAAATATCCCCACACTTAAGCATTTACTTGTCCTCAAGCAAAATCCTTAACTCACAATTAAAATAAATCCTTCCCAACTTATAATTCTCATCAATAATGTTTCAAAATAATCTACAAGCAATCCTACATTAAGAGGTTAACTAGAAGAACATTAAAGTTGCAAACAATCCAAATTGAGCATTTTAATCATAAAATCATAGGCATCCCCATTTATCTAAGTAATTACGTTTAATTCCAAATTGACAAGGGTTGACATCCTCACTAAAGATTCACTCAAATCACTCAAAGTGTTTAGGGTTTAACAATTAAGCACTCAATAGTCAAACATGAAAAGTTATTACCATAAGCTTGCATGAAAGTCAAATATCCACCACTATAAATGAGATGATACACAAATCAAAAGGTCTTTAACAGGGTTGTAATGGGGCTTGGGTTAAAGGTGTGGAAAAAGGCTAAAAAAGAGGGTTAGAATCGAGATTAACTCAATAAATTACCCAACTTAGAAAAATAAAGCTGAAAACTGAATTACAAACAAGTACCAAAAGTCAAATTATCCAAAACAAATGAAGTGAGCTTTTTCTCTCAATATAATGACTTTAATTTATCCAAGCTTTTTAGAACAATATGTAACTGAATGAAAATAAATATATGGTTTTTTTTTTTAAGAATAAGAACAAGTAATGGAGAATACATCATAAGGATAAATTCAACAACTAGAATGAACGAACATAATTAGATAACCAATCAAATTAAATCTCGACAAAAAGGGAGTCAATAAAAAAGGAGGAATTCTTAACGAATCAAAAAGGGTTAAGTTGCAGGTTAATATTAAGGGAAAAAATCAAGAAATAATAGTTAAGGCTCAAAGGGATTCACTAATGGTCAATTGTGTGGGTAGGCTTTTTATAGGGTAAATGGGTTAGAACCTAAATGCCTTTATCATTTTCGTATATCAAATCAAAGGTGTGGTCTTAACATGCATAATCGAAGCAAGTTCTAGAATAACAAATCAATGTTGACACACTCATAACCAATAAAATCAGTGAACAAGAAAGATGTATGCTCTAAAAGGCTTAAAATCTCACGAAAATTATGGGTATTTGATGTCAATCCTGTAAATTCAAAACTTCAAGATAATACCTCAATTCAGGGAAACAACCTAGCAATTTTAATTCTCAAAAGTCAACTTATCATGCTTGATCCTCTAGTGTCTTAAAGTTTAAACAATCAATGCACAGTTACCTATGATTTAATTCAAAACATATCAATAAAAGTCATAAATCAATTAGAATTCACTCTAATAATGATATGAGAAAATTATTTGAGAACAAGATAAAAATTCAGGGATTTTCTGATAAGCACATAAATAACCTCCCCACACTTAAGATCCTCAATGTACAAAGATATATAATAGCAATATAAACATAATATCAGAAGAGAGGGAGAGAAGCGACACTGCCCTGAAATTGTGGATGAAATCCTTGGAATAGCGAGAGCGAGAATTATACGTAAGGCTCATGAAAGGCATGATTCTGAGTTACTAATAAGAAAATAAACACCACTGTGGAAGAGAATTAAGGGGTAATTCAATAATAACCATAAAGATAAGCAGAGTTTAAAATATAAAACAAAAATCTTCAAAAATAAATAAAGGGAAATAAAATTAAAAATAAAAATAAAATAAATAGACTCAAAGGTCCTCATCATCGGTGTCATGAGCCAATGGCGTTGGATGAGCGGGCTGAGGGGTTTGCGGCAGCTAGGGTTGGGGGGGTTGGAGAAGAAGACAAAAGAAAAATTTTAGGGTTTGAAGGGGTTTAAAAAGGGGACACGATCATGTGAGGCCCGTGTTGGGCCACACGACCGTGTCACACGCCAGTATGCCTCGCGTCCAGCCCGTGTTTATCGTAAAAATTGAATGCCCAATCGTCTCACGACCTAGGGACACGCCCGTGTAGCGATCCCGTGTGGTACGCACAGCCGTCTCGCACGGCCGTGTGCAATGTTGTTCACTTTTCCTACTCCCATGTGGTGTCCCACACGTCCGTGTGTCCGAACACACAGCCGTGTGTTTTACCCGTGTGGCTTCCTGGCTTATTTAAAATTTGAAAATTTAGCTCCAGTTTTCACACGGCCTAGGACAAGCCCGTGTGTGCTTCACAGGACCGTGTCGCACGATCGTGTGGATCGAATTCATGGGCGTGTGGCTCAATAATTGGGGATTTTGTAGCCCTGTTTCCACATGGCCAAGGACACACCCGTGTGTCTAGGCCGTGTGGGACACTATACCTGCACAAAAACATTAAAAATAGCTAAAATAAACTAGTTAGTGGTGTTAGTGCTCGGGCTGCCTCCCCAGAAGTGCTTATTTAAAATCTAAGCTCGACTTACCTCATATTTGCACAGTCATGGTGGTTCGAGGAGTCGAGACCCCTCATTCTCATTATCAATTGTATTATCCACATACAATCTAAGTCGAGTAATATTTACTTTAAAAGTGCTGAATTGAAAATGTTTTACCTCGACTGCACCGTATGGGAAAACGTTCAGTACCGTGAAAGGAGTTGCTCCATCTATATTGTGCTCTAAAGTAGCAATGCGGGGGTCCTTTTCATCTAACAATACTTTATCCCCTACCTTAACTTGCTTTGTTTTACCCCTGTGCTTATCATGGTGTCAATTTGTTTCATTGTGTGCTTTTGGATTTTCCTTGACATGTGTTTGCCATTCATCTAGTTCATCGATCTGAAGCCTTCGTTCTCCGTGAGTCACTCTATTTTTGTGGCATGGATTAGAATGAGGCTCTATCACGTTCTTCCTAGCAGACTCTTGCAAAGAAGTTTGAGTTGTAACATTATTTAAATTAACCAAATCATCTTAATTACTAGATATTTTAGTAGAATCACAAGCTTGAATTTTAATCGTGTCATCACCTACATGAAGTATCAATTCACCTATGCCAACATCAATGATAGTTCTAGTAGTTGATAAAAAGGGCCATCCTAAAATTAAAGGTACGTCACTATCCTCATCCATGTCTAAGACAACAAAGTCAACTGGGAATATAAATTTATCAATTTTGACTAGCACATCTTCAATAATACCCCTAGGAAATCTAATTGTTTTATCTGTTAATTGAATGCTCATCCTAGTTTGTTTGGGTTTCCTAAGACCGAGTTGTTTAAACATTTTATAGGGCATGACATTAATACTTGCCCCTAAATCAACCAAACCATTGTCAACAGTTAAACTACCAATTAAGCAAAGAATATTAAAACTCCCTGGATCTTTCAACTTGTTGGGTAGCCTATTCTTTAGAATGGCTGAGTAGACTGCGTTCAACTCCACATGCGATGCATCATCCAACTTCTTCTTATTTGCTAAAAGATCCTTTAAAAATTTAACTGCGTTTGGCATCTGTGAGAGAGCTTCAATAAATGGTAAGTTAATATGTAATTTCTTTAATAGTTTAAGGAATTTACCAAATTGTTCGTCCGTGTGGTCTTTCCTTGTCATGTTGGGGTATGGCACACGAGGTTTATATTCTCTACTTACCAGTTTTTGTTTACCATGGTCTGACTCATCCTTACCTTTACTTACCACAAATCCCTACCTCGGTTCTGGTTTAGGTTCAACTAACCCTTCTTCATCTCGAATAGTAATCACATTAAGTTGCTCCCTCGGGTTAGTTTTAGTATTACTCGGCAAGCTACTTTGTGGTCGTTCGAAAATCATCTTTGTCAACTGGCCTATTTGATTCTCAAGCCCTTGAATTGATGCTTACTGATTTTTAAGAGTTATCTCGGTGTTTTGGAAACATGTTTCAGATATCGCTATGAATTTCATTAGCATCTCCTCAAGGTTTGGCTTCTTTTCCTGCTGGTAAGGTGGTTGTTGAAAACCTGGAGGATGTTGTGGTCTTTGATTCCCTTGACCACCCCAAGAGAAATTGGGATGGTTCCTCCAACCTGCATTATAAGTGTTACTATACGGGTTATTTTGAGGTCTATAATTATTACCCATATAGTGGACTTGTTCCTCTTCGGTGCTAGGGTTGAAGGATGGATAATTTGTATTGTGTACTCCTCCATTTGAATCACACCTCATCACTGGATGTACCTGAGTAGAACCATACAAACCATTAATCTTTTTATTTAAAAGTTCTACCTAGTTAGAAAGCATAGTGACAGCGTCAAGGTTGAAAACACCAGTTGCTTTTGTCGGCTTCGTTCTCATGACTTGCCACTGATAGTTTTTCAGTGACATCTCTTTAATAAATTCGTAAGCCTCTTCAGGTGTTTTGTTGTTTAAAGTTCCACCGGCGGCTGCGTCGAAAAGTTGCCTCGTTGAGGGGCACACCGTTGTAAAAAGTCTGAACCTGTAGCCATAGAGGTAACCCATGATGAGGGCACCTTATTAATAAGTCCTTGTATCTCTCCCATGCATCATAAAGAGTTTCTAGATCCATTTGCACAAAAGAAGAGATATCATTCCTCAATTTAGCCATTTTAGCCGGTGGAAAATATTTTAGCAAAAATTTTTCGGTCATTTGTTCCCAAGTGGTGATTGACCCTCGTGGTAATGAGTTCAACCACTGTTTAGCCTTATTCCTTAATGAAAAGGGAAACAACCAAAGGCAAATGGCATCGTCAGAAATGCCATTAATCTTAAAAGTGTCATAGAATTCTTAAATTTTTGCTAAATAAGTGTTTGAATCCTCGTCCTGCAGACCATCAAACTGAACAAACTGTTTTATCATTTGAATCGTGTTAGGTTTCAGTTCAAAATTATTTGCAGCAACAGCAGGTCTAACTATACTCGATTCAGTTCCTGTTAAACTAGGTTTATCATAATCATACATAGTACGCGAAGCAGGATTCTGTTCTACTGGATCTGCGGCAATCACAGGAGGTAGCGGATTATTCTGATTATCAGTCATCTCCTCGTTTGTAGTATGGATATCGTCCTTTTGCCCTTCCTCTATGTATTGTAAGCTTCACCTTATTTCTCTTCAGTTTCTGCGAGCTGTGCTTTCGATCTCACTGTCAAAAAGCAAAGGTGTTGACGAGTTTCTTCTAGTCATAAACT
Source organism: Gossypium anomalum (assembly GCA_025698475.1). Taxonomy (NCBI): domain Eukaryota; kingdom Viridiplantae; phylum Streptophyta; class Magnoliopsida; order Malvales; family Malvaceae; genus Gossypium; species Gossypium anomalum. Next base: position 9,602,218 of record CM046962.1, on the reverse strand, counting down.
ATAAAAACCTGCCAGAAGTAAATAAAAGAAAATTTAGTAAAGAAAAATTAAACAAAAACAAAAGTAAATTGAAATAAAAGTAAAAATGGCTAAAGCAATAAAAATCAAGTGTTCCTAATATCTTAATCCCCAGCAACGGTGCCAAAAACTTGATGGTCGTAAAACTAAATAAAAATTGGTCTAAGGCAAGTGCACCTATCGAACAGTAGTATAGTTGTGGTGAGACCGAAAATATCGTATCCACGAGGACTAAAAGTACTAGTAATTATTATCTTTTTATTATCTAGCCTAAGAATTAAGGGTGGTTTTAACCTAAACTAATTATTTAATTAACTAAGATTACGACAGAGATAAAAATTGGAAAATACTTGTGGAAAAACCAATGAAGAAGGCAATACCCAAGGAAAAATCCACCTAGACTACACTTATTACCTTTGAATTAGACGATTTATTCACTTGAATTAATCCGTAGAAATCCCTGAATTATGTTAATATCTCTCTCGAGACTAAAAACAACTAACTCTAGGTTGATTAATTGAAATCTGTTTCTAATTAAAACTCCTATTATCGCATTAACTCGATCTATGGATTCCTTTATTAGATTTGACTCTAATCCGGCAGATTTATGTCGTCCTATATCTAGGATTGCATGCAACTCCGCTTAATTATGAATGATCTACTCTTAAATAGGGACTTTTGCTCCACTGAATAAGCACATCAAAAACCTGAATTAATACCTTGGAATATTAAAACAAGAATTTAGAACTCACAATTAAGAATAAGAATAAGTATTTATCATATAACTCAAATAATAATAAGATCCGTCTTAGGTTTCATCTCCATTAGGTATTTAGGGAGTTTAGTTCATAATAATAATGGAAAACATCTCAAAGTTTGGAAAACAGCAAAACATAAGGAAACTCAAAGAACTCCTAGGAGATTGAGTGGAAGTTTTCAGTCTTGATGTAGATCCTGCATCCGAGGTGATTCCTATGGCTTTCCTTAGGTATCTTCTGCCTTCTACTCTGCATGTCTCTTTAATCCTCTTATAGGGTGTTTATATAGACTTTTGAATGCCCAAAATAACCCAAAATTTCCCTTTTTCCGAATAAAAGTAAACTTAGGTCTAACAGGGACACGGCCGTGTGCGACACCCGTGTGAAAGTGCTCGAGCCATGTGCAATTCTGAATTGGTTTTTAGTCGACACGGCCATGTCACACGGGCGTGTGGCCTACCCATGTGCCTCACACGGGCGTGTGGTTTACCCGTGTGGAAGTGCCTGGGCAGTGTGAAACACTGATTTAGGCCTAATTAGTCCGTTTTTGGCCCATTTCTCGCTCTTTTTGTTATCCTAAGCTTTCCTGAGTATAAAACATGAATTTAAAGGATTAGGAGCATCGAATTCAATAAAACCAATGAAAAATCATCCATAAATATGCCAAGCATAGGACAAAAATATGTATATATTATGGTTTATCAAAGACTAAAAAAAAAACTCAAACTAGAGTAATCGATGATGAAACTAGGCTTTTCAATTAGATGGTGAACAATTTTTTTAGATGGCTAACATGATGGAAGGTTTTTCTAGAAATATTGAAGGATGGAAACATCTCTAGTGAAAGGATTCAATGTAAATAAAAATGAAGATTTAGAGATGATGAAAGATTTCTTCGACAATCAATGGAAAATTTTCACTAACTGATGGAAAATATTTTAATGGATTTTGATTTTAATGAATTTGATAAATGAAGTTAAGAAATTTAAGAAATAATTTTAATCATTTTTTTCTCATTAAAAGGTTTAGTCATATGCTTGGAAGGACGGCACGTGGCGGTGCGTGAAAGGCCAAGACTATCATCTTACCAAAAAAGTAACAGTGTTAGATTTGGGTACCCATATAGTGGATGAAACAAAAGTTCGGGTACCAATCTAGGACAAAAAAAAAAACCATAAGTACCAATTTGGGAGAAATAGACAATTTCGGGTACCAATTTTATATTTAACCTAAAAATCTTTAAATACTAAAGTGATAATTGAGTAGGATCTAATTTTTTTTAAATAAAAGCTAATTTTTTTAGTTTAAATTTATTTTACAAATTTAGTATTGGAGATGAATAACCAATTCTTCGTATACATTTATTTCGAGGGGGTAAATAAAAAAAAATTGTTAGTTGTATATTTGAATCTCACCATGAAATAGGAATGATGTTTAATAAGAATGTAAAAGTTAATTATATGAAATAAAAGAGTAGTGTAAAAATTGATCAACATTGTGGGAGGAGGATGCCAAGATTACTCTACAAATTTCCTGATTTATCAAGTCTATGCAAATATACCGAGATGGAACTTATAGATAATGAAGATATAGAGATAATGGTCGCGCTTTATTGCTCGACTGGGAATGTGAATGTTGAACCAGTTGAGTTGTTTGTTGAGTTAGCAAATGTGGAGCCCATTCAAAATGTTACTCCATTAAGTCAACAATATGGAGTTCAAGATCCATTTACGGAGGTTTCGAGAGCGTCCGTTAATAGGTGATCGCCTGTGTATGAGTTTGACTTTGATATGAATGTTGGAGGGCTAGAATAGTGCAGTTATGGAACAATATCGACATGGACTGAAAATCCACACCATTCTGCATATGACAGCCCTAATTCGAGTCCCCATTTACAGATACATTCGGTGGTGATTAAGACCGATGCAAATGGTAAATGACATAATAATGATGGCCGTTCTAATCACGAGGGTGAAGATTTTAGTGACCCTAAACTCGATGAGGTCCTGGATGATATCGACGGTGAAGGCATAGAAGACGATGAAAATGTATACGCCCCTTCGGTCGGGAACTCGACTCGTGGCACTGTTATATGCAATAACCTTAAGGCCCATATGTTGAGTGTAGATATCGATGCGGCATATGCACCCGGGTTCCTTAAGTACCCAAATATAATACCTTCTCAATGGTTGGCATAAGATCCAGACTCTAAAGAGTTGTTCATAGGCCAACAATTCACAACCAAGGAGGATTGCATATTTTCCACCAAACGGTATAACATGAAAGTGTCAGTGGAATACAAAGTCACTACATCTAAACCAACATTATATGTTGGGGAGTGTTGGAGGTCAGCAGAAGAATGCAACTGGCAGGTATGAGCTATATTTATCTAGAGGTCGTAACTGCGGGAGATTCAAAAATTTGTTAGGCTTTATACATGCATTGTTTCACGTATGATGCAAGACCATCGTAAACTTGATGCAAAAACTATTTATAACTACTTCATGCCACTAGAGAAAAACATGCCCACCATTTCTGTATCAATCTTGCCTGCAGATATGTAAGCATGGCTCTAGTATCGAGTGCCATACTGAAAAGCATGGTAGGCTAAACAGATGTCCATTAAGTAGCTGTACAGAGACTGGGATGCGTCATACAAAGAACTCCAAGGGTGGTTAGTCGCAATGCAAGAGTATATGCCAAGAACTATCGTTGACTTGCAGCCAGTGCCTTCTTACGGCCTGAAAACTAACTACAACCAGGGAGAAGAATTTTCCACCAGTTGTTTTGGGCATTCAATCCATGCGTTTGGGTCTTTCCCAATTGCAAACTGCTTGTACAGGTTTATGGAACTTGACTATACGGGAAATATATGCAGATCCTCCTTATTGCAGTTCCACAAGACGACAATCGAAATGTGCTACCAATATCATTTTCCATTGTGGAGTTTGAGAACATAAAATCATGCAATTTTTCCGAAAGAACATGTGGAGGTATGTTATTAGACAAGACAACATTTGCATCATTTGTTATAGATCGAAGGGGCTAGTTGTCATAATTAGGCATTTCTATGTTCAGTGGAAATCTGTTTACTACATCCGCCACATTGCAGTAAAGTTTCATAGGGACTTTAGGAATGCAGATTGGGCAAACAAGTCATGAACATGGGTAATTCTCGATTTTATAATTTTTTAAATTGTTTGAATACATTTACAAACTAAAATGAAACATAATATGCCTTATCAAAATACATACGCAGGGTATAAGCTAGAACAATATTGTTTCAGGCAAAGCTAGTGAGGCTTTATGCTGATATGAACAGTGAAATGAATTGTAATTTATAGTAGTGGTTCAATAGCATAGAGCCGTGGCAATGGGCTCAAAGTTTCTATAACGGGTCTTGATATGGTCATATGACCACCAATCTGGTAGAAGTCGTTAACTCTATCTTAAAGCATGCATGGCATCTTCCAATTTTATTTGTTTTCTCAGCTATATTTTACAAGCTGGCAACCATGATGCCAAGAATGGAGCTGAAACAAGTAAAACAGATGGAGGTGGGACACGTGTACGTCAAGGAGGTTAGAAAAATGAAGGATGTCAATGCCTAGGGAGTGAGGTCGATAAATGTAAAACAATATTCCCAACTCTTGGAAACTTTCTGGATGACAGAGTCCATTAGTGTCCAGTAGGTATCCCAACTAAGTCTTACAAGGTTGATCTATGAAACAGCTGGTGCGATTATGGAAGGCTCCAGACCTTTCGATACCCTTGTGCACACGTTGTTGGAGCAAATGCATACGCCTTGATATATGTTGAAAAATATATCGGTGAGGTGTACACTCTAGAACATAAATTGCGTATTTAGGGAAACGAGTTCCCCACCCTACATGATGTCTCGACATGGGAAATGTCTCTGTCTATATTCGAGTTGCTTCTAGACCCGGGGCTACATAGGAAGCCTAAAGGTCGCCCCCATGTCACCAGGATTAGTAGTGACATGGACTTTGGGGAGACGGTTAAACCAAAACTTTATGGTCTATGCAAAATAGTTGGCCACAGTCGAAACAACTACACGTATCGAAACTATCATCCTGGACAATTGTCACGGTTGGGTGGAATATAAATTTATGTACCCCATGTTCAAATGTATCTTAAATGTTTTTTTTCAATTGAATCGACTTTTCCCACTTCTAAATGTTTTTTTAGCGATTAGTGCTACCTTTTTAAATAAAACATTATAGTTTAAATTTGATGCTAATAAATGACCAAATCCATTCAAATTTGTTATTACATGATGCAGAAAATATGAAAATTAAAAAAAATGTACCTACTTGAGGGGTTTGAACTATTTTAAATGGTATTAATGGCATTCACATTATGTTTACATTTATTAAAATTTTGTATATTGTAAGCTATTTAAATATTACATTTAAATACTTAAAAAGATGTTTATACTGTACATTATAAAAAATTAATAATTTTAATTACATTATTTTAATTTAAACAATTTAGTTACAATATTTTTTCATAATTATAAATAATTACGTATACATGTATCTAAATTGATGGTTTGATGGAGTTGCCCTTGGATGAATCCTTGAGGTGCCCTTCGTTGGTGTCGGGGTTGTTTACGATGGTCAATGTGTTGGATCTGGTGCCTCAAGTGTAGTATTTTAGTGTATGTATACTTGTAATTTTTTCGAATATATTGGTTAATAAAGTTATTCATGAATTACATTAATACCCTTTGTATATTGTCTTCACATGGTTTTTGCATGTAACGCAAAATAGAAGCAACTATTGGCTCACCGATTGTCTAATGTTTAAACTAATATTATTGATGCTCCAATGCCCAATTATTTGCTTCTTTTCATCTCTTATTAATTCTGTGGACATTGTTGAAGTTTTCTTGAACATCCAGAATATTTTGTTTGCACCTGATTTGTCGCAGAACTCGATCCCTGTTGTAACACTCAACGGTTGAAAAATTCAACACGGGTGCATTAATGAACAACGCGAATGAATAAAGGTGAGCCAACAGAGGAATGACAACTACAATGTCCAACACATTATATGGCATCCACACGAACTGCACAATTAATAACATTGTTATAGTGACATGATTCAAATAACATAAATAAAGTAATTACATGACATGAATATAATATTATTTTGGAAAAAAATTACCTCTTCCTTAGCATATGCCTCAATCATTTGTTGATAGACCATGAGGGTTTCGGACTTCCCGATACGGGGACAAGTAAACCAGATGAAAATAAAGCAAATTTGTTAAAACACATTTTCATAAAAAAATTCTTGATCAAAGTTTTAATTTTTTTTTACCTATTTACAAGTGGGAACACATATGGTTAGTGACTCACTAATGCCAGAAAAGGCATCTTGTACACTACCTAAGACTGCAGCAGTATCAAGCACCCATCTATATTACTATTTGTCATTTGAAAACATATTCTATGAATGTCCCTCTGTATCCATAATATTACCCTCAGTTTACCACCATGATGCATCTCTAGCTTGGTCCCTCCCAACGTACTGGTTTAATTCTCTGACCTGCATACCAAAATATGCATATAAGCTCAAAAGAACTTAGTGGGTCTCACTCATTATTACCTTTTTACGAGATCATAGAATCATTTGACTCAAAGGCTTGGGTTCTTTCGTAGACCTTGGTGAATACTTTTCTGATTCTTGTTTGGCAGATAGCTATGTGCCAGCCTCTACACTTAACTACCTTCTACACATTTCGCCCAATTGGCAGATCATATACTTCACCTCATAATTCAAATCCCATTACACATTTTATTTGTAAAAGGTAGTTGAATGCACTCCACAAAATGATACTCAACGGATGTTATTCTTAACAAATTCTCCCACATGGTCTTATACCTTCACGCCTTCTTGGCCTATTAAATATGATGCCATGGCCATCGACTTTCCACAGATTTATTCAGTGATCTTAATCCGATTAGCACCATAGCTCTCTTACAGAAGGTTACACAAAAAAATCTCCATTTCACAATGATCTGCCTATCCAGTTAGCAATATATCTACCCTACCGGAGGCTACACAACATAATTCTTCTTCGCATTTATTCATATCACAAACTCGCTTGTACTAAACTTGTACCACATCAAAGATTTTTTTTATTTAGACTTTGACCGTACACACAGAGGTAATACTGATTATACTCTCTAACAAAAACAAAGACATTTATCATGCTACCTTGTATTCAAACAACTTTCAATACTCATCTTTTACTTCTATATAGATATTTTCCTCAAAGAGATATACCTATCTATAGAGGCATCAACCATTTATTCGAATTAGAATAATATACAGAAGTCGTTTCTAGAGACTCACCTTTACCTCGGCCTAAAGTTTCTGCTTCGGAGATCCAACAACAGTAATTGCTTAAACAATAATAAAATTTCTATTAGAATCCGCATTACAGACACTTCAATAATGTTTTAGCCATAATCAATTCCCATACGGGGCCTTCATGTAACATTCTTCCCTTCTACAGTCGTAACGTGCAAAGTTGTAAAACTTGCCAGAAGGCTAAAACATCTACTCATTAAACGAGATTCTAGTCCGATCTTAACAAAAAAGAAGAATAAGATAATGTTGAGGTTAGAAAGAAGAACCTGAACATGAAGCAGATAGATAAACCATCTAAAATGTCCCCTTCCCATACTTATACTCTTAGTCCACCTGATTTCCCTGCCAAATCCAAGGTAGGTATAAGCAAATCCGACGAAGGTTTTCCTTACTATTGGCCAGTCATAGGGAGGGTCAAATCAATCTAATTGAATCCTGTTGAGAAATGGTCAACTGTGTTTCTTGTGATGAATTGTTTAGTTGACTTATTTTAGTGTACAAGAAATTTTTCACACATTTTGCTACTCTGCTCTTACTCTGACTCTGCTTCTGTTACTGCAGAATCCTAGCAACTTCCAACCAAACCCGATACAAAATCCAATTGGATCGTACTCATAAAAATCGAGCGTACCATACCTTGGCGGTAACTCACGTTCGGTTGACAGGCTCTTACTATTCAAACAAAAATCTGAGGCATACCCCATCATAGGCGCGCACTATCTTAGGCACAATCTTTCTTCACTTAGAAAAGTCCTACGATCAATTTCTTAGATACCGCCAACGAGCGGATGCTTTAACGCTAGTATGCTCCAATACTCTAACTCGCCATCAAGCCAATAGGGTGGCGATTTATGTTACCATAGCGTGCCCAACATTCTACATACCTACTGTACCCATCTTCTTAGATTCGTCGATTTTTAGGGTGTGACATACATCATGTGAACTTTATTATTATTTGCGTCCTGCATAAGTACCCCTTATCAGTTGCAGTATATACGCTCGAGCAGCACACATCTTCTCCCACTCAGAGGCACTACTCGATAAGGTTTTGAAATTCTCCTTTAACCAGGAAAATTTCAAATTGGTAAACCTAGTTTCACCATCACTTGGTGAGTTTCCAAGCAACTAATAGCATAGTGTCGCAGTTTTGAACATTTTACTTGAACTCGTGACCGCATCACTATCAACTAGGAGCCCGAGTTGCAATGCGGCATCTTCTAGGGTGATAGTGCACTCCCCACATGACAAATGAAATGTATGGGTTTCTAGGCACCACCGCTCAACCATGGCGGTTATTAAATCGACCCTCAACCCAAACATCCAAATCAATACTGCTATTCAAAATTCAGTGGCATCCAAGTATGAAAAAATACATTCGTCCGACCGGTACCTCGAACCATGGACGCACACTCTCAACATGCGATACACACCCTGTCCATATTAAATTACTGCATTAGTTAAATATAACAACTAAATAAAAAATTATGTGCAACTTTGTAAATATACCCGTGAATAAAAAGTAACAATTTTTTTTACTAGCACAATAATCATCATTGTTGTGTGATCGGTTGCTCTAATCAAAGAACTCATTTCGATATCTGCACAAACAATAAAAATTTTAATCACCGACTAAACAAAAAAATAATTAAAATAATTTATCGTAACCTTTATTTCTTAATTTTTTACATTATTTTCGTAATTATTTAATTTTTTATATTATTTTTATTATCTTAAAAATTAAATCTAAAAAATATTATTACAAACTAAAAATAATATATTAAAACTATCTTTATCTATCCCTACACCTTAAACACAAATATGATATTTACAAATAAAAATATAATCTTAAATATTAAATCTAAATATTAAATCTAAATATTAACAATAATTTAAAATATAAACATTAATATATTATGCAAATTATTATAATAAACAATAATAAATATCAAATTTTCTCCCTAAAACACCAACACAAATCAATATTTCTTTAAAACACCAATACTAACAAAAAAATAACTTTTTTTTTCTTTTCAACTTCAGCTGAGTAAGAGGGGAAGGGAACCATGGGTTTCATAAGGAGAAAAAAACAAAACCGAAAAATAAATAAAGGGGGAGCCCATGACCAATCAGTCACGTCAGTGGTAGGGTGTCAGCCCAATGCCGCTTGGCAGCCGAGTGAAAATTTTTTTTTAACTTTTTTTTTCTCTTTCACCATTTTTTTCTGGCACCGAAATTTTTTTTAAATCACCAATGTCGCCTAATAATATGGTGACACCACAAAAAAATTTTCCACTAGTATACTAGTACTTTCATGGGTATTTTAGAAAAATACATACTAGTCACTAAAAAAAAAACTTTTTTTAAACAGTGATGATTAACTAATGATTGGCTAGAAAAGAGGAGTAGTGTCATTTATGTGTCAGGCGATACCGACGGGCATTGTAGCAAACAACCTATTTTCGAAGATAATTTGTCCTCCAACTCATTTTCATAATTAATTAATTTTTATATTATTTATATAAAAAGTCTGTGCTTATTTTCTTTGGTTTCCAATAAAAGTGTTCTCGGGATAGGTTGGGCTTAAGCATGATATTAACGCATTTTATATTTGCCCAAGCTCGGTCCCACCTTAAATATGAGACTAAAATTTTACCTAAGTTTTCTTATATTGGTAAATGGTTAACCCAAGTCTATTTTAGGCTTGTCTATATTATTTCTATATTTTTAAAAATAATTATATTATTTTTAATTTAATTATTTCTATATTTTTAAAAATAATTATATTATTTTTAATTTAACATTTAATAATTTTAAATATTTTTTATTTATCAAAATTTTATAAATAGACAATTTAACATTTTTTAGTATGTTTACACTATAGTTTTATTTATTACTATAGATTTAATTTTATGTGCTAAAAATTTTTTATTATATAATATAATATAATATAAATTTAGAAAATGAGTCGAACCAAGTTGGACTCGGGTCTTAAATGTTTAAGCTCAAGCTCAAGTTATATTTTAAATGAGTCTAATATTTTTGTTCAAGTTCTTTTTCAAGCCTAATGTTTTTGTTCAAACCCTTCTAAATTTCGAGCGAGCCTTCATATTGGACCAGATAGCTTGACCCATGAACATGTTTAGTTTCCAATGTATAAATTAAAAACAAAATAAAATCAATTAATTAAATTGAGTTTTTTTAATTATTTTGAATTCTCTTTTATTTTTATTAAAAATAGTTAGAAAGTTATTTTAAATTTTTAAAATTTTAATTTTATGATTTTGTTCTGGTTTTAAGATTAATTTGATGAAATTTATTTATTAACATTATTAGTAAATTATGATTTTTTTAATCAAGTCAACCATAAAATTGAATTAAATATTAAAAACTAATAATAGCTTTATCTTTAAGTACCAAAATGTATATTTTTTTGTTAAATACAAGTACCACATTAGACTAAAAAGACAGGTCCTACATTAAAAATAAGTGTCAAATTTGGATACGAAATTATATATAAAATTATACATATACAGTCAACTACCATTATAACAGACACCCTCTATAACAACATTTCATTATAACCAAGTTTCTTATCAAATTAATTTTTTATGTTTTATTTTTATCCTCTGTAACAATTTTTCTTCTATAATAGTAACAATAATAAAGTATAAAATATAAAATATACTCTCTCTTTTTTTAATTTAATGGTAAATTACACAACTAGTCACCCAACTTCATGAATTTTCATTTTGGGCACTGAAAATAAAAATTTTACAAATTGGGCACTGTCATTAACAGTGGTTTTCATTTTAGTCACCCAACTTTAATAAGTTTTCATTTTGGTCATCTGTTGTTAATTCAATGTTATTGCACACTCATTTTAGTCCCCCCACTTTAAAAAGTTTTCATTTTGATCACTCATTTGCTTTTTAAAAATTAATTTTATTTTTTTCAAAAAAAACTCAATTTTTTACAAGAAATTGAGTTATTCAATTGTGAATATGAAACCCAAGTTTTTCCTTCTAACCCAGTTCTGTGTAAAAATCAGGTTTTTCTTATGAAAACCCATTTTTCTCCAAGAAAACCTAGGTTTTTCTAGTAAAAACTTTGAGAAAACCCAAGTCTTTCCCTTCATACAGGAAAAAAAAGCACTAAATTCAATTAAAAAAAGGGAAAAAAATTGGTTTTTCTTATGAAAACTAAATAATTCTTTGTAAAATCTCACATTTTTTTTCTTTTACTGAAAAAAAATTAAAATTATTTTTAAAAAAATAAAGGCTATTAATAAGATAAAATTATTTATCTTGTAAAAATCTAAGTTTTTAAGTAATTTCTTATAAAAACCCCAAGTGTTTCCTTTTACTGGAAAAAATTAAAATTAATTCTAAAAAAGAAAAATTAATTAATTTTTAAAGATAAAATGAGTGGCCAAAATGAAAACTTATTAAAGATGGGTGTCTAAAATGAGTGTCCAATAACATTAAATTAATGTCAGGTGACGAAAATGAAAATTTATTAAAGTTGGGTGACTAAAATGAAAAAGAGTGTTAACGATAGTACCCAATTTGTAATTTTTTTATTTTTGGTGCTCAAAATAAAAACTTACAAAAAGTTGGGTAACCAATTGTGTAGCTTACCTTTAAATTAAGTATCTACAACAACCTATTGCCTCAATTTTTAATAAAATAAGTTCTATACTTAAAAGAGAAATAAAAATAATAAATTTTAATTAAGATATTATTTCAAAAAAATTGTATAAAAATATGTTATTATTTTTTATTAAATGAAAATAATCTTTACTAAATGAAATTATATTTCTAAATTTAATTAAATATATTATTTAAATCTCACTTATTAATATTATTAATATATTATAATTTTTTTCTCAATTTTCAAGCAATTTGATTAAGATTCAATTGTATCCTATACTTAGACGATGGTGATACCCAAGAATTAATAGATTCTAACTCCAACTAGACATGAGCCCCTAGTCGTTGCAATGGTAAAGCATTGTTCAGAGATTTGATATCATTTGCTACTGGTTGAAGACACCAATTGGTGCTCCCTATCTCCTCTTCAAAGACCTTATAGATGGCTTTAGTGTTATGCCTGAAAATACCTATTGTTAATCCAAACCTCCTCACCTTGATCATTGCTTCTTTGAATATGAACAATATAGCATGTTTAGCAACAATCCCTTGAAGTGTGCTGCATAAATTCTATATTTTCAAATTGTAGAGGGTTCTTTGGTGGAGAGAAGTAGTGTTACAAACAAGTGAATAGGATGTACCAGAACAAGACAGAGAAGAAGATTGGAGCAAATATGATAGCATTGAGCGTAGTGGCAGGTGGTGGTTAATAAGGTGGGGAAAAGGAAATGTGGTTGATGATAAAGCTAACAAAGAAAACAAGTTGAGAGAATTTTAGAGAGAGCTTTGAAAGTTAGAATGTCAAAGTGCCAAAAATTCACTTCACCAGTTGTTAAAGGCTCCTATTTATAGATTTTAGAAAATGAGAGTTACAAAGCTAGGTAATTAATATGAGTAATGAAATTAATTTTCTGTTATAATGGAATTAATGGTGCAAGATTATGTTATTGATGGTGTTGGTGATAATGATGGTGAATTGTGAAGAATAGTTCACCATATTTTTGGAAAAAAGGAAAGCACTCAGCATTATGGGGAAAAGGTTAAGTGAAGATAGCCCAAGAACTCTACCATATTCCAGGGTTACTTCCACCTTTTCTACTTTGATGAAGTGGTACCATGTGAAACATCTTTCGCGGAACATATCTTGAAACACAAAACGATGGTTGTCCTTGGATGAGCATTGTTCCTAAATAATGATTATTTTGGCTTGTTTCAAATGCGAGTTGTTCTTGACATTGTTATTTTCAAAGTAGAGATTGTTCCGAACAAGAGTTTTTCTGTGGTGGTACTTCTCTTAGTAGAGATTGTTTAGAATAATGACTCTTTAAAAAAAATACAATCGTTCTAAATACAAATTGTTCTGAACAATGGTTATTCTAAACATAGTTATTACGTCATTATTCTAAACAAGATTTGTTTTGAATTTTGGCTATTTTCAACAGGAGTTTTTCTCAAATAACAACAACACTAGATGACAATTGTTCTAATTAAAGTCTTGTTCTTAACATAACTATTCTCGAACAACAATTATTCTAAACAACAACTATTCTAAACAAGAGTTGTTTCTCCAAAACAGATATTAAGCGAAACGACGGTGCTAGTTGTTCCACGCTTGGTAGTACAATTTCCTAAATTGTAATCATATTTATCTCAAGGAAAAGATAAAAATGTTAGTAGTCAAAACTGAGTATCTACATTTTACCCCCAATATGAGAATTATTAGTAGAAGTTTTATGCAAGAAGAGGGTAGTAAAAAAAATCATGTTGTATAGGAAAAGATAAAAAAAAAAAGAATTTCCCACTTTGTTGCCCATTGCATGAATTTTTGTTTTTGATGAAAGAAGAGGGAAAATATTATTGTATAAAAGCAAGTATATTGCGAAAAAGCATGACAATGTTTTCTCTTAAAAAAAATGAGAATAGCGTGTTAGAACGTTTCTCTAAAAGTTTTAGAATAACAAGTAATAATAATAATAATAATAATAATAATAATAATAATAATAAAAAATAAATAAATTGGGAAGAGCAAGCAAGATTTGTTCTGAAATTTTTTAGAAGAGCAAGTTATAGTATTTTAGAACAATATGTCTTGCTTTTCTTTAAAAATTTGGGAATACGATCCGTAATGCTACACTAAAAAAGTGAGAACAACTAGGCAAAGTGTTTTGAGAATAACTAGTTACATTATTTCACTAAATAAATAAGGTACAACTTGTTACAGCGTTTTCCTAAAAAACTGGGAACAACTCAGTATAGTATTTTCAGAACAATTTGTCATAGCGTTTCCTTAAAAAAAAAGTGAGAACACCCAATAATGTTTCTTGAATTAGTTTTTATAGTGTTTCCTTAAAAAAATGGGAACAACTAACAATAGCATTCCCTTGAAAATTTGGAAACAACTTAGCATAGTGTTTCTTGGAAGAAAAAAAACTTGTATTTATCGAAATATATAGACATTAATAACAGCATACTTCAAGATTTTCTCATTTCTCTCTCTCTTTAAAACAAAAAAGTGTTTCCAGAATAAGCTTTTATAGTGTTTCCTTAAAAAAGTGGGAACAACTAACAATAGCATTCATTTAAAAATTTGGAAACAACTTAGCATAGTGTTTCTTGAAAAAAAAAAACTCGTATTTATCAAAATATATATATACATTAATGACAACATACTTTAAGATTTCATCCTCTCTCTTTCTCTCTCTAAAACACAATGACAACAATAACAACAACAAATATATGTCAAATACATAGGCGACAGAAAAGCCTTGCAAGATTGCGTCCAATGCAAATTAATATATATACATTGTGTTCAAGGATAGCAATTAACAACCAATCTTTAAAATATCTTTTAATAATATAAGCCAATAATATTGAAATAAAATAAAATTGATATAATTATGTGAATAAAGTAAATAAATATTAGTCATCAATGCTTTTGGTTATGCAAATTATTACTCTTTTTTAAAATTTTGAAAATACTAAATCATTATTTTTCCTTAAAATTTTGGGAATATCAAGTTATCGCTCTTCTTTAAAATTTGGGAGTAGTTGGCTATATATTTTCTTAAAAAATTAAGAAGAGCTTATCATACTTTTCCCTACAAATTCAAGAATAGTAAGGCATTGCTCTTCCCTATTCTTCCCTACAAATTTGGGAATAACTAGTTATTGTGTTTCCTTAAACAATTAGGAAGAGTATGTCATTATGTTTCTCTAAAAAAATTGGAAAGAGCAAGCATTACTTTTATCTTAAAATGAATGGGAAGAGTAGGGTATTGTTTTTCCTACAATACTAAGAAGAGCATGTTATTATGTTTCTGTAAAAAAAAAAAGTGGGAATAACATGTTGCCATAAACTCTTGTAAGTTTATTATTCTTTAAATTATTCATTAGCATTTATAGAATAGTATTCCAAGAAGAAAACAAATAAACTAAAGTATATATAAGAAAAACTTCAAAAAAAAAAAAAAAGAGGCATTACATAAAATAAGCAATAGAGTAATGATGTAGAAAATTTATAACGAAAGCAATTTTTTGTTGAAAATACAAAAAAAAAATGTATTTATTCTTGTATGTAGAATAAACACTTATTTGATTTGTTGTGATTGACTTTATATGCATTCTTTTCCACCATGAATAAGATCAACAACAATGGATGTTCTTGTATTGCTTAACTTTTCAGATAAATTAAGGAATATTTTTTCCTCTAAAACTAACATGTCCTAATCATTCTCTTCTTCAAGTAGTATAATTTTGGCACAACTCTACACACAATATTTTATTAAGAAAGAAACACAATACTTTCTCTTGTAAGAACTTATATAATAAGTCATAATGTTGGTTCTTAAAACTGTAATTTCCAATTTTCAGCTTATTTATTAGAAGAGCTATCACATGGGAATGGCAAAAGTAGTTTAAGAGATTGCAAAGACTGACCACTCCACAAGAAGAGTTTGTATATGTGAGAGTAATTAAAGTGGCGAATGCGACCATTACAATCAACTTCTCGTTTTAGGAAAAAATACTTGTATATTATAATGATGAAAGTGACGCATGAGACTCAACAATAAACTTCTCTTTTAAGAATAATTACATATAAGAATGACAGAAGTGGCATTTGAGACCATAACAATCGACTTCACTTTTAAGAAAAACAAGTATTTGAGAGTAACAGAAAAGGCACATAAGACCACAACAGTCAACTTCTCTTTTATAATAACTTGTAAAAGAGAAATAAAAGTGGTGCTTAAGACCACAACAATTGAATTCTCTTTTGAGAATAACTTGAATATGATAGTGAAAAAAGTGGTGTATAAGACCACAACAATCAACTTTCCTTTTTATACTAACTTGTAAGAGAGTAATGGAAGCAGCGCATTAGGCCACAACGCTTGACTTCTCTTTTGAGAATAACTTGTATATGAGAGTTATAGAAATGGTGTATAAGGCCACAATGATCGACTTTCCTTTTAAAAATATGTTAAATGTGAGAATGAAAAAAAAGTGGTGCATGAGACCACAATAGTCAATGCTTCTTTGAGTAACATACATAGAAGGGATGTAAGCCTCAATTTAATATAAGAATATTTCTCAATTTAAACTTTTTACATAACACATAATTTAAAATAATAAATTAAAGTTGAAAAATATATAATAAAGAATAGGCAAAACTTGCTTCAAGATATACATCAATAATGTTAATAGAGATGCTTAGGTACACACCTTGTAAACTGCATTTAGTTCTTAACTCTTATGTAGTAAATTTTCCTCAAAGAATTGCATTCCTTAGTAAGAGGCCCAACCCTTCTATGAAAATGGCAATGCATAAGATTTTTGTTTTCTCTATTAGTAGGTTGGTGTTCAATAGTTGGTAAGCTTATACTACCCGCATCCACCTACTTATTTAAGAGCTAGATAATTTTCTCCTTATAACATGGAAATGATGGTATAGAATCTTGTTCACTATGGCTAAACTTGCTTTTCTTGTAAGATTTTTCTTTTTGTGAATAAAAAAAAATCTCTATGGTGAAAGCAATTTGTTTGTTTTTTTATTTCCCATGATAATGTTCTTGGTTCTTTTTGCAACCTCCACTAAAGTAGAAAATAGAGGTAGTGATAAGTTTTATAGATAATGATGAAGTTCATCAAACATTCCTTGGATACATACTTTGACCAACTCTTTCTTATCATGAGCTTCTTATATATCTAAAACATTTTCTCTAAAATGTTGAATATAATCCACCACATATTCTTTTGGCTTTTGATACTCTCTCCCTAAATCAATGAGAGTAACCTTCTCTTGAGTAGAGAAGAATTTCTCTCTAAACATATAGCACATTTGATTCCACAATTTCATAAAATCGGGAGTAAGATTAACATACCAAGTGTGTGCTTACCTGACAAATATTTAGAAAAAAATTTTCAATTTCAAGTCATCATCCAACCCAGCTACTTCAAGTGTTTCCACAAACTTCATCAAATGTTCACAGGCATCACTAGTCTTCCCATTGAATTGCTTGACCTTTGGAGTAGTATAATCCTTAAGATATGGCTTTTTGGCTACCCTAGCCGGTATGGTAGATTGAGATCAAAATAAAAAAAGCCCAAGTTTTTGTTCTTATCCTCAAGTAACCTTTAAATCTCTTCATTCGTGACATAGCCCTGAGAAGTATTTTCAAAAGCAATCATCGATGAAGTACCAACAACACCAATAAAAGCACCAAGAAGAATGGGAGTAGTTCTAACAATAGTGAAATAAGGATTAACAATATTGGTGTTAGTGTTTCCAAATGACAAATGATTAAAGAATATGTTGTTTCCTCTGTTGGTGTTCACATCTAGAAGAGTTGTTTCATTAGAAGTATTCACATCTCCATTCATAGGTTGAATTTGTGGAATAGGATAGAAAAATGCAAGCTTCAAAATGGTTTCCCCCATCTGCTTATTGTTCTCCTCCAAGCTATGCATTCTCTTGAGAGGCTTGAATCATGTTAATCAATTCTTGAATGTAGGTAGGAATAACCACGTCCTGGTTTTCAGCAAATGTGTCTATGTTTTCGGTAAAAGAGTCAAAAAATTTCACCTAATGCAATCACTCTTCCTATTAGGGTCACCAAAATATAAAGGGTCCTTTAGTGAAGGGAAGTAGTGTTCCAAACAAGTGAGCAAGATGTGCCAGAAGAAGGCAGAGAGAAAGATTGGAGCAAATACAGTAAAATTGATTGTAGTGGCAGTTGGTGGTTGGTAAGGCGGGGAAAAGGAAATGTGGTTGATGATAAAGCTTAAAAAATAAAATAAGTTGGGAGAATTATAGAAAGATCTTTGAGAGTTAGAATGCCAAAGTGTCAAAAAGTCCCTTCACTAATTGTGAAGGGCTACTATTTATAGATTTTAGAAAATAGAAGTTACAAAGCTAGGTAATTTGTAATGGCCTAAATTCAAGGTTATCGGAACAGTGGTTTCGTAACCACAAATCCGATCTAAAGAGAAATTTATTTCAATATTTCTGCATGAATATTTATATGATAGAAAAATCGTATGAAAATATTGATAGAAAAATTTTATCGATTTAGTGGTTAGTTAGAAAAAGAAATTATTGAAGAAATTAGGTAAAAATAAGTTATCGAGACATCTATCTCGTAAAATAGAGTCAAAAATAATTTTATAAATATTTATGAAATGTTAGTAATGTGGTATTAAAATTTCGTTAGGAAATTTTAATGTTTGGATAGTTAATTAAATAAAAAGGACTAAATTGTAAAAGGTGTAAAAGTGAGTAGGATGATTAAATAGCTTAAGTGTCTAATGAGAAAGGATTTAAAAGGAAATTAGACCCAAAATTTATTTGGGCTGGACGGCAAGGGCATGAAAACAGCAGAAAAATTGATGAATTAAGGGCAAAATTGGAATATTGCAAAATTAACTAAATAAAGCTGGGACTAAATAAGAAATATCTAGATTTCTCTTCATTTCTCTTCAATTCCAGCAGCTAAAAATGCAATAGGAGGGTTCTCTAAGCTGGTATTCCATAATTTTTTCACCAAGTGAGTTAACCCTTGCCTTTTTCTTGTAATTTTTGTGTTTCTAAGACTTTTACAACTAGGTCCTACTATTAAACTCATTAGTTTTTGATTTTATGGATGAAATTGAAAGTCACTATGGTTGAGTTATGTAATTTTATGATTAAATAGAATGAAATTAAAGCTTTAAATTGTTTATGAGATAATTTTATTAGGTAATTTTAATGGAAATTGATTTTTAGGACCTAATTGTGAAAATATTTGGAATTAAAGTATATTTCTGAAATTCTTATTCCTAAAGATTGTAAACTAGTTTAAGGTGATATAATAAAGTGTTAATTGGGAAAAATAAGCTCAATTGAGAGGCTAATTGAGTAGGGACGAAATTATCATTTATTAAAAGTTTAGGGGAAAATAGTAATAAACAGCTTGCACTAAAACAGTTTGGACAGCAGCAGTAGACTAACTTTGAAAAAATCACCATAAATTGTAGAAATCGAATTAGAAGATAAAAAAAATATGTAATTAAATCTTATTGAGTCTAGTTTCTCATGGAAGAAATAGTGCAAGCAATGGATTTGTACATTTTGAGATATAATGAATTTTGTGAGACAAGGTCAAAATGAATTCGGGTTCCCCTGTTCTGACTTTGAAAAATCATAAAAAAATGAAAAAAAATAATTAGGGGTTTAAATTTATATGTATAGAATACTGAATGAGTCTAGTTTTAATATAAAAAAACTAGAACATCATTTGAATTCTGTACAAGGAGATAATTAATTTTTAGTGAAGAAGAGTTAGAACTGTCAGACAGCAGAACAGGGGTGACTTTAAAGAATAAACTGTACTTATTGGCTAAACCAAAAATTCTGAAAATTTTATGGTAAGAAGATATAAGAGTCTAGTTTCAGGGAAAATTAACGGATCTTAATTTGGAGTTCCGTAGCTCAATTTATAAATAATTTAGTGACTATGACTCAAGTAGACAGCTTTGAATGAACTATAAATAATAGTTGAATTATAGAGAATGTTGCATATGAACATGAAATGTATTAAATTGATAATTAAATTTATTTATTTAGATCCGGAAGATTCAAATACGAAGCTAGATCGAGGAAAGAAAAAAGTTCGGGATTAGTAGATTTTTATTGTTTACAAACAAGTAACAAGGTAAGTTCATGTAACTTGAATTATATTCTTAAATACTTGAAATGTATGTTATTGATGTGAATATGATTTGAATGTTCATTGTATGAAAATTGATGAAACATTGATATATTTGATATAAAAGGAAGAAATCGGTTGAATGAAAGGAAAATTCGATGGATCTCACGAAAAGGAATTGACAAAAAAAAGATCTAGCCGGACGGGTGATCCTATCCTAATATAGCCCTCAGAAGAATATGTGGAAAATAGATTTAGCCGGACGGGTAATCCGAATTAGGGTGCAATTTAGCTCGAATCGTAATTGGATCCAAGCTCATTAGAGTAATTGTCGTTGCGAGGGATTTAGCTGGACTAGTAATCCCGACAATACTCTATGAGTTTATATTGCACGGGATTTAGCCTGGATTGGTAATCCCGCTGCAAGGTTGAGGTTCGCGGGAGTGTGCTCTCTGAAATGGAAATGTGCGCACATGAAGATGAATTGATGGACTCGAAAATGTACACTAAAAGTGTACCTCTGAAAATCCATCGAAAATTCCGAGTAATTCAACGGGATAAATATGGAAAAATAACAAGGGAATGGAAATCATAGTATTGATGAGCTCATCAATCATGATATATATATATTATTGATACATGGAAATTATTGTACTAACTTGAATGTTGATTTTGTGCATGTTAGGGTAATAATGCATTGAATGGATATATGTAATGTTTATTGTATTGTACTGAAAATATTAGGTAAGTATAATTCTTGTTACATGAGCTTACTAAGCACAAAGTGCTTACCCTATTTCCTTTTCCCCTGTTTTGTAGTGTTAAGAGCTCGAAGGTCGGATTTGGTCGGAGACACATCACACTATCAATCTCAGGATTTCGGTATATAAAAAAACTTTATTTTGGAAATCAATGGCATGTATAAACTAACAAAGTAAATGTTAACGTGAAATGAATGTAAAGTTAGCCATTAGTATGGTTAACAAACCTGATTTTAGATATGTGATGACATTATCTTATAAATATGCATGAATTTATCTTGAAAATATGTTGAATTGATTTGGTTGATGTGGACTGGTTTCGATTTAATATTGCAGAGAAGGTTAGATATCTGTATAAGGGATTATATTGAATTTTTCAAAAAAAAAAATTCGTAAACTCCGGTAATGCCTCGTACCCTATTCCGGCAATGAGTACGGGTAGAGGGTATTACATAATTAATATGAGTAATGAAATTAATATTGACATGACATTAAAGGTTAAGAGATAATGATGAAAGTTTTTGTTGGTGATGGTTATGATGAATAGTGAAGAAAAGTTTATCATGTTTCTAAAAGAAGAGAAAGCACTCAACGTTATAGGAAAGAGGTTAAGAGGAAAACTCTTAACTACCTCCATATTTGATCCACCAAGCCAAGTTCTTCGAAACATCTCAAAAGTGAAGATAACCCAAGAACTCTGCCATATTTCAGGGTTACTTCTGCTTCTACTTTAGTGAAGCGGTACCATGTGAAACATCTTTTGCGGAACATCTCTTCAAACGCAAGAAGATGGTTGTCCTTGGATGAGAGCTGCTCCTTGATAATGATTATTTTGACTTGTTCCAAATGTGAGTTGTTCTCAATATAACTGTTCTCAATGTAGGGGTTGTTTCGAACAATAGTTATTATGCGGTGATACTTTTCTTGGTTGGCTTGGTTAGAATAATGGTTCTTCTGGAAAAATACAATTGCTCTAAATACAAGTTGTTCCAAACAATGGTTGTTCTAAACATAGCTATTCCTGAAATGTCGTTATTCTAAACAAGAGTTGTTTTGAACTTTAGTTGTTCTCAAATAACAACTACACTACATGACAGTTGTTCTAACTAAAGCCCAGTTATGAACATAACTATTCTCGAACAACAGTTGTTCCGAACAATAATTATTCTAAATAAGAGTTGTTGCTCCAGAAGAGATATTAAGCGAAACGACAATGCTAGTTGTTCCAAGCTTGGTATATAACACCCTCTACCCGACTCGAATTACTAGATCCAGATATCGGATGTTATAATGCAAAAACACTTAATAAAAATTTATAAAACAGGCGTAAACTATTCTTAAACATACTTCTTATTGCTTTTGAACTATTATTAACAAAAAAGAGGGTAATTAATAATTACATTTAATCTTTGAACAGTGAAAAATGTTATAACATAAATATTTATTAAAAATAGACTCCTATGGTGCAATGTACTATGCGTCATACTCCTAAGATGCCCTCTATATGCATAAAGTCCCAACTTGCTACTACTCAGGTGCACTACTGGGTTAGTCCCTCCTGGTGTACCCATTCTTGCAGCAGAACCTGAAACATAAACAAACACCTGTAAGTTCAAACGAACTTAGTGAGTTTTAATTCCAGACTACTTGGAAGCATTTCCAGTTGAATTCATCATCTTGGATGCTTTGGGTTTCATTTCTGTCTTTGGCGGATACTTTCCTACAATGATGTATACATCTTCATCCACTTTCACAGTTGACTATTCTATTCACCCTTTGGACTGATCCAAATTTCATCATTCAATATAGATGTCATTTCCTTTTCAGCAGATGTACTTCTTAAAAGAATATGCATACAAAACCTACCATCAAAAAATTCTTCTTTGAACAAACATTGAATACTTTTTCCTTAGGATGGTTACTCACAGACACTATTCTTGGCAGATAATTAAACTGACTGATCTTTTAAGAAGAACTTCATACTGACCTTACCTTTGGTGGATTCTCATATTGATTTTGGTAACTACCAAAATACCAATCAAATTTTATCTCAAATCGACCCAAAAATCATAACTTACACTGATAATTGAATTTTTTAATTTATTCTAAAGAATTCTAAACAATTATGTTACAAATCACGAGAACTTTCAACTTGAAAAAATAGCTTAGATCCTAGATGGCCTTTATACATGACGTGAAAATCATTTAGATTTGGTGGTTACCAAATAACTCAGATTACTTTCTTGAATCACGTAGACGAACTCAGGACTGTCAAACACTCACTTGTTCATAATGATGAATACGCCAGATTTTTTGTACTAACATACTAATATGTCAGATTCACCCTTCAGACAACACTGCTAGAGACTCTTTTAGAAGTTTTTCTTAGACCATATTTAAATTGTATCATAATACTAACCAAGCAGAGAAATCATTAAACTTACCAATTATCTATCATCACATTAGTTAGCAAAAAAGTCTCGAAGTTTACTCAAATCACGACACAGAAGCGTTCGACTAGACTTTGCCACAAGGGCATTACAGATTACATACCACAAATAACACAGAATAAGCTACACATGCTTCATCAAATATGACATAAGACCTTACAGAACATGCCACGAAGGTGTCATAGAGAATTATGTGTTTACTGTCCTGTCAGACTACCTCAAAGGTTACTATGGGTTTCTCCCACATGGTCTTATACATAACTTCATGTCATAATCTGCCAATTCAATCCATATCTTTATGGAGGCATCACCATGAGTGTTTTCATTGACATACAATGCCATGGGTCTCAACTCATGGACTTACACATCCTCATTTCATATTCTATCAGTCTAGTTTATATCTCATCGGAGGTTACACTATGTGTGTCTTCGTGGTCAACATGATATGCATGTTCGATTAGAAATGTACCTGCCCTATTGGAGGCATCACAAATAGAAGATTTACTTACTTAACACCACATTTACTTACCTAGATTTGTGCATTCATCTTATTGATATGCACTTTTCTTATTCATGTAGTAACAGTACGATGCTTTACTTACTTACCAGACATTTGAGATGACATCAACATAAGTATTTCTCTTGTAAATTTAACATGCATGAGTCAAGATAAGGACTCACCTGAAACTCACCTACTGTAGCTTGGAGTTCTCAAACTCGAACGTTCTTCTCGAACCAACAACAACAACTATTTAAAAAACATTGAACTACCATTAAAACTCATTTACAGACAGATTGCTAACATTTCAATTACAGACGACCCGCATGTAGGGTCTCTTATTCGTATATTACTATTTATACTTCATAACTTCTTTATTCATTCAAAAACTCAACATGCAAAGTTATCAGACTTACCAAGAGGTGGAACATCCACTGATTAACTCAAATTCTTAGGTTCCAACTTAATAAAGAATAATAGAACATTTAAGTTTAAGAAGAAAAACTAGAGAGAAATATTGAAGGAAGAAAAACCATCCCAACGTTCCCTTCCTACCATATATATACACCCAATACCTCTTAATGGATCTTGACAAGTGACAAATGCATACATAAGTTGTCCCTTTAATGTCCTACAAAAATTAAAGAAAATATAAAAGAAATCTGATGTTGATGCTATTTGACTAGTCAAACCATTCAACTGACTCTCAAACAATCACATTATAGAACTTGTTTTGCATATCATTCGAGTAAAATTGGCGTATCTCACTTATGGTGATAAAATAGCCTTGCCTTAAAGACACTTTAACCCGTTATAGCTTTGATATATACATAGTAGGCGCATCTTGCTCAACCAACATTTTGAGGCGTACTCTTAGCTTGTCATACTCTTTCTTTAATTGAAGAATACTTCATGAATTAAATCTTGAGAAACTTATATGGACGAGTACTCTATGCACCAAACATTAGTTAGCCAGAAGCTAATAAATTGGCGAACTAACTACCAGAGTGCGTCAAAACAGACAACTTCACATCTACACACCTTCTTCTCGAATCTGCCAAATTTGGGGTGTGACATGATAGCACAATTTCCTAAAATATAATATTATTTATCTCAAGGAAAGGATAAAAATGATAGTAGCCAAAACTGAGTATCTACACAAACCATGTCTATTAAAGATAGCATAGGCCACTCCAATTTTTGCATTCCCTTTCTTCCGAGCAACTAAAGCAATCCAGGCATGTTATGGTATGGTGCATTATTTCTAGTTACTGTGCCCTGCAATTCACGAATATAACACACTTTATCATTTATCCATTATTTTTCCTGAAAAGCTTGTAACCATTACGCTTGAAGGTTTTAAGCTTTACAGATGACACTGATAGGATTCACTTCATGTGCTTTAAAGTAGAAGTTATTTCTATGAATCGATAAGTTCCATAAAATACAAACTATCATATGTTAAACATCCTCTATGTGCAAAGAGGTAATGTTTGTGTTGAAACCTTTCCCTCTAACAACCACATGCAAAGTGAAACTTCTAACACTTATGTGATCAAATTTTGTCAATTTTAATCCTATATTTGACCCTTGCCAGACTACTCTTGCCAAGTCACAATATAGAAAAAGATGTTCATAATATTTTGTATGTTTTCCACAAAAACTACATGCCATATCAAACCCATTAATTCTCTTTCCTAGTTTCTCTTTATAAGGCAATACCTTCACATAAATCTTGTACAATAATTAACTGATCATATAAAGAATCTTTAATTTCCATAATTTCCTCCAATTAGTAGTTGTACACTCCCTTATAATATTATCCTTATCCTCTGCCATAACGTTATGAGCTAAGCATTTATATCCTGATTTGACTGAGTACTCTCTATTATTATTGAGAGCCCACACCCTCTTATCCATTCCACCAAAAATAGATAATGATCTTGATCTAAGTGTATTTACAATCACTTGACCAGATAACCTCGCCAATCTATTCTCATCCCATTCCTCACTCTTGTTTGCCATCAACTTAGTCAAATTAACGTAATTGTTCAAACCAATAACTACAATATCATCTTTTTCATGTATATGTCCACTTGAAATGATCAACTAATTTCCACTTCTTATTTTCCAGTCTATCCCTTGTTTACACAAATCTCTACCATGAAGAATGTCTTTTCAAACCCATAAGTCAAAACTTTTACTTGTAGCATTATCAAACCCAATTGTTGAACAATACTTCTTAAGCATAGTATTATGAACTAGCCAATTGTCTCCATTATAAATTCTCCAAGCCGATTTAGTTAGAAGAGTTTGGTTCATTAATCTAGTTTTTCGAATGCTTAATCCCCTTTCAAATTTTGGCTTGCATAGCCAATCCCAGCTTTTGATATGAATCTTTCTTTTGTCAACCTCATCGTTCCAGTGAAAGCTTTATATAATTTTATCATTCTAATCAGATAGTTTGACTGGAGCTTTAAAACATGAGAAATGATATAAAGGTAAATTACTTAATATGTATTTGATGAGAGTGAGCTTTCTTCTTACTGAATAAAGATTAGCTTTCTAACTTAAAAACTTGCTTTATAATCTATCCATAAGAGGTTAGAAAAAAATTAACTCTTAGACTTCATTTTATAAAGTGGGAAACCTAGTACTTATCCTTTATTTGAAATTTAAAAAAAAATTAAATATGATTCATAGTTAAAATATTGTTATCAATAGTTTAAATGCTTTTCTAATCTAAATGTATCAAATGTTGTTATAAGTACATAATTTTTGTGAATAATCTCAACTGATCATTTTTTTTTTTTTTGATAATGTCTAGGATTATATATAACTCTTTTTTAACTTATAAATGAAAGAATAATAAACTCTAATATACTCAAACTTATATGTTTCTGTATTAATAATAATATTTATATTAATCGAATTAAAATTCGACATTATGATATTTCGACAGATAAGGGTCGGTGATATGTTATAAAAAACAGACGAAATTATAGCAAAATTCTAAAAGTTGTCTATTTCATGGTTTTTATTATTATTATTTGGTCAGATTCGTTTTCATCCGTTTACCAAAGATACGATCTCAGTGCTCCAGATACTTCCCAATTGCGAAACGCCAGCAAATGCGTAAGGAAGACCCAACACATCCGCGCATATTAGCTTAACACGTGTTAAAATGTATGTACCGCCTCTTATCCTACGCTACCCGTCCCTCCTATATATACAAGTAAATTAAACCCCCGACTACTCCGTAATTTTGCTGTATATTTATTTATTTTTGCCCCTTTATGTTAATCGCTCCTTAGGAAGAATATTCCCTCCCCTGTAAGAGAAAATACCCATCAATTCCTCAGGTAAAAACAAAATTCCATCAATTTTCTCAATCTGGGTCTTTTTTCTCATCCTTATTTCTTCATTTTAAACCTTAATTTGCATGTAAAAATTTGTTCAATTCTGCTATAAATTAAGTTTTTTTTTTTCAATGTAAATAGCGATCTGGGTGCTGAAATTTAGTTGTTAAATTGACAACCTTTATTCAACAAACTTCAATTTTGAAGTCAGATGTTTGTTTGGGAATTTTAAAAAAGGAAAAAGATTGTGTTTGTGATTGTGATTGTGATCATGAAAATCTTTTGCTTTAGAAAGTGATTAAAAGTTTTTCTTTTTCTCTTTTTTATTGAATGTTATAGTGCAACACAGAAGAGGGAGAAAATATGGTGAATGTGACTGTTATATGGAGAGGAAACAAGTATATGGTGGAAATGGATTCTGGTGCAAATCTCAAGGAGCTAGGCGATGAGCTGCAGAAGTTGACTGATGTTAAGCCGGATACTATGCGCCTCATTGTTCCCCAATTGTCGGGCAAAGGCTCGCGAATGCTTCACCCTTTCTCAGATGAGCATTCATGCTTAAGTTTGCAAGAGGCTTCAGTTTTCATGGTAGTGTATATATCCATTACAAGGTTTATTGTTTAATGCTAAGTAGTAAGTACAATAAGCTTCCTTTCACCCCAACGCGAGGCAATTGGTGAATATGCTAATAGTCTAATCCCTATGAGTCACAATTTATGTTCAGTTGAAAATTGGTTTTTGAGTTTCAAAAGCCTGAGCATGTCTTTTCAGTTAGAAAGCAACTTGTTTGTGTTGTTTTGTTCATATTTCTTAGCCACGGGCGTAATTGTCTTTGGTTGAATTTTTTCTCAAGAATGGTTTGGAGGATTATTGCTAAATAGGTTGAAGTAATCAAAAGGAAGTGATATATGGACATGTTTAACTGGATTTTTCACACTTGTTTAACATTCTATGCCAACTTATGGTACTTTGTTTCATATAATTTCAGGGAAAATCTGTCAGGATGATGGGGGTATCAGAGGATGAAGTTAACCGAGTTATACAAAACTCGAAGGTAGACATGAGAATAATTGGATTCAGTGAAGAGGAAAGGAGACTGAGGCAGCGAATGTCAGATGGACCCTCCAATGTTCCAATAAGACTTCCTCAAGGACCTTATATCTTTTGTGATTTTCGAACTCTTCATATTCCAGGAGTAGAGGTACCTCTGACTTCATTACCATTGACAATATGAATCTAAGTAAGGAATAATGGAAAAAGAAAGGCCATTGATGCAATTTTTGTTTCTCAAGATTCACTTGGATTATATTGATAATTAAAATTTTACACAAAAGAAAATGCACATTTATTAGTATTGAGGGTTATTGGGATAGGAGGGTTGTTGGTAACACAAAAACTGTTGTTATATCTTCATGGTTGGTTTTACAAATAGCAGTTCTATGAAAAAGGTAGCCTCTGTTTGATGAAGAAATGATTTTTGGCTCTAAATTCCTGATTTTGCAAATTAAGAGATGCATAAGTGCATCAGTCATCTTAAATTATCTTATCTTCATGTTCTATTTGTCAATATGTGAATCTAAGGAAATGACGGGCAACCATTTCTCTTTTCTTATATCCTGGTTACTGTCTGTTACCAGTTACACCCACCAGCTTCTGAGGCATTAAAAAGGATGCACATGCTTGCTGCAGACCCTGGAATCATTGCTATCATGAACAAGGTACCATCAGATCCATATTTACCCATACTAATTTGGTTAACTGACTCTTGTAAGCGCTGCTAAACTATTTTCTGCTTGTTCTTTTACAAAGCATCGATGGCGTGTAGGAATAATGACTGAGATGGCTCCAGTTGGTTATGTTGGTGTGAGTCCCAAATGCATTCTAGGCTTTAATAAGGTAATGGCCTATTTTAGCTTAGAAAAATAGCATATCTTGAATCTCTCAACTTCTGTACTTCCCATTTTTTTTTATTGTTGATCCTTATTTGTTCTTTCAGAATCATGGAGAAGAAATATCTCTTCGTCTTCGAACCGATGACCTCAAAGGATTCAGGAAATATGAGAGCATAAAAAAAACTCTTCTACATGAACTTGTAAGCATTCTTGAACAAATTTTAATTATGAGTAGTAGAAATGTTACCAATGATTAGTTATTGTAATCCCAAAAATGGAGGGAGGTGATAGAGAAAAATTAACAAACGACTGATTGAGAATTGCGCTTCTTTATGTTTCAGGCTCATATGGTATTTTCTGAACATGATTCAAATTTTCATGCCCTTGATAAACAGGTAAAACTACCTTTTCTATGCACACATTTATAGTAGGAAACAATGCTTCATGATCATATTATTGTCTAGACAAAGAAACATTATCTTGATCTGATAGTACTCTCTCTCTCCCTCCCTCTCTGCTTGCAGTTGAATGAAGAAGCTGCTAGCCTAGACTGGACCAAATCTAGGGGCCACGCTTTAAGTGGAATCAGACAGTCAGAGAACTATGAAGAATATTATGTTGAAGATGGCAGAAATTCTCAGAAGGTTGGTGGAAATATGTCAACTTTGCTGGAAAATGCCCGTGCCTCTTCCGTAGCTGCTGCTTTTCGTCGTATGATAAACACTACTGCCAATGTGGACGCATTTGAAACACATGATGAGCCAGAACCTGATGATTCTGAGTTGGTTATGGATGATGGAGATGAAAATCTAGATATTCAAAGTCAAATTAGGGCTCAGGGGAAACATGCTTATGAATCAGATCCTGATGGCCTTGCTGACAATCAAAACAAGTTTGAGCCTGATCCGGATGATTTGCTTCATGCTGAAACTCTGCAACTGAAACATCGTTCTGAATCCACTGAAAACAGTTCTCAATCTCAGATGACTATTGGGACATCAGCAGCCATGAGTTCAAATGAAGAGCCTGATCCTGATGATTCGGGTGCTTCTTCAAGTTCTGGAAATGTGGTTGAACCTGTGGTGATGCCAGTTCTGGACACCAAGATTCAGACAAGTGAGACCATAGATGAGCCAGATCCTGATGATGTAGAAGCACAATCTAGCATTTCGGGATGTGTGAACAGAGCAAATTATGATCCTCGTCATCACATAACAACTGAAACCTTGGAAGATCAAGCACATTTCAACCAAGGTTATAAAGAACCTGATCCTGATGCTAAAGAAAATGAAATAGTACAAGCAGAGCCGGATCCAGATGATAAGCTATTACCACAATTGGGAATATCCAATATGAAAATTGATGAGCCAGATCTGGATGATCAAGAATTACAGAGAATTCAAGACTCTGTGACTGGTATTTGTAGCCGTCTGCAAAAGGCCATTGAGATGTTGCGGGCTGAAGTTAATCCCACCGAGGCAACTGTTGTTCTGCAAACTCTTTTTAAGATTATTAGGTATGTTTTCTTACTTGACTATCCTTAAATTCTATTTCCATTTCCTTAAAAACACAATTAAGCATTGATACCATGTAACTGGGCCTGCCTCTTGCAAACTCCTATAGAAGTTGTAGTTCATGCTTATTCTGCCTATCATATTTTGTTGTCTTTGTTTTGTGAACTAAAATTACCAATAAAAGCTGGAATTATTTTCTTTGTTTGCAGAAATGTGATTGAACACCCAGATGAAATGAAATTTAGGAGACTTCGGAAGGTAGAGTCGTTGTTACTCTTGTCCATGAGTTAATCTGTTGTATTAACTCTTTTATGTAGTGGAATCCCTTTTTCATCCAATCTTTGTGTGCTTACTAATAATGGTGTACGTTGCAGGCCAATCCTATAATCCAAAGAAATATTGCAAATTACAAAGGTTTGTTTCTTTTTATTCTTTCCCCTTCCTTCCACCTCTTTATTTATTTTTGATATGCTAAAGAGGCTTTTTCCAGTAGAAATTTTAATTAGATTAGGAGGAAAATGTGCATTTCTCTAGTAAGGATAAGAGCAAACTTTCTCAAAAAAGTATATTATCCAGACTCTGCTATTTTTATTGAAGTATCCATGTTTGACACATTTGACATGGTATGGAGGCATGTTTCTCCAAATACAAGGGGAAACTTTAAAAAAGAAAGAAAGGATACTCAGTGTTGGATATGTACTTGTATTTGATATTCACCTTCAAGTCTGGGTAGCATAGTTAAAAGAGTGCATTAGAATGGAGTTGGATGCAAAGAATTTAAGGCCATCTTTATTGACAGAGGTTTTTGTTGTTGCAGCTGCCATGGAAATTCTTCTTTTGATTGGTTTCAGTGAAGATGTTATATTGGATGAAATTGGGAAAGCAGAAACTTACCTAGTGTTAAAGCGGAACGACCCTGGTCTTTTATGGCTAGCCAAGTCCTCCCTTGAAACATGTATTGCCTACTAGTTTTATTATAAACCTTTGATATGTGTGTTAATATATACGGTTAAAAGACATTCAAAATGGTGAAGAAATTGCCTAAGAGGTAAATTGTGAAATTGTGTGAACGAACAGACACAGATATAGATACAGGATTCTGCGTACTTGTATCGTAATAATTCCAGAAATTATTTGTGAAGAGCTAACTTGGGTTGGAAATGTTGCAAGTCAATGATGTAAATTTCTTTTCTTTTGTACTTTATTTTTATAGGATGATATGAGAAGAGACATAAATCTATCAATACCTCGTTGTTTAATGTTACTTGAGTAATATGTTTTTTTACTTGCAGTACTCCTGTTAAAATGGGAAAAGCAGCATATTACCTACTATAATAACATATTATAGGAAACTGTTTATACTGCTTCAGAACAAGAATGTACTTCTATTCTGGAAATGAAGAAGAATAAGAATTAGTATGGATGCATGGATGTACGTTATCTCTGTATATGAAATTTGGGACGAGCCATAAGTGTGGGCTTCATTAACATTCAAAGGCACCCAGAGAAAGAAGGTACCAACTCGCCAAATCTAACAGGCCCATTTACTAGTAATTTACAGCCATTTTAAGTGTTATCCATAGGAATATCACTAGGGTTGGCTAGGTCTTCAGAGATATTTTTCTGGGTCTGACCGGCTCGAAAAGTGAACTCGTGTGGTGGCAGACGGGCAAATATAGATGCACCGCCGAGATTACTGAAAGCGGGAATAGGAACCGGAACTGGATCTTTTACCTCTGAGAGGCCGAAGTTGAGTGGAGCTCCACCAGGTTGGAAGGAAAGCAGAGCAAGATTGCTACTATTTGATGATCCATACAGCTTTTGCTCATATTCCTGCAATTGCTGGTAGACGGCTACCAGTCACCAAACAGCAAATGACAATCAGAGTATAGTACAAAATAATATATCAAAAATTAACAACGGAAAAATCACATATGAATAAACATCACAAACTATTATGTCTACTGGACCTAAAGTTTAGCTTGAGTCATACAATCATGTACGCAAGTTCTAAAGTGCGAATTTCCTATATCCCCGAACAGCGGCCTCAAAAGTGTATAATATCTAAACTAAATTTTAATCATACTGAAATTTGCAACACTTGCTACTTTTTACACAAATACATTGTACATGATTACTCGTGAATAAAGCATTTCTACCTCCACATTCTCTCTCAAATGGAAGTTAAACAAACACTAGGAAACATAAGCATCGACCCTTCGCACGCGATCTAACAAATTCGGACTGGAAACCAAGAACATAGTGATGGCAGCAGCATTAGACCTTTTCCTCTTCCAAATAATACCAAGTGGCATTCTTAAGTTTTAAATTGAGCCAATGAATTCAATCAGCTAGTAAATACCTTGACTTATATCAACAGATGGTCTCCGTTCTTTCACCCACTGGTAGCTTTGTGGAAGCCTCCATTCTTTAGATTTCATCAAGAAAGCTACTACAATAGCTGGTGACCTGTTAGAAAGAATATAATCATCCTCACTAGCAATTTGTTCCATTTGAATAAGTGTAAACACAACTGAGCATTTTTGTCTCAATGCTAGTCGATCCCCATTCCCCAATTAAAAGGAAAAAAAGGTATTACACACATACCAAGCAGGTAATCTCCTATTTGCAAAAACAAACCCGGGTGTAAGGAATCTTATAGAGAAAGATTCAGGGGTGAGGTCCAACTAGGTTCTTCCACCGTAGTTTATATGCAAAATCCTATTTTCAGCATTCAAATTTGAATTTTCTTTCTTGTATAATATTAGATAAAAGAGAAAGAGGAAAACACTGCTTCAACATGCTCATGTTTGTTTTAGTGTGCATTACTTGGATAACAAAAGAACGGAGCAGTAAAATAAAAATCAACCTATTTTTTCCTGACATGCAGTGAACAAGGACTCGAGCCTTATCCCTCTCACATTGCTCTGCAGAAATGAACCACATGTCATAATATGCCGATGAGAATATAAAACTATGCAACACGTCAACTCGAAGTGTCTGAGCTACTACAATGAGACTACCAAACATTATTTACTTATTGTTCGTGTATCTGCAAGCAAAACTCCCCAACTTCCATTTCTAACTAGGTTAATGAAAGGGCATCATGAGCAGAGCAAACCACACAAGATTATGAAGTTGGAAAAAGTGATTGAAATGTAAAGAAAATATTTCAGCAAGGTTTCAAAT
The DNA here is from genome assembly GCA_025698475.1 of Gossypium anomalum. Classification (NCBI taxonomy): domain Eukaryota; kingdom Viridiplantae; phylum Streptophyta; class Magnoliopsida; order Malvales; family Malvaceae; genus Gossypium; species Gossypium anomalum. Next base: position 9,568,544 of record CM046962.1, on the reverse strand, counting down.
TTGTGAACATGCAGAGCCCCTAGGAAGCATATATATTTAATTCTGCTCAGATCATCCTCTTGAAATTTGCAAAGGAAAAAATGTTTGATGCATCAAAGAGGGAATACCAAAGTCATGCACAAAAAAGGTGATACCAAAATTAACCTTTTGACTGTAAACTGAAACTTGATAATAGAACACAAACATTCCGCACCTAAAAATTGTATTGCATCATCAAATAGTAAAATTTTGCCATCTTGCAGGCAGTGATAGGTAAAGGAATTCTTGTAGAGATTTTGACAAGCAGGTACAGTCTGCAAAGAGATGTTGTAAATAATATAAGAATATGCCATAAGAGTAAGCTACAAATTAGATGCATGATAGCCATTAATATGTATTTAAGCAGATGCAACATCAAACAAAGAGAACAAATTGTACAATGAAAACTGAAAAAGAATGGATCTTCACACCATCAACCTTACCACCTGCCAAAACGATCCTTCCAATTCCCTCACTGACGGCATTGGAAGGTGGTTAGAGTATTACTATCAACTTAGTTTAACAGTTATGATTTCCAATATCAAAAGCATATCCTGTGGAGACAGTCCCCAATTCCATTTTCTCCTCATCCCTAATACCATTCTTTGATACAGAAGTGTTCTTACATCTTTGACCCCATTCCTATAAAATTCCACTCTGTGCCCTTGCAAATGGCAAACAGAATACATGGGTTTGGATATTGTGTAAATCTAAAAAAGAAGCTATTCATTGGCTGCTATGTTTGGCCACCTTCTGATTCTATATGTATGAAGGCTGTATATAGAATTGTAATTTACTATCGAAAGGACATCCCTTTACTATAGTGAAAAAGTAGCTCAGTACATCTTTCTCAATAATGATGCATGTGATCCAGTACCATGCAAGGTTTAGTGTTGTATAATTCTCCATTAAACACTACTAAAATCTTAAAACTTCAGTTTATGACGAACCCTCAGGTTCTCCTTTCAAAGGCTAAGGACTAAAAGATCAACAGAACTGCTCTTAGGACCATTTGACTATCAAATCTTACCATTATTTCTAGTTCTAAGTTTGATAAATTGCACCCTCACATCCTGTTCTGGTGTTGCCTCATCAATATCACACATTTTATGTCAAACTTCTTCCCCATGTTTCCAGCTTAAGATCAAAAATAGTGGTCTCAGCCTCATCCGCAAATAGAAAGCACCAATGAATATTACCCATTATTTATCCTAGATATCCAGTTTAACTCAACAGTAAGTTTACCCGAAAGGTAAAGGCCTAAAGTAGAGTCTCAAGGAAAATTCATTAAAACTGGATAGTACACCTATTAACTTCACACTATTCCCAAAGCTGTAACTAATCTTTCATTCACACCACTAAGCATGCAGATAATTATAAGACTTCTATAATGGGTAGTACAACTGACGTAGGAATTTTTTAGATCAATGTAGTTTGGTTAAGCTATAAACTAGGAAAGTCGTTATGAATATTTATCATTAATTAACAAAATTCTCCATTCTCACTCCCTTCCATTCTTCATGCTAAGCAAAGCCACCCTTTCTATACTTAGAAACAAGCAAAGGCAAAAGGAACTAAGTCAGTCACTAATTTCCTACTCCCGATGCCAAATACTTGGAATGAGAAATCCCATCAAAATTATACAAAAACAGCAGCATAAAAACCTTAAACATACAGCACTAAAATCAATTCCTAATTTACCCTTTTTATATGAATTAGAGAACAATCATAAGTCAATTTTTCCAAACTACATTGGATCACAAAATCCATAAATTTAAATATAAAAACCATAAGCTGATAGTAATACCATAAGCAAACATAAATATTAATGAAAGGAGAAGAAGGGGCCTACATTAAGGACATGAGTAATTCCCTGAGTCTTTAGAAGCTCAGAGCGAGAGGCGTTATCATAGCTACCCAAATAAAGAAAGCCAGGCAAGATGAGGGAGGGAAAAGCACTGACTTGAAGCGATGATTTGTCAGAAGAGAGGGGAATTCTATGGCCACATATCCCACAAACTTCCTCTTCTTCGTACTTGTGATAGTGGCCGCATATCCCACACGGATTCTCCCTTTCCCTCTTCCTCATCCCCACTCGCCACCCCCCAACAAATTTTCGATTATACCCAGATCAACAAAACCAACAAGGATCAAAACCCAGAGTGTTTCTTTCTAAATTGAAGGAAGAAGGGATTGTTAGAATGATAATAAAAGAGGAAGAGTAATGAATCCAGAGTTATAGGAGAGGGGATATGTGTACTTTGAATGGGTTTTCGTACAAAAAGGAAAGAGAGTATTAATATAATGTTTTGTCTCCCTCGACTCTGGGAAATGAAATCCAAGAACCATACAGAAAGTGAGGCTTGCCCCTTACCTTATCGGCACGTGCGTCAATGTACTCATCAAACACCCCATGTGCTTTCTTCTTTTTATGTTCTTTTCTCTCTTTTATAACGTCATCAAACTGTTTATTTTTCTTATTTTGACTGAATAATAATGACTTCTGGTAATCAAAATTTTAACTTTTTAAGTTTTAAAATTGGGTTAAACCTTAATATTATTAAATTTTGAATTTTTATAATTTTATTAATAGAATAAATTTAGTTTATTTATGAATTTATTTAAATATAATTTGATGGTTTTTTTAAAATTTTAAGGTCAATTTAATAAAATTTAATTTTTAATGTTATTGATTAATTATGATTTTTTTAAAATAAATCCTAATCCCTTAAAAATTTGTCAAATAAATGTATTACATTAGACAAAATATATATATATGTATCAATTAAAAAAATTTGTTAAACTCAAATACCAAATAATATATTAAGCTAGAAATTAATTTATTTTTTATTTAAAATTTGTAATAAATTTCAAACATATTATTTTACTTATAAACAACTTCAATTATTTCAAAATCTCAGGGCGAGTTGTGAAAAAAAAGCTTTTGATAATTTTAATTATTATTGTCAAAAAAAATATTTTTAAGATAATAAATATTGTAAAATAAAAAAATATGTTAGATTTTTTAAAAGGAATAATTAGAGTAATTTCAATTAAAAGCATTTATACAGAAATGCCAGAAGTCAAAATATTTTATTTGAGTTCAAATCGCAATTTAAAAACATAATTTAATTTGAAAAAAAGTTATTTTTGGCTTGAAATCGTAATTTAAAATTATAGTTTGAATTAAAAAAATAATTTTGGAGCCTCAGTGATAAAGGAAACTTTAATTCGTATCACATTTATTTTTTAATTTTTTTTAATTCGCAAAATTAAAATATTAAAATATTAAATGTAATCCTACAAAAACTGAATTCTAAGTCTTAAAAAAGATATTATTGAAAACCTACATGAAATACCAAAAAGACATTCAGAAAAATTAAGATGTCAGAGGTAAAAGGATTGGCGGTGCTTTAAACACGAGGTCCTGTTTAATGTATTGGGACAGTGATGTCCTAAACCTCTATTTATGATCCACCACATCAACCATAACTTCATCTCAATTATAAATTTTGTATTTTTCAATTAAATGTCATTTCCTACATTGGTTGTCTTGTCTTGTCTGTTCACCCATTGTTACTTTTTAAAAGGTCGATGTTTATTATTATATTATTATATATTTACTAAAATAGTTTATTTTTTTAGTCAATTTTCCTGCCGACTTTTTTTTTTCTATTCCGTCTTTTAAATTTCTTTTTAAAATTTTAGAGAAATAGATTATTTTTGAAGTTGGACGCGTTTTCATATTTTTTTTTGGATTTTTTTAGAGTTACGATTAGGTTTTTTATTTTTGTAAAGATTAGGGTTATAGTTTTTTTAAGATTTAGGATTAGGGTTTTAAGGGTAAAATTATAAAAGCTTATTGGTCGATTTGAAGGGTTGAGGATGCGTTAACACGACTCATAACACATACATTTCATATGTTATGTCGGGATAGAACCATTATCTCATAAACTCATCCTATAGAAATCAGGTTTCGGGGTGACAGTGTTTGATACAATCATGAGTCGAAGTCTAAGTGGAGTTCCCAGTCGGCGACCATGATGCGATCATGGGTTCGAGTATAATTGGGGCTAGTTGACAGTTGTTATGCAGTCACGAGCTCAAGCTTTTTAGATACCCGCAAATGATGCCTTATATATGTCATACATAAGATGGAGGCCATAATCATAGGGAAAAAACGAAGGGCTTTCTAGTGCAACCAACGTAATTGTTTCCTCTATTTCCAAGTAGCTGACATCTTTAACCTTTCATTCTTATCGGAAAGCTGACACCGAGGTGGACGCAAGAGGGCTCTCAGGAGGAAAGCAGATGTTTCGATGAAAGTAGAGGTCAAACTTGGGTCGACGCAATAGCGGTTGTAGTTATTATTGTGTTGTTTAATAACGGCAACCATTGTCACCCGGAAAGGAGCATCACTTTTACTCCACCAAAACAATTGCTCACCACTTGAGAGTCCTCTTACGTCCACGGTAGTGCTGACCTTTGGATAAGAAGGAAGGTTAAATATATAGGTTACGTGGAAATGGAGAAAAAAATTATGTCAATTATAGTAGGAAGCCCAACAATTTTTCCATATGATTATGACCTCAAACTTATGTATGGTATTTAAAAGACAACATTTTCGGGTATCCAAAAAGTTTAAGCTCGTGACTGCATAACGACCGATAACTGGCTCCCCAGTTATACTCCAATCTATGGTAGCATAACGATCGTCGATTAAGACCTCTACATAGACTTCCACCTGTAACCGTACAAAGCAAAGTAACCCCGAAATCTGACTTCCACAAGATAGGTTTCTAAGGTAATAGTTTTATCTCGATAGGATATATGAAATGTGTGTGTCTCAGAGCAATATCGCATCACTGATGATTCAAGACTACCTTGAATCGAAAATTATATTAGCGATGAAAATTTTTAACACTGAAGCGGGGAAGAAAACAAAAAGAGAGAAATATTGTAAAGTGGAACGATGGAAGCCAAGAGAGATGATGCTTTTGGGATGATGGAGTATGGAGGGGGAGCCCCATTTTTATAAGCGTGGGGGAAGGGTGAGATTGTAAAGGAAAAAATCTCATGGTAGAAAACACGTTGCAGGACTAGCGTTTTCATCGAATATCTTCAAAGCGTGCTTCAAATCTACCAAAAATTTGCTGGGGTCAATAATACTCTTTTTTCTAGACTTTATGAAAATGTTAGAGAAAATTCGTCCAGTTGGGCGAGCTTCCCTGCTGACAGGGCAGAAAAGTACACCAAGCTGGACACATTTTCCACTGTTTTAAAGAGGAAATGGCGTCTAGCTGGGTGTGCTTTCCTATCATGTCAGCAGGGAAGCTCGCCCAACTAAACAAGTTTTCTCTAAGATTTTCATAAAGTCTGGAAAAAAAGTACCTAACCCTAGAAATCCCAGACAAAATCTAAAACACGTTTTGATACACTAAATGCCCTCTGAAGCACATGTCTAATTTCAATTAGTGATATGTGAAATTTGTGTTTGAGCACCAAATAGCATTTCATTACCATTATTAGACGAAAACGCTTCATCAGAAACGGACTTTGAGCCACTAATTACCTCTCTTATTGTTTTATTTTGCTATTAAAGCACCTAAATATTCAGAACTTAGGCACGCAACAAATTCATATCAAACATCAAAGAGTTGAGTTGCGAGTCGTCTGCATTTTTTTGGATAACCGTCTGAAGATTTTTTTGGTTCTAAATATCCAATTCATTCTAAATTGAAATGAGGCGACGGGTGAAATCTGTCATTTACTATGACGATCAAATCTGTAATACAGAATTCGAGGTCGTATTTGCAGAAGCCCAGACCATGGAATTGACATTCAACCATACCATTCAATTGCGTGAGCTACGGACTAGAATAAGGAGGAAAGTCGGGGGTTCGAGTCAGGAAAGAATTTTGAGCTTGCAATGTAAATATCTGGCATCGGTTGACCCCTTTAAGTTGAAGCTATTTGATGTGAAAGGCGAGCTCGAGCTGGAGGCGGTCATATCATCACACAGCTCAAGCAAAAATGTTGTAATGGAGTTAAATGTCAAGTTTGTCGAGGCTGATGGAGCTGGTCTATTTTCAGCCACCGTTGCGGCTAATATTGGAAGTGAAACTGATAACAAGTTAATTTTATGCTTTTAATGTATTTATTTTTGACTAATTTTTTAATAGAATACTACTAAACTTATGATTTCTTGCTTAAATCTTATAAGGGATGAAATTGGAGTGAAAAAATTCAAAATCAAGCAAAATGAGCTAAATTTGAACAAGAAGCAAAAAAATAGGCCAAATTAAAAACATTGCAAAATTAGTGGCTAATTAAATCAGATTTTGGAAGTTGTCAAATTTTATAAATAGAAAAATCTAATTTTTAGTTGATATATTCTTAGGATGAATCATGCTAAATTTAGCATGTGAAAAATATATAAACACCTTGTATTAGGTGCATGAAAAAACACTTGAATTGAATTAAATACAATTTCTTTCTTTTATTTCTTCCAAACATCTGTAGCTTTTGAGCTTACTGCCTTTTCATTTCATTTTCTTATTTTTGGTTGAATTACTTTGTAAGTCCTTTATCATTTTCACCTATCACCATTACACCCAAATCCACTTATAAAATGCAATTGAGTATGATTAATTTCATGTTCAACAAATTCTAATTTAGCTTTAGGCCAATCATTATTCCGATTGAGAATCATGAGATATGAACCTGCACTAAAACCTTACAATACGATATTCATTATTTCTCCAAAATATGGGATAGTCGCAATCGTCCTTTAAAGTTAATGCAATTTCAATTCAAAAAGTATGTGTTCGGTTGGAGTTGTTTGGCATACAATTGGGAAAACGAGATGGTCGTCTGTCGAGTTCAAATTCCCATAAATAAATTGGCCTGTCCAATTGGAAAAAGCTAGCTGGATTCTGTTAAAAGAGATAATGATTGAATTTAAAAGATCCACGCGATTGAGGCCGTTAATTCGAATTGGGCGTTTCTAGGTTCAAGGCTGCCAAGATATTAAATTGCGAATGTGTGTTACGTGGTTAAACAATTGGTAAGGGTTGGTTTATAAGTCGTACCGGAACCAACTACACAAGGAAAATTTGGAGGTTGGGGTGTCCTTAATAGCTATAACCAGCTTATCGTTTAGAAAGGAAAATCTACTTTCAAGGATCAATTCGATTTCAGAGTGTACCGAGGCTGAGGCTAAGAATTAATATATTTGATTCACCAATTTAATATAATTTCCTTAATTTTATTTTGTAATCACAATTCTATTTTTATTTTATTTTCTTTATCAACTAAAATCCCCCTTTTATTTTTTAGCTTTGCAACGCATAGGTAGTAGGCACGATAGCTGTCTAGACTTAGAAATCTAGTTACATAAACAGGAAAATTAGGAGTCTCAGTCCTTGTGGGATCGACCTTACTACTCTATGCTACTATTTAATTAAGTTAGAGCGTAGGAAATTATAATTTGTGATTTCGATGCCCATCAAAAGCTAAAACAGAAAGTCCTACTACACAGTTGTGCAGTGGGTTCATTAGTTTGTTAAAAGCTTTTACTATGATGTCCCTGAAACACCAATTTAAACTTTGACGGCCACTATTAGTCGGGTATGAACGTAACTCGAACCTTGACACTCAGACACGACATTCAATCAATGTTTTTGATTTTAACTTCGGTGGATCGATGTCTTAGGGTGGAAGCACTTCTACAAGGGGCATCAACCTATATCAGTTCACACTTTGGTGCAAATTTTATCGGGTAGTTAGGGTATAGAAGAATCGATGACTTACTCCCTACGATCGGGTTTGGTGAGGGTACATCGAACCTTTTAGGTTGAAAATGACAATGAATGTGCAGATCAGAAGATGTAGTCAAGGAAGAAAGGGCAGTGGATGCAGTTGATGGATTAAAGTCAAACCCCGATCTAATCCGACAGTTCGGTTTGGAAGTAGCAGTTTTTTCTGAATCAGAGCAGGTTTCAACTGAGCTAGAACCTTGCAGTTCTAACAATAACAGTTCAAACAATGCTCTAGATCTAGATTAGCGATTCAGGGCATACAAACCTCTACCCCAAATGACCAACATCGACCTCTCTATCGGTGGCTTTTAGAGTTTTGAAAGCTACCGTACAGAATACTCGACCATGTAAGCTCATCGTCAGATGCTTGGGTATTGAAAGTTGGCATAGCATACCGTAACAAAGATGCTTTTCTTGTTGCACTAAAGTGGTATAGCTTTAAAAATGGCGTGAACTATCACATTACAGAATCCCATTTGGAGAAATTTGAGGGAAAGTGCGTACTGCGAGGTAAGAGGTACAAATGGAAAATCATGGAATTTTTTAAAAAAGACGGACTTGTAGACGTTAAAGAAGTATTTTGGTCTACATACTTGTGTTGCAACAGATGCACAATGCGATCACCAGATATTCTGACATAATGTATCCTGATCGAGGTCTTTATTTTTCTAAATAACATAACTTTAACTCGTATTTTGTAGGTGTTAGTTAGGATCATCCAAGGCTAGACTCTGACATGATATCTGACATTATTCTACCTATGGTGAAAGTGAGTCCTAGGATTTTTGTCTCGGCATTGATTGTCAACATTCGTAGCCAGCACGATTACATGTCATCGTACTACAAAGAATGAGCTGAAAAACAAAATGCTATGGATAAGTTGCATTACGGCTAAGACATGTTGTGCAATAATTTATGGCAATAGTGTCAGGTAATAGATCGATACGTACCCAATTTTTTAGTCGATCTGGAAATGCATATAGCGTACTTCGAGAATCATTTGATCCTTGGGAAAAAAGTATTCCACTAATTCTTTTGGACCTTCGATCAATGGAAAGAAGTTTTCTGGCACTATAAGTCTTTGGTGCAAATTGACGGCATGAGCATAGGTTATTGATGGTTGTTACCCAAGATTGTAATAGAAAGATTCTACCAATAATATTTGCAATAACTCAGGGAGAAAAAATGGATGATTGAGATTTCTTCTTTATCTGATTGCGCCATCATGTTTGCCCCTAGTCCAACATATGTGTCATCTCTGACAGGGGATATGGAATCTTGGTTGCTATTGAACGACATTATAGCCTTTGGGATCGCACGCACCATAGGTACTGTATACGACATGTCAGCTCCAACTACCACTCAAAGTGGCCTTCAAAAAGTGAGTCAGATCAAGTCATTAACATGAGTATGTAGTTGCTACTATTTCCACAATCATGTTATACCATATTCTATAAGTTGTTTTCATTCATGTGTATACTTTTCCCGATAGGGTAAGAGCTCTTCCAACATCATTTCCATGAAATGTTGAATAACTTACACGCCATCAACAGCTACGGTGCAACGTACCTCGCCAATATACCTTTCAAACAATGGACACAATCGTATGACAGGTGTCTACGATATGGACACATGACGACGAACTTAGCCAAATGCATCAATTTCGTACTAAAGAGGACTTGTCATTACCGATAACCTCAGTTGTTAAAGAAATGTATTTTTACCTAGTTGTTTTATTTTCAAAGCGAAATGCAACGTATGCTAGGCAGATTGCGGACAAACACATTTGGTGTGAGGATGTTATGAAAGAAATTAAACGAAATACAGCGAGAGCGAACGTTATATATGTAGTGTGTCATTCATGTCAAAACTTGTAATTTTGAAGCACGGAGTACGTTAGGCCTGACCAGGACATGGTAGAGGCATCATATCGTGTCAAGCTACCAGAAGGGACTTGCGACTGTGAGAGATTCTAGGCACTTCAATTCCCATGTGCACATGTAATTTTCGCATTTTTGAATGTACAAATTGAGTACACGTTTTAAATCAACGATGTGTACATACTGAAACACATGTATAGTGTATGAAGACCTGAATTCTCACTCGTCCTAGATGAGAGTATGTGGTTGCCAGTGTCCAATTTACTTAGTCTTGAAATTGCTATTTTGAATGCACCTTTAGGTGCCAATTACAACTTCTTGGGGACTTAAACTTTTTTCCATTTTTACGAGTTACTCATTGTACCTTTATTAATCACTAGTTCGCTAAAAGTGCCTATCCAAAATTACATATTTCATATCAAATATTAAATATATGAAAATTTACGTTAGAATTTAACAAAGACAAATATGAGTTACAATAGAAATAAAAAAATTATTATTTTTTTATTGATGTCGTGTATATTTACATCACAATAAGTAAATAAAAAACATTATTGGCGTCGTTGGGCCGAATGTGTGCCGTAGGGTAGTGGCTAACAATTGCGCGTAAGATTTCTGCGTACACCTAGTGGTGTCAGCTTCTCCATTAGATCGTGACCATCATCCCCACTTCACCTCCACCCTCATGCTCATCTTCATTTCCACCATCGTCTTCATCTTCCAATGCATCGTCTCTACCCTCGTCTTCATCTTCATCTTCGTCTCTACCGCTTTTCTCTGTGCTTGAGTGCGATGTTGTCCTAGTCTCACATCGTGTGTCTTTCACTCCACGAGAAGGTGGTTGCGCCAATGACCCAGCTCGATAAAAAAATAATGTGGTGGGTATTTGTGACACTATCAGTGAATAACTGTACGATGTCACAAAACTTGAATAGTCGGCATTGGCCCGGGCATTAAGATTGGCATCGATGACGACATTAGTGTCGACATTAGTGTCCCTATCAGTGTCGGTACTAGCATCGGTATTTGGCTTGGTGTTTGTGTCGGCAAGGAGCGTAGAATGTTAGAGACTAAAGTGCCCCAAAATATGTACTTGCAGAAGAGGTATAAGTAGGATGTTGTGGTGGTACATAGTGTGGTACTTTTGGAAAAAACATGAGGTTAGTAAAATTAACAAGAATAAGTGGAGTGAACTGATCGGGATGTGGCACAGACATTGGCTTGGGTTGGAGCCGGTGATAAACCCGTCGCTGCATCTTTTTTAGACTTATGCTGTTAGGATGCTTGTCATTGCCTCTTCTGACAAAGTTGCCTACTACTTGTCTCCACCAATAATAGATACAGCTTGTCAGTGACTTTAAACCAGGGCATATACTCCAAACAGTCCATCGTGTCTGATGAGAAAAATGGTTCGCGGATGGGTAAGAATTTCATCTTACGATCCCAAATGTTGATGTACTCCTTCTGGTAATCTTATCAATTCACATCATTCTTACCTTGTAGATCCAACTTGTGCAGTGCTTTCATGTCTTGTGGTGGCAGTGGAATTTGTTGCCTACACCCGAACTGTCTCATCACTCGATCCGATTTGTACATTTCTACCACTACGTACACTATTAATGGCACATTCGCGTCCCACAAACTCCAATTGGCCAAAAATTCTGGTGGGATACATTCTATGATATCTAGTTTAGCGTATGAAATTCATTCAAACTGTTGTGCACAATTGTAAATTTTGCTACGTATGAAATTTTATTTTACAAATCATTGCATAATTATTAGAGGTTTGAAAAAAATAAGTAACTAACCTTGGCTTCCAAATGTTTATCTAACAACAACTAAATATCTTCTAGTTGCTCTGGTAGTCCTACGTAAATTGGTCCATGGTTCCACCTATACAAGCGGTATGTTAATTCAAACATATAATAAATAAACAATATTTAATATACAAACTACATATTTATTAAGAAATAATTTTTACCTTGTCACCAATGGGAATATATAAGGGTCGTCCACCCAACGATGTAGAAATGATAATCGCCACTAGGCCTACAACTATAGCAGGAGCAAGCAACCACTGATTGATATCTTATTTGGTTCTGTCGCCCAACACAATTCCTGGTACAATGTGGCAAACACGGCTGATCCACAACTCATTCGTCTGCTTTCTTTGAAGTCAATTAAGTGTAGTAACCACCTTATGTGTACCAAATTTTGAGATTTATCAAGCATTAAATTGTCCTCGATTAACCTCAGAATGAATGCTCGAGCATATTATTCTTTGACGACGTCGGGCGCATTTAAAGGAAGATATTTAAAATTGGTTTCCAACCACTTCATATCTATCTAATCACCATAAAACTTATTCGGCACATTCCCCAAAAATGCCTCAAAAAAGTTCTCTTTACTGGGAACGACCACTGACCCCATGACGATTGACCCATACACCGATAAACCGAGTTGTAAAGTTATGTCCTCAAGTGTGATTGTACATTCACCGCATGAAAGATGAAAAATGTGTGTCTCGGGTCTCCATCTTTCCACCAATGTGCTAATGAGTGTAGGATCGAATTTGTAGCCCTCGAGCATACGGGACGCATGCAAGAATCCCTCGTCTTGCAAGTAACACGAATTTCAGTTTCTAGGCTCTTTGATAGGTTATGTATGAACCCTTCTAAAACATGATCATCCACCTATTTATATCTGCAAAATAATTTAATTTAAAATATTTTCAAAAATAAAATACTTTAATTTTTTTCAATTGAAAATAATGAAATTTAAATTTTTGTCTTACCATTATCGCTTGAGTGGTGAAAATGTGCTTGTCATCGAAACGAATCAAAGAGGTTGTCATTTGTGGTAATTTAATCAAAACGAATAATATACAAAATAATTAAATAAAACTATAATAATTTTAAACAAACGTATCGGAAAAATTAGAACAAAACTTGAGAAAATTGAGAGAGTTGGATTTGAGTGAAAAGAATAAAAAATGGCCTAATATTATAGGGAAAAAATTGCCGTTGGGCCCTTCAAAAATTTTACTGTTGCCAATGTTAAAAAAAAATGAATGTTGGTGGAAAGTTCTCTTCAAAAATGGTCTATTTCTTTAAATTAAAAAGAACCTAAAAAAGCCAAATAAAAAAATCGACATATATACTTTATTTAGCCTTCCAATTTATTTTTGATTTTTTATAGTAGTTGCATATTTATTTAATAATAATGGTGTTTAAATTATATTATATATTTATATAACTTAAATTTTTTATATTACATAAATGTTAAAATGTTTATATATTAATATAGTTCTAGTGGATTTTTAATTAAAATAATTACGAAAATTATAAAAGTTGTAGATTAATTATAAATATTAGTCATTTTTACAGTGTTATTAGGTGTCGCTAACCTATTAAGTGGCGCCACTTTAAATTCCACACACTTATCTGTTTGAACATTATTGAAAGAAAAAATATTCTTTTAAATGGTGTCACCAATGTGTCAGGCGAAACAAAAAAATATACGAATATTTTTCCTAAATACCAAATAAATACCATATGAGAAGAAAAAAAATCATGTTTTTAAAGTGGTGCCACTAAAGTGTCAGGCGACATCAGATTTGAATTTTTTTTAAAAAAAACTTGCACCGACGCATCCCACTAGCTAAGTTGATTGGCACAAGAAAGTTATTGCTCTTCCTAAAGACACGTTTCAGCTTCAGGTATAGTGTTGTTATATGTGTCTTGAGTTACCTTAACTGTTGCTTGGTAAAAGAGGCTTTGCGCACACTGCGAGTAACCATGTTGAATTAGTGAAAGCCCAATTTTGGTTTCTACAGTGATTGGCTTTTTTTTATATATATAATAACAATTTTTTTTTAAAAAAAATTCAAACCAGTGTCGCCACTTACAAAATGATGTTTTTTTTTTCCTATATGATATCTATTCTATATTTAGGGAAAATACTTGTATATTTTTTGGTGTCACCCGACATATTTGCAGCACCACTTAAAAAAAATTCTCCTAGTAATGATTAACAAATGAGTGTGTGGAGTTTAGAGTGGTGCTGTTTGACACATTAGCAACACTTAGAAATACTGTAAAAAATACCTCATTTTCTTAAATAATCTACAACCAATACTATTTTCGTAATTAATTTTTTAATATTATTTTGATTAAAAAAAACCAAGTTTTTGTATTCTTTTTCTCATGTCATATTTTATATCTTTTTATAAGAAGCATAATCTACATCAAAATAATTCTAGATAATACAAATTTAAAGTTAGAAATAAATATAGATAAAGTTTACACATCACTTAATAAGATAAAATTCAAATCTAAATATTTAAAGTGTCAAAACTTAAAATTTGAATCCAAGTTATTGTTCATTAGTTGAGTCTTTACCTTCCCATGAAATTTTCTGGGTTGGAATTGCAAAAGTGTTACCTATTGTGATGTGTGGTGATAATGGTTTGTTCTTATCAATAGTGCGTGAGAAGAAAAAAAATTGCAAACACAATGAAAGGCCTTTCAACTTTTTTTAATTTTATGGTGTATTCAATGTTGTTCGGTTGGATTGGAAAATGGTTAGTATATCAGTTCTTAGATGGCTTTGAACCGATTAAATTGAGATCTGATACAAATTAGTTAAATTGACGATTGAATCGAATATTTTTGAAACTTTTAATAATTTTTAATAATTTTTAATTGGACTGCTTGAATCAGCTGAACCAATTGGACCAATAAATCGATGATTTGATAGATTTAACCACCGATCTGTTGGAAAATATGTCCGTATTGTAGTAAACATGTAACTTTTTTATTTATTTATTTGAATGATGAATAAATAAATAAAGTTAATTTCACATTTCACTATTATGTCTTTTGTATTTCTGTCTTTTATATTTTGCATGCATAGCGAAATTGTGACAAGCAAATATTAGCTCATTGATTGTCTAAGTTCAAACTGAAGATAATTGACATTGTAAGAACGTTTACATTGCGAGAAAGACAACTTACTTCAGCAGATAATCTGAATGAGTCCGTAATCCCATAAAAAAATCAAAGTGAGCATTTGATTCAAATACTGAGAAGGATCATTATGTCGTTTACAATTCCAATTGGGGAGATGGCTAGTCTTGGCTATCGGAGTAGTTGACTCAACGAGTAGAAACATAGATGTATTCATTGGTAGAATGATACATTAAATTGAACCTAAGATGAATTAATTCTGATAGAATTAAGTGACCCGGATCCTTATTTAAATAAAATACAGTGGTAAAATAAAATAAAAGAAGAATCCATATAGAATTACACTTTTTTTATTTTATTTTAGAATAAGGTTTTTTAAACCTTATTAAATTCCATCTATTTAATATTGATTAGAATAAGGTGTTTTAGTCTTACTAGAATATGGCTTTACAAGCCTATAAATAGACATTGTCTATTCCCCTTGTAATTGATTCGAATTCGACATAGTGAATTTTCTTCTCCTCTGCCCGTGGTTTTTTCCCGAAAAGGTTTCTACATAAAAATTTGTGTGTTCTTTATTTTTTTATTTTATTTTATTTTTTCACAAATTGGTATCAGAGCTTCCAGGTTGTTCATCTCGATCACGGTAATGACGTCTTTGAAGTATGAAATTTCACTGTTGGATCACAATACCAGATTTACGTTGTGGCAAATTAAGATACAAGCAGTTCTTGCGCAGATGGATCTGGAGGATGCCCCGCTAGGGATAGATAAGATGCCTTCGACTTTAACAAATGAAGAGAAGAAGTGTAAGGATCGAAAGCCGTTAACACAATTACATCTGCATTTGTCCAACGAAATTTTGCAGGATGTGATGAAAGAGAAGACCGCCGCTGCATTATGGAAGAGGTTAGAACAAATATGTATGTCGAAAACTCTAACAAACAAGTTGCATATGAAGCAGCGTCTTTATGCTCATTGTTTGGAGGAATGTGTGCCTGTACGTGAACACTTAACAGTGTTTAAAGAAATTCTCTCAAACTTAGAGGCCATGGAGGTTCAGTATGATAAGGAAGATCTAGGGTTGATTCTATTTGTTCGTTGCCCCCGTCTTATTCAACCTTTAGAGACACGATTTTATATAGCCGCGAGTCTCTCACAGTTGATGAAGTTTATGAATCTTTGACCTCGTATGATAAGATGAAGCATCTTGTGGTTAAACCCGACTCTCAGGAAGAGAGTCTCATTGCTCGTGAGAGACAAGATCGGAATACTGATAATGATCGTGGAAGGACACAGGAACGGAATCCTCGCAACAAATCTAAGGGTAGATCGAAGTCTTCAAATAGAGGTAAAACTTGTAACTTCTGTAAGAAGAAAGGGCATATTAAATCTGAGTGCTATAAGCTACAGAACAAGATTAAAAGGGAGGCTTCGAATCAAAAGGGAAAACAACCAGAAAATTCAGGTGAAGCTGATGTTGTAGAAGACTACAGCAATGGTGAACTTCTAGTCGCTTCTGTAAAAGATTTTAAAGTAAGCGAAGAGTGGATACTTGATTCAGGCTGCACTTTCCACATGAGTCCCAATCGGGATTGGTTTACAACTTACGAAACGGTGTCTGAAAGTGTTGTTTTGATGGGAAATAATACTTCGTGTAAAATCGCAGGTGTTAGAACAATTAAAGTTAAGATGTTTGATGGAGTTGTCAAAACACTTAGTAATGTACGACATGTTCCAGAATTGAAGAGAAATTTTATTTCATTGAGTACTCTTGATTCAAAAGGGTACAGATACACAGCTGAAAGTGGGGTTTTAAAGATTTTTAAAGGTTCCCTTGTTGTGATGAAAGAGTAAAGAAAAACTGTCAAGTTATATGTTTTGCAGGGTTCTACTGTTACTGGTGATGTAGCTGTAGCTTCCTCTTCCTTGTCAGATGATGATATTGCTAAACTTTGGCATATGCGCCTAGGGCATATGAGTCAGAATGACATGGTAGAATTGAGCAAAAGAGGACTTCTTAATGGGTAAGGAATTTGTAAACTAAATTTCTCTGAGCACTGTGTTTTTGGAAAGTAAAAGAGAGTTTGATTCACTAGAGGAATCCATAACACGAAGGGAATGTTGGAGTATATTCATTCTGATCTGTGGGGGCCATCTAGAGTGCCTTCAAGAGGTGGAGCTAATTATATGCTAACCTTTATTGATGATTTTTCTAGAAAAGTTTGGGCATTCTTCCTGAAGCAGAAAGCGATATGTTTTCTGCATTTAAGTCTTGAAAAATTATGATTGAAAAATAGACAGGAAAACAGATAAAATACCTCCGCATGAGATAATGGCTAGAGAGTTCTTTCGATGAGTTTAATAGATTGTGCAAGTCGAAGGGATAGTGAGACACTTGATAGTCACATATACCACAAGAAAAAACAAAGCAGCGTTGTAGAACGAATGAACAGAATGATCATGAAGAAGGTTCGATATATGTTGTCAAATGCCAACTTACCGAAGTCGTTTTGGGCAGAAGTAGCCTCTACTGTATTTTTTTGATCAACTGATCTCCATCCGTTACCATTGAGAAAAAGACTCCACAAGAGGTATGGTCTGCTAATCCTACTAATTATTCTAATTTAAAGATTTTTCGGTGTCCTGCGTATGCTCATGTTGATAATAGAAAATTGGAACCGAGATCCATTAAATGTATTTTTCTTGGTTATAAAGCTGGTGTAAAAGGTATAAGTTATGGTGTCCTGAAAATAGAAAAGTTGTGATTAGCAAAGATGTTGTTTTTTATGAAACTGCTATGCTACCTAACTTATCTCTTAAAGACTCTTCCAATAAAGAAAATCAAAAGCAGGTGGAGCATCAGATTAATACAGAGTCGACTCCTCAAGCCAGTACAAAAATTGATAATAGAGTTGCTTCTTCGCCGCAATAATCTATCGCCAAAAATAGAACTAGAAGAGAAATTAAACCTCCAAAGAAGTATGCTGAGGCTGATCTAGTTGCTTATACTTTAAATGTGGCTGAAGATATAGATGCGAATCAAGAGCAATCTAATTATTCTGAGGCGATTAGCTGTGAAGACTCAGAAAAATAGATGTTTGCTATGCAAGAGGAGATGGAATCACTCCACAAAAACAAAACATGGGATCTTGTGAAACTTCCTAAAGGTAAGAAGACTATTCATTGTAAATGGGTGTTTAAAAAGAAAGAAAGGGACTCTAGGAGTTGAAGAACCCAGATATACAGCAAGGCTTGTTGTAAAGGGTTACAGTCAAATTCCAGGAGTGGACTTCACAGATGCGTTTTCCCCAGTTGTGAAGCATAGTTTGATTCGAGCTTTGCTTGATATTGTGGCCATGCATGATTTAGAGCTTGAGCAGTTAGATGTAAAAACTGCATTTTTGCATGGAGAACTTGAGGAGAATATTTACATGCAACAACCAGAGAGTTTTACAGTCTCAAAAAAAGAGGACTATGTTTACTTGCTGAAAAAGTCCCTTTACGGTTTGAAACAGTCACCAAGATAGTGGTACAAGAGGTTTGATTCCTTTATGACTTCTCATGATTTCAAAAGAAGTAGTTTTGACAGTTGTGTTTACTTTAAGAAAAGTAGTGATGGTTCTTTTGTGTATCTACTTCTTTACGTTGATGACATGTTGATAGCAGCAAAAGATAAAGGAGAGATAAGAAAGGTTCAAGTCCAACTAAGTGAAAAATTTGAGACGAAAGATTTAGGACCAGTAAAGGAGATACTTGGTATGGAGATTCTAAGAGATACAAAAGCAAGTAAATTGTACCTAAGTCAGAAGGGGTACATTGAGAAAGTTCTTTGCAGGTTCAATATGCAGAGTGCTAAGCCTGTTAGTACTCCTTTAGCAGCCCATTTCAGATTTTCATCAGTTTTTTCTCCACAATCAGATGATAAGATTGAGTACATGTCACATGTTCCATACTCTTGTGCAGTGGGATCTCCCATGTATGCTATGGTTTGTTCACGTCCAGATTTATCATATGCAGTCAGTGCAGTTAGCAGATATATGGCGAATCCCGGTAAAGAACACTAGAAAGTAGTTCAGTGGATTCTAAGATACTTACGAGGTACTACTGATGTTTGCTTACAGTTTGGAAGAACTGAAGATAGAGTCATTGGGTATGTTGATGCTGATTTTGCTGGAGATCTTGATAGAAGAAGATCTCTCACAGGTTATGTCTTTACAATCGGAGGTTGTGCAATAAGTTGGAAAGCCACTTTGCAAACTACAGTTGCTTTGTCTACCACTGAAGCAGAGTACATGGCGATTACTGAGGCTTGTAAAGAAGCTATTTGGTTGAAGAGACTCTTTAGTAAACTCAATGAAGACCTTCAAATCAGCACAGTATTTTGTGACAGTCAGAGTGTCATTTTTCTTACAAAAGATCGAATGTTTCATGAGAGAACAAAACACATTAATGTTCGATATCATTTTGTTCGTGATATTATTGCTCGTGGTGATATTATTGTGAGCAAAATTAGTACTCATGAAAATCCTGCAGATATGATGACTAAGTCACTTCCTATAACCAAGTTTGAGCATTGCTTAGACTTGGTTGGTGTTCATTGTTGAAGTTAAACCCTTAAGGGGTTTTATGGAAGAGGTGGAGAACTTGTTCGTTGAGAGTTCGCGATGAAGAACTTGTTCATTGAGAATTCGTGTCAAGGTAGAGATTGTTAGAATTAAGTGACACGAATCCTTATTTAAATAAAATATAGTGTTAAAATAAAATAAAAGAAGAATCCATATAGAATTACACTTCTTTTATTTTATTTTAGAATAAAGTTTTTTAAACCTTATTAAATTCCATCTATTTGATATTGAAGAATAAGATGTTTCAGTCTTACTAGAATATGGCTTTACAAGCCTATAAATAGACATAGTCTATTCCTCTTGTAATCGATTCGAATTCGACATAGTGAATTTTCTTCTCCTCTGCCCGTGGTTTTTTCTCGAAAGGGTTTCCAAGTAAAAATTTGTGTGTTCTTTATTATTTTATTTTATTTTATTTTTTTACAAATTCTGAATCTGTTTGTAAATTAATTCACTTGTGATGTTCATGGTGTGATTTACCTAAATCCTGAGTTAGTCACTGACCATGCGTATGCAGCTCATGTGATCTGATATAAGTGGAGACTTATGCTCTAAAGATGATCAAACTAATAGCCAGTATATTGGGTACATGGCTTGTGTGTGCATTGGCTTTACTAGCAACAGTGGAATTCATAACTCAATTAAATAATTAATAGTATTCTCTTATTGACATTGTGTGGAATGATAAATATGGAACGTGGTCACTGGTTGTTTGTTCTCGAATGAGTAATTTATCATAGTTATTTGTTGATACTGATCATATTAATCATTAAGAAGACACAATGGTGACAATGAGATAAAATAATATTGTATTGAGTGAACGGATTTAGCTCCAACGAATCAAAGATATCATATGAGGGTAACACACACATAACAAGGTCATTAGACAAAACAATTGGATGAATTGTCTTCGTAAAGAGTATACAATAAGGAGTATTCAATCTTGGTATTTTTTGTGGACTGACTCCATGATTAAATAATTGCGAATTATTGGACAATGCTTCTGAACATAATTGCAATTACTAGAGCCTAATTGTATATGTCCGGTTGGTCCCTTCACTAGCTTAACAAAAGCTCGATCGGATTGTATTGGAATCAAAAGAAAATTTTACTACTTTGGAAATAATTTGATTGAGTTGATTTATTCGATGTGAAATTAAATTAGGTGGTCTTCAGAATTGTTCAACTAGAGAATTTGATTGAAGAATTTTCTTGAAAATTAATTTGGAAAATCTAAGTGATTTTTGGATAAATTAATTTTGACCAAGTAAAATTAAATTAATTAAAATTAATATGATATTTTTGGAAATCAATTTTCAAGTCAAACAATTAGCCCAATGGGTAATTGAACTTGAAAATTGGATCTGAGATTGTAAATTGGGTCTGGGAGCCTAAAATTGAGACTAAGACAAAAAAAATGGTCGAACTGGGCCCGATATGTGAAATCGGGTTGACGGTCCAATAGGTGGCTAGACTGGATCGGTCAAGTTGTCATTGACCTGTACCGAACCAACAATAACTGAATCGACTCGGGGTGCCGTAAGGGTGTCGCACCTGCATCACCGAACACATCGGTGCCGATGGTTGGCCTTCGGTGGTGTAGTGGAAAAGTTACACTCCTATTGGAACTCTACTAGAGAATTTGATTTCAAATTAACTATTCTAAAAATAATAATTTAATAGTTTAATATTAAATTAAATTTAATACTTATATTAATAGTATTTTATTAATTTAATATTAAAGTGGTTATCTTAATATTAAATTAAATTTAATTCATTTTATTAGTTTAATAAGATTTAATATTAAAGTGATTAAGTTTAATCATAGTTGAACTCTTTAAACTCTCCCTGAAAAAGAGAACATTGGGTCATTATTTTACAAAGACTTAAATTCAAGAAAAAGTTGTAGAGAGAAATTTTTTTTGAAAAAAGATATTTCTCTGATTTACAATTTGACTTGAAAGTTTAGAGAAATAGCGAAATTACTCCACTGATAATTTTTGTGAAAAATTTTCTGATTCAAAATAATCCTACACTCGAGCTTGAGGATTGTGGAGAAGACTACTCGGTCGAAGCGTTTATCCTAAACGAATCGAAAATGTACAATTTTGATTAAGTGTTTATTATTTTAGATATCACAACCATAATCTTATTTTGAAAAATTCTTTAAAATTTTATTTTTTTCTAAATTTATTTTCCCTTATATTTTTCAAATCAAATTTTTCCTAACTAATTTTAAAAACATTGATAATATTCATGGATGGGTAATAGGTTTTCTTCTTGTAGAAAACCCATGGTATAGATTTAGAGGGATAGAGAGAGAGACGCACAAAACTCGGGCCGGCTCAAATCAATTACCCAAGCCCAAGTTTTGAGTCTTGAACGTGATAGCCATATGTTAGCGGAAGTCTTAAGCTAGGGTTTGGACTTGTTGGAATTTGCAGACAAAGAATCAAATTCCTTTCTCCCAATTTCTATATATCTTCTTCTCTTTAGTCTTTTACGCTGCGGCCAGAAAGGTATTAATTTATTTTCTCTTTTTTCCTTCAAAATTTCATTAATCAATTGCAGTAATTTGATCTTGAATTTTCCTTTCTGTTGCTTTCTGAAAGTTTATCATTTAACGGTTGTGTCATGATGATTGAGTTTCTGTTTAATTTCTTGATTATATGTGAGTTTATCAAGTCTGATTCCAACTCCTAACTTTTCTTAAGTTTTATATTTACTGGATTATTTTTCCCTAATTCCTTTTTTGTTTATCTCCTATTAAATAGAATATACAATTTCCCCCAATTTTTAGTGAGCAGCCTTGTTTAATTTTTATCATGATGTCAGAATTATTAAAATATCTCGTTTGTTTCGTGCATGATATGTTGATGTCAATATCTTCCATTGTGACGATGTTGTGCTTTTTGGCGCTTGTAAAATGACTTGTTTTTTTTCTTTTTGGGCTTTTGGCACAACATAGCAAGAAGAAACCATGCCGAAGAACAAGGGAAAGGGAGGAAAGAACAGGAAGAGAGGAAAGAATGAAGCTGACGATGAGAAGCGTGAACTTGTGTTCAAGGAAGACGGGCAAGAGTATGCCCAAGTGCTTCGTATGCTAGGCAATGGCCGGTGTGAAGCCATGTGCATAGATGGTACTAAGCGCCTTTGCCATATCCGAGGAAAGATGCACAAGAAGGTTTGGATTGCAGCTGGTGATATAATTCTTGTTGGGCTTCGCGACTATCAGGATGATAAGGCTGATGTGATCCTTAAGTACATGCCCGATGAAGCAAGGCTCTTAAAGGCATACGGTGAGCTTCCAGAGAACACTCGTCTTAATGAAGGTATTGTCGATGAGGAAGATGAAGGAGGTGCAGATGATTACATTGAGTTCGAAGACGAAGATATCGATAAAATATAGGGTTTTGGAATTGGTTTTGTTTGAATGATTTGCTTAAATGTTGGAAGAGAGATATGGTGGATGCTGTTTAGAAGGCTACAATATGTGTGATTTCTCCCGTAAGGTATTTATATGTGCTGAATGTGTCAACTATTAGATATATGTTGTTACTTTTACTGAAACCTTGTTCCATATCTCAAATTTACTTTTGACAGAAATAATGGAAGTTTAAGCTTATTATGAGCTGTTTGATATAAATTTAAATGCTTTAAATGTGTGTTTGATAAAAGATGTTAGTGCTTTCATACAAATCCTGGGATAAATACAGGCTTGGGTGAAGTAGGTTAGGATGCATAGATATGCATACCATAAGTTCTATTTTCTCCTCAGCATCAATTTAAATAGCTTTTATCAATTAGAGTATTAGTTTAATTGGTATTGATGATAGAAGTCGTGGATGACAGAAGTCGTGGATTTAGACAGGTAATGTCTTCATCAGCGAATTTAATTAGATAGGGATTTGGGAATTAATCATATATATCTAAAGTAGATGACTTTGATTTAAAAAAAATAATAATAATGCACTGCTTTTTTCATAATGATTGGGGTTAAGGGTGATAAGGATGTGAGGGATTGAGTTCAAAATCTTAAATGTGACACAAACACTTCATGTCATCACAACAATGCTAAGAAACTTGCCAATATGCTAAAGATCTGTTGTTACATTACAAAAAAATTGTACTACTTACTCATAATTAAAAATGTTGATAGGTTCCTTAAAATATTTTTGGTAAGTTTGATTAGGTTTGGATTGGACTCTTACATGGTATCTATATCATAATAGTTATTCAAATATGGTTCGGTTCGTAATATGAACTTCAAATTTTGCCATTCTCATTATGTTAGCTTATTTAGATTTATTTAAATTATTATTTTTCTTAAAAATATAATTATTTTATTTTGGAGTTAATTGCACCCTTTTTTTAAATTAGTTTTTAACTTTAAAACATTCTAATTATTCTAATTACGTTATAAACTATGATTTTTTGTTATTAAATTATTAAGGGTCTGGACATCACATAGTAATTGGATGAAAGTGTAATTATTATGGTAATAATTATATTATCTTGTAATTACAAAGAATTGTAATTTCCTAGATGTGTTTGGTTGATAGAGTTTAATTATATTGTAATTTTCTATGTTATGTATTTTTAAAAATATTAATTAATGTAAACATATTGTTGGTATGATAAAAAAATTCTAAACAAGTCTAATTTTATAAAAAAAAATCATTTTAGCCATCCATTTAAATTTTCATCTCTTTTAGCTCTTGAACTTGTTTGTTTGTCAAATTACCTTAAAATAGATGAAAAAGTTAAAGTCTGTTAACTTGACTAAGTAGCAATCCGGTGCATGTCTATGAGTAATTATTTAATTTTTTAAAATTAAAAAAATATTAAAAACTATTTTTATAATTTTATACTTTTTAAATAAATTTTAATAATAAATTTTAAAGTTTTTTTGAATTTTTAAATTTTAAAAAATTAATTAATTGGTGA
Organism: Gossypium anomalum; assembly: GCA_025698475.1. Classification (NCBI taxonomy): domain Eukaryota; kingdom Viridiplantae; phylum Streptophyta; class Magnoliopsida; order Malvales; family Malvaceae; genus Gossypium; species Gossypium anomalum. The sequence continues at coordinate 9,544,284 of CM046962.1, read as the reverse complement.
CAACATTCCTGTATATGCTGCATCAACATCTATTAACTTTTCCATCCATACTGGGTGGTTTGACAAAAAAGAAGTAAATTTAAGGGCTATTAGAGGTGCAAAATTAAATAGATGGCTAAAATAATTTTTTTTGTAAAGTTAGAGTGACAAATAAGTTATTTTTTCAAAATTAAAATCAAACCATCATATGTAATATATTAGTCAAAAAAGTAGTCGACAATATGGTTACTAATAATAATAATGAGAATATTCAAATTTATCTAAGTGCTCTAGCCTTTTATATTTGTTAGGGTATTCCCTCTTTTAACATCTACCATATATTTCTTATCACCATTTGTTCATCCTTGACCAAACTATTTTTATAAATAAGCTATGATGAAAAATTGTAACATTTTTTTTATATAAATAAGGATGTTATTTTTTTATAATATATAACATGGACAAGTAAATAAGTTATGTTTATACTTTTTTGCCACAATTTTTTATAAATAAACATAGGGTAAATTACACCAACAGTCATTCAATTTTGATGCAGTTGACAAAATAGTCACTCTGATTTTAATTCAGTCACTTAATTTTCGAAAAATATCAAATCAATCACTAACGTTATCGAAAAGTGACAAATTAATAACATTTTCTGTCACAGGGTTAGTGGGACTACTGACGTGGCTAGTTAACTAGTTGATGTGGCCAGTTAACTTGCCACGTTGGATGAGGCAAAGTTGAGTGAATATTTTTTTTCGTCCTTCATTTTCTGATTTTTTAATAAATGACTCAATATTTTTACTTTTTGCGTAAATGACCCAATATGTTTTTGTTTCTTCTTCTCCATCCTAACAATCTCTGTTTTCAAATATGGTGATCTGCTTCTTCTTCTTCACTAACACGGATATGTTCAACTTTAAAAAAAGAAGAAGATGTAGTTTCCATTTTCCACAAAAGAGAGATGATGGTCAACTTTAAACATCATCATTATTCATTAACTACGGTGGGTCTAAACCTCACATGGGTATAACCAACAAGATGCATTAATTGACAAATGAGTTTCCATTTCAATACAAACCATATGTACCCAACAAAACACTCACAATCAGATAGCTACCAAACATCACCATGGTAGTAAACTGATAAAAAAATTTTAAGAAAAAAGGTAATAAAGAAAACAAAAACCCTATACAGAAAAAGAAAATGGAAACAACAACAATCGCACCATTTTATCCTTAAACCATGGTAGATTCTAAACCCAAAGTATCTGGTACGAAGAAAAAAAAGAAGAAGAAATAAAGATGACCTGAGAAGAGATGGGATGGTGCATTTGGCCGGATATGGCGAAGAAAATCTCTCGACCGTTCTTATCATCGGAACTGTTCTTTGAAGCTTGCCTCACCATCGCCTCAATCCACAACCTTTTTTTTTTCTCGATTCATAATTCAGTCACGGCTCTCAAGTCTCTTGAAACCTTAGACCTTTCTCATAATTATCTGCTCGAGAAATTATTGAAATCGCTTAAATTGCTTAAGAATTTAAAGAGACTCGACCTGAGTTACATCAAACTCATTGGGTTTCTACCGAACTGTCATTTAACTTATTGGAACTTGCTTTAAAAGCAAATTCTTTATCTGGATATGTCTCGAAATCAACTTTCGATGAGTTAACTCGGTTAGAAGTCGTTAAACTTAGTGGCAACTCGTTTTCCAATACCTGGGAGCATAGTTTTTCCACAACCTCATGTTGCTGTTGAACTGATCTAGAATTTTTCTCTTGTTCTCCTCCCCCTCTTCCTTTTTTACTTTTTATTTTTTTTTCTTCTTTTATGCTTCTTCTTTTTCTTTTATTCCTCAGCCCAACTAGGGTTTTAAATTGAGGTCGTTTACATAATAGGATGCCATGTCACTTTTTCGTTACGCCTATAACGAAAATTGGTTAAAAGGACTGATTTGTTATTTTTCGAAAGTTGAGTAACTGAATTGAAATCAGAGTGACTGTTTTGTCAGCTGCATCAAAGTTGAGTTACTGTTGGTGTAATTTACCCATAAACATATTATAACACTTTTTATATTTTTATAACACAAATTATTTTTATAATATATATTTTTTAGCATAACTTTAGAATTTAAATACTATAATATTTAAGATTTATAATTTAACTTTAGAATTTTTTGACATAATCATCCCAAACACTCATACATATTTGTGCTTACAATATAAATTTTATAACTTAAACTTATATAAAAATAATTTCTAATGTTAAATCATGTATGAGTGATTGGAAAACCATAAGGTAATTGGATTTGGGTTTAATTACCCACTTAATTACTCAAATTCTCATCCCTTAAAAATTTGAAAAGAGTAATTGGGTGCTCCAATTACAACCCAACTTAGTAGGACCCACCAATTACAATGATTACCAGACATGTCATTTTTCTATAATTACAAGCAATTACACTCAAATCTAATTATTAAGTAGCTTTCCAAACACTTCCTAATATAATGATTTAAAACGAAAAAAGTTAAAGAAAAATGGATACTCTAAAAATTTTTGTTTTAATTTTTTCAATATTTTTATAAAAAGGTCCGTAACAACCCAAAATTCATAAGGTTAGAATTGACAAAATCACTAAGAAATTAGCCTTAGTCTTGATGGTTAAGAGTTTAGTATATTGCTTAGAAAATTAAGGTTCAAGCCTTACTCTTCCCATTTTTTTGTTTTAATTTTTCAACAACTAAGGAACAAACTCAATCTAGTATATATATATATATATATATATATATGGGGTAGAAATAAACTAAGAATGGGTAGTAGCTTAAGTGGTAAGGCTTTGCATTTCCCCCTTGTCCCTAAGTTTAAATCATGCCACTCTCCTTCCCATTTCATTTTTTGGACGACAAGAAAGGCTATTTGCCCAATCAGCCCCTCCAATTTTGAAATATTAAGTATTTAATAACTTTTCCTAATTATATATTGCTTTTAATTCCTTTTCAACCCTAAATTGAACTCTCTTTTTTCTTCTCTTTAAATCCTTCATCTTCTTTTATTCCCTATTTTTCTTTTCACAAGAAAATTACATTTTTTGCTGGAAATTGATCTTCTAAAATCCCAAAATCAAAATCGATTCACGATTCAACCTGTTCTTCCCCCGAGCGTTGAATTTATCATCGATAACCTTCAAAATCCCATTAAGAATCGGTAAGTACGCTTCAATCCCAATGTTTAGATTTCAAATCTTTAAAAAATTTCTATCTAATGGTAATCTTACAATCGGTTAAACGATCTTTCTTGATTTTTCATCGAAACTTTCAACCTTCTTTTTTTATCTTAACATCAATCATTAATCCTTGTGTAATTGTCAATTTAAGGACCTATTTAAGGTACCCCGGATCAGATTTGAATGAGAGGGATGTCGCTCGGTCTCTTAGTGAAAGGTGTGTGTTCCTTTACAAGTGAATTGGGGCAATACTGTGCCTAGGATAGGGCCACACAGGCATGTGAACCACATGACCATGTCCCCCTACAAACCCTAGGATAGTTCGCTTCTCACATGGGCATGACCCTTCCACACGGTCTGCCACACCGGCGATAGACCACACGGGTGGTCCACAGGCCTACCACACGACCAAATGCCTTGGAAACCCTAGTGTAGTTCGTAAACCACATGACCTCAGTCTGTTACACGACTATGTAACTCTTCCACACGGCTTGTGGTATCTAACACAGCCTAGCCACACGACCATACGCCCTTATTTTTCAAATTTTACAATTTTTCCCAAAATTTTGTGATTTACTCAATTTAGTCCTTAACTGATCCCCAAACCGTTTTTAGTGTTTTATTTTATTATTAAGTCCTTGATAATACGAGTAATGTTAGAATCCATGATCTGATTGACTAAATTATTAATATTATGTAAAAGTATGATTTTTCCAGTTTAATCCCTGTACATTATTTAAATTATTTTTAGAGTTTTCCCTTAATTAAGTCCCTTATATTGTGTGAATTCTAAAATTTGTGTTTAATGCCTTAAGTGCTCTTATTTCATCACATAATACGTGAACATTATGTGTTTTCTGATAAAGTGAAACTATTAACTTGAAAGTGATAATATTGGTACCACCCTGTGAAGAACATGATAAGCATGTTAAGTGTTAGTGATGAATTGAGCACATGTTACATGTCTAATACTAGTGTTGATTTGTCATAATACAAAGCATGAAATAGTGCATTGCATGGGGCGAGACATTGTAGGGAGGAAGAGTGACAATTTATTAAATCTATAAACAAGTGGTGGCTCGTCCACAAAACCCAGTGGCAGTTTGTTTAATCTGCGAATATATTGTGCACCCACAACAAGTGGTAGTAATTGAAAATATTTTTTTTGTTATCTAAAATACTAGTGGTTTACCCACGTTTTTCTTCCCAAAGTGACAGCTTATCTGCAAATCAGTGGTGGCTAGTCCACAATCCGGAGTGATATGGTAGATGGGTTTTGGGGAACTCATAAGTGAGGTGCGTAGCAGAGTTGGGTAGGACTTGCCTATTAATTTGAAACTGCATTGCATTCATAAGCACATGCATATAAAATTATGAATACCGAAATAGATAAGTGAAGTGTTTTATGTGAAAAATTGTTAATCTAAGGTGCTTTATGGGTGTTTTTAATCTCAAAATTGCTAATCCATGTGCTTTATTTATTTTTCATTTTATTCTGATTTCTCTTATAATGGAACTTACACTAAGCTTCATAGCTCACCCCCTTTTATTTTTCATCCTTTCAGATAACCCACCAAGTTAGGATGCGGACACGACATACAGAGGGCTCGGGAACATTTTATTTTTATGAAATTATTATTAGGCTTGTTTTTATAATTTCAGTTATTTTGGAACTATATTGTTTTATATATTTTGTAGCATGAGACTCATATTTAGGGTTATTTAACATGCATGACATTTAACTTAATTTTAAAATATGAATTTTGTTTAATTAAGGCATGAAAATAGTTTTATTAAAACCAAGTAAAAATCACTTTTCCGCTACTAGATCATAATTAAATTCCGTCTAATAAATACCTAGAAGTTAACTAAGTTTTCAATGGTAATCACCTTTTACAAGAAAAATATTAAATTAATCATATTTTATCAACCCATGAGTCATTCTTTAAAAATAAACAAATGTTTTAATTTGACTATTTAAAATCTTTGATCTCACAAGGCCATCTTGGTGGTCGATGTAGTCTCCCAGATTTGAGCCTACCGTTTAGACCGAGTTGAGAAGGTTACAAGGTCTTTATTCTTTAGTTTTGCTTTGTTTTTTGTTACTTTTAAAAGTTATGCAACAACGTTTTACACATTTTTATAAATTTTATTTTAAATTATGACACATAAAATTTGATGTGTCGTTTAATGGTTAAATTAACATTTTTAATAATAGAAGAACCTAATTGATATAACTTTGATAGTTTAGGATGTAATTAGAATGCTATGAATGATAAGTTTAAAATTAGAGCCATAATTTAGGGATGCCTAGTACAATTATCTTTTTTAATTTAATATTAGTAATTATATACATTTTTTGCTATCATATATAATCTTTATATTTACATTATAGTATAATATATAAAAGAAAATAATATTATAAACTTAAAAATGAGTCAAAATTAAGCTTTGAGTTTTAAAATTTGAGTTTTGTTCATATTTTAAATCGGTTTAACTTTTTTAAGTAAATTTATTTTTTTGGATTTAATATTTTTATCCAAACTCTAAATCAAACTTTATTCTTGAATAAAACATACTTAAAAAGTTAAATAATGGGTTTTTTTAGGCCATAAAGAGTTAAGTCATAATTATATAAATTTAATAAAAGCTAAATGACATTTTAGTGTGTTTTAATAGAGCTCTTTTAAATATATGATGAAATAGCAAAAATGTATTTTTTTTGCTTGTCTAAATAATTTAAATAAAAATTATAAAAAAGGTCCATGGTTTTGTTTGGCAATTGACTAATAGTTAATAGTTTATATTTGTAAAATGACAAATAAGGGCATGATACATTTTTTTTAAACAAATCATCAGATTGGGCTTATATAAATAAAACAAACAAAAGTCCACTTGAAATTAAGGCCGTACATAACCACTGGCCCAATAAAACCTTGACTGGAAAAGGCAAAAAAAACTATCTTAAAAAATAATAAAGAAAGCTCTAGAACATCAATTAAATGCTACCGTCCTATTTGCCCAATCAAATAATCTGACGCCTGCCATTTCCATCTTTTCTTTCAATTCAGACTTAATGGCAATACCATTTTCCAAGGGAAGCTTTAAACCACTGATTCTTTTGATCTGTCAATTTAGGCTTCCCCCTTTCTTCCTTCTCCCTCCTTCTTCAGTCTGGTTCTCTTTTACAGTCCATTTTCCTCTGATTTTGGCATACGTGGGAACGCTTTCAACCAGGTACATTTCTTCTTTTCTTCTTAATGATTCTGTTGCAAGTGTGTGTGCTAGACCATTCGTTGATGGGGTATATTCAAACCTTACTCTACTAGATCTGGACTATAACTGTTGAATATCATGAATATAAACCCCTATTTGCGATTTATCTTCCCCTTTCGCCTTGCATTTCTTTATTACCGATAAAGAGTCGCCTTCAATAATGATTTCCTTCTCTTGCATGTCGAGTGTTATTTGGGTCGCTTTTCTACAAGCGAATGCTGCGGCTGCGAAGGCGGAGAGAACTCTATGGTGAATCTCTGTGCATGACAGGAGGACGAAACCTTCGCTATTTCTAACTACTATCCCGGAAGCCGATTTTCGATTGCACTCTTTATATGCTTTGTCAAAGTTTATTTTCACTGTTTGACCAAATGGTTGTTTCTATTTAGTATTCTCCTTTGAAACTATGGAAGTAGTGCTCTCCAAACCATCCACTTCTTTTAAGTAGCTATGAACAAAGCATGCAATTTCCTGACCAGATCTGTTTGTTTTATCATGTATTTGAGCATTTCTGTCCCCCCATATGGCCCATAACGTACAACAAAATAGTCTACAAAAGGAGGTTGGCTGGTCAACGAGGATCCTGGTAAGCCACTGTTTGAACTCTAAATTTTTTTCCTATAAAAAGTTAACAGCCGATAATGATCCCCATACTGCCTTTGGTATAGGACAATCTCGAAAGAGGTGGTCCATTGTTTCTGCTTCTTCACCACAACGAGGACATGTTGGACTATTTACTAGTTTCCTACATGACATATTTACCCGAGTAGGCAAATAGTTTCAAGAAATTTTCCAGCATGTAATTATAATTTTTTTTTGGTAGATCTAGGCTCTATAGTTTTTCGTAGAAAGCTTTGTAGTCGGGATGTAAAGCATAAATTCTAGGTTCCATACTTTGTAATAGTTTATAGGTGCTTCGAACTGAGTATTCGCCCGAGGATTCTCCGCTCCAAACCCTAAAATCAGCATGAGGTTCTTTCGCCAATGGGATGCAGAGAATCTTTTCAGCCGCTTTTTCTGGGAAGGTATTGACAATCACCTCTCTATTCCATTTCCTTTCGTAATTACAGATTAGCTCCGCAACTTTATGATCATGCAAATTGACATTAATTGAAGATAATCTAAAATTTCTGTAATCTGGGATCCATGCATCATTATAAATTGAAATGTTCGTACCAGTACCTACCTTCCAATAAAGTCCATCTGCCAATACACCTTTTGTCGCCCATAAACTTCGCCATACATAGGAGCTATTATTTCCTTAACTCTATTTAAGAAAATCAACTTCCAGAAAATATTTCGCTTTAAAAACTTGCGTTACTAATAAGTTTGGGTTATCTAAGATCCTTCAGCCTTGTTTAGCTAAGAGAGCTATATTGAACTGAGCCATGTTTCTGAATCCCATTCCGCCTTCTTCTTTTGAGCGACACAAATGCTTCCATCGACACCAGTGAATACCTCTTTTCCCAAAGCCTTTTTTCCACCAAAATTTCGCTGAAACATTCCCGATTTCACCACATAATGAATTTGGTAGGAGAAAGCAAGACATAGTATAGGTTGGAATTGCCTGGAGAACTGCTTTAATAAAAACCTCCTTTCTTCCTGGCAATAATAACCTAGTACTCCAACCTTCAATACGCGTAGAGACCCTTTCTTTTAAGTTTTGAAAAGACTCTTTTTTCTTTCTCTCAACCACATTAGGAAGCCCCAAGTACTTTTCAGGATTAGTTGAGCTTCTGACTCCCAACAAGGATGAAATTTCTTCTTTTTCATCTTCATTAGTGTTTGAGCTGTAAAAAATCGTTGACTTGTTAAAATTAACGCATTGGCCAAAGTATCTTTCATATTTTCCAGTATATCTTTCAATATCATTGCTCCCCTATTCGCTGCTTCCCCAAAAAAAATGCAATCGTCTGTAAACAGTAAATGAGAAATCTCTGGCCCTCTTCTGCTTGCCTTTGCACCTTTTAACAAACCCTCCCCCATAACTATTCTCATCAGTGCTGAAAGTCCCTTGCTACATATTAAAAAAAAGAATGGACTAAGTGGATCTCCTTAACGAAGTCCCCTTGAAGGTTGAAAAATTCATCCACTTATTCCATTTATATTAACTGTATAGGAAGCTGTAGAGATGCATTTCATGATCAAACCCACCCAATCTCTTGAGAATCCCATCTGTAGCATAACTTTCTCTATGAAAACCCATTCAACTATATCATAAGCGTTACTCATATCTAGCTTAACTACCATATAACCATTTTTTCCCATGCGCTTTCGCCGAAACGTATGTAAGATCTCATATGCTAAAAGTACATTGTCAGAAATAAGTCGCCCTGGGACAAATGCGCTTTGTGCACTGTCTATACAATTACCAATGACTTCTTGGAGGCGATTTGCTATTGCTTTTCACATGATTTTGTAAATAATCGTGCATAAGCTTATAGGCCTAAAACTAGCCAATTTAGTTAGGCTGGGCACTTTTGGGATGAGCACAATATTTGTCATATTAAGGGACTCAAAATTCTGATCACTATTTAGTATATCTAAACAGAAAGATTCAACACCCTTACCAACTATATGCTAGTATTTATGAAAAAAATAGAGCTGGGAAGCCATCAGGCCCTAGAGCTTTAGTGGGCCCCATGCCTTTCGAAGCACTTTGAATTTCTTCTGCTGTAAAAAGAGATGATAGAGCAGTGTTTTGCACATAGGAAATTTTATTAACAATGCCCCTTAAATAATGAGATAGATCTTTAGCTCCACTTGACGTAAAGTCTTTCAAAAAATAAAGTAGCTTCCTCACAAATCTCTGAACCGCTTCCAACCTCAAAATTGTATGGATTCGTCTTCGGCCTGAGGCACATTTATGAAAAAAAAGCTGTATTTTTATCCCTAAATTGAAGCCAATTTGCTCTTGCCCTTTGTTCCCAGTACATTTCATCTTTATCGATCTCCATATTTAGATTGATTTTTGTATCAATGATCCTTGCCATTGTTTCATCATCCCTTTCTCTCTCTAATAGCATTTCAAGATCCTTTGTTAACTTTCTTTTTAGTCCCTCCCTCGTTTTCCTGATAGTACTCGCCCAACTCTTCAATCGTGATTGTAATCTTCGAGTTTCTTTGCTAACTTGCCTGTATATGAATTCTATACGCCCTTAATTTCTTTTTTGAGAGATTCCTCCATAGTCCACCATGCCTCAAATTTAAATTTAGGACCTCCTGTCAGTAAGCCACCACTTTTTGTGTTTAAAAGGAGAGGACAGTGATCTGACATTGAATATGGAATATGTTGAATGCTGCCCAATGGGAGCAAATTTAGCCATTTTTTGTTCGCAACTCCTATCTAGTCTTTCCCTAATATTTATTTCAAGCAAATTTCCCCTTTCCCATGTGTACCAAACCCCCGAGTAGCCAATGTCAACAAGTTGGCATTCCTCTAAAGCCTTCCTGAATGCTTCCATTCTCCCTTGTTCCCTTTGGATTCCACCACGTTTTTCAAAAGAAAACATAATTTCATTGAAATTCCTAAATTCTATCCAAGGGGGATTTTGATCATGACTTAACTTTCTGAGCACGTTCCACGAAAGATTCTTATTATTCAAAAAAGGTGAACCATAAAACCCCGTGAACCTACATTCTTCTTTAACACCACCCTCCTTTATCGTTACATTGATATGCCATTTGGAAAAACTTCTTAAAGTGACCGAAATATCTTCTTTCCAAGCTAGACACAGGCTGCCCTTAGAACCTTCTGCCTCAAAATCGATTCCATTCGTAAAACCACAGCGCCTCCTAACTTTCTCCATATGTTTTTTGTCGATTTTTGTCTCCATTTAGAAGACAATATGGGGATTATGTTGATTTAACAAGTATCGCAGTCTCCGTTTTGCCCTTAGATTCCCCAATACATGGACATTCCAACATGTGCTTTCCATTGTGCCCAGTCGGCTTGCCTTTTGGCAGCTGCCGATCTATAATTGTTAGAGACAATATTTTGTTCCAAATTTTCACTCCTTACCTCCATGTGATCTCTTGTACGATCCATTATATCCTCATTGTAACACCCCTAACCCGTATCAGTCGTTGGACTAGGGTCGCAAGGAATTAGTGAACATAAACACAGTTTCGAACATTCTCATATTATCACAAGTCAAATTCCTATATACAAGTAAAGCTTATAACTAATTAAATATAAACATATTACATTTACAAATCACAGGTTAAACACTTTAATGATAAGCGAATACTATAATAAAAATTAAAGATTTTATTTCTTAATTCTATACAGGCGTAGGTGTAATCGACTAAGTCATATTACAGGGCATTGCGACTCTTAGCATAAATAGCATAATCAATTTCACATATAATCAATAATATTACACTAAACATTTAAATAATAACAATTCCTCATTTAACTTAAGTTAAAAATTTATCAAATGCACATCTGCATACAAATATTATATATATATATATTATTTATTAAATATCCATTTTACTATCAACACATATTCAACATGTACTCAATATTTATTTTAATCATTTATACCTATTTTACAAATCGTATATGCATGGTAAATGCATATGCAATCTCAAGACAAACTGAATTATTCAACTTTACTCGTTTGTCAACCACAGTATAAGTACATTTATACATATACATATGTTTCTCAATGTACCCCTTCCGACTTAGGTACAATTTACTTGTTTTTCTATCTCTAAGAATCTCCATACCAAGTATCTTCTTTCTTTGGTCCCAAATCTTTCATCTCAAATTCTTCACTTAGTTGGGCTTTGACCTTTCTTATCTCTCCTTTGTCTTTTCTTTGCTATCAACATGTCATCAACGTAAAAAAGTAGATACACAAAAGAACCATCATTGTTTTTCTTAAAGTAAACACATTTGTCAAAACTACTTCTTTTGAAATCGTGAGAAGTCATAAAGGAATCAAACCTCTTGTACCATTTGCCTTGGTGATTGTTTCAAACCAGTAAAGGGACTTCAAAGAAGCAAACATAATCCTTTTTTCAAGAAGCTGTAAAACCCTCGGTTGTTGCATGTAAATATCTTCCTCAAGTTCTCCATGCAAAAATGCGGTTTTACATCTAATCTTGCTCAAGCTCTAAATCATGCATGGCCACAATACCAAGCAAAACTCGAATCGAACTATGCTTCACAACTGGGAGAACACATCTGTGAAGTCCACTCTGGAACTTGATCTGTAACCCTTTGCAACAAGCCTTGCTTTATATTTAGGTTCTTCAACTCCTGAGTCCCTTCTTTCTTTTTAAACACCCATTTACAACGAGCAGTCTTCTTACCTTTAGGAAGTTTCACAAGATCCCATGTTTTGTTTTTGTGGAGTGATTCCATCTCCTCTTGCATAGCAAACACCCATTTTTCTCGAGTCTTCACACAACTAATCGCCTCGAGAATAATTTGATGGCTCTTGATTCGCATCTATATCTTCACCACATTTAAAGCATAAGCAACTAGATCACCTCAAGACATACTTCTTTGGAGGTTTAATTTCTCTTTAGTTCTGTTTTTGGCGATAGAGTATTGAGGCGCGAAGAAGCAACTCTATTCTCAATTTTTGTCTTGACTTGAGGAGTCGACTCAGTATTGTCTGATGCTCCACCGCTTTTGATTTTCTTTATTGGAGCGATCTTTAAGAGATAAGTTAGGAAGCATAGCAGTTTCATCAAAAACAACATCTCTGCTAATTACAACTTTCCTATTTTCAGGACACCATAACTTATACCATTTTACACGACTTTATAACCAAGAAAAACACATTTAATGGATCTCGGTTCCAATTTTCCATTATTAACATGAGCATACGCAGACACCCAAAGATCTTTAAATCGGAATAATTAGCAGGATTACGGACTATACCTCTTGTGGAGTCTTTTTCTCAATGGCAGCGGATGGAGATCGGTTGATCAAAAACATGCGATGAGGTCGTACGCGCCCAAAACGACTTGGTAAGTTGGCATTTGACAACATACATCGAACCTTCTCCATGATCGCTCTGTTCATTCGTTCTGCTGCGCCGTTTTTTTGTGGAGTATGACGAATCGTCAAGTGTCTCACGATCCCCGACTTGCACAATCTATTAAACTCATCGAGCGAACTCTAAGCCATTATGCGCATGCGGAGGTATTTTATCTGTTTTCCGTCTGCTTTTTCAATCATAATTTTCCAAGACTTAAATGCGGAAAACACATCGCTTTTACGCGGGAAGAACGCCCAAACTTTTTCGGAAAAATCATCAATAAAGGTTAGCATATAATTAGCTCCACCTCTCGAAGGCACTCTGGATGGTCCCCATAGATCGAATGAATATACTCCAACGTTTCCTTCGTGTTATGGATTCCTCTAGTGAATCGAACTCTCTTTTGCTTCCCAAAAATACAATTGCTCACAGTAAATTCGGTTTGCAAATTCCTTGTCCATCAAGAAGTCCTCTTTTGCTCAATTCTACCATGCCATTCTCACTCATATATGCCCTAAGCGCATATGCCAAAGCTTAGTAATATCATCATCCGACAAGGAAGAGGAAGCGGCAATTTGCATCACGATGAATGATAGAACCACGCAAAACATATAACTTGGCGCTTTTTCTTTGCCCTTTCATCACAACAAGGACCCTTTGGAAATCTTTAAAACCCCACTTTTTTTTGTGTGTATCTGCACTTTTGAATCAAGAGTACTCAATGAAATTAAATTTCTTTTCAATTCTGGAACATACCTGCACGCGTCACTAAGTGTTACGACAACTCCATCAAACATCTTAACTTTAATTGTTCCAACACTGCGATCTTACACTAAGCATTATTTCCCATCAAAACAACACCTTGGATCTTTGTTTCGTAAGTTGTAAACCAATCCCGATTGGGACTCATATGGAAGGTGCAAACTGAATCAAGTATCCACTCCTCACTTACTTTAGAATCATTGTGAAGCGACTAGAAGTTCACCATCGCCATTGTAGTCTTCTACAACATCGCCTTCACCGAGAATTTTCTCGGTTGTTTTCCCTTTGATTCATGACCTCCCTTTTAATCTTATTTTGTAGCTTATAGCACTCAGATTTAATGTGCCCTTTCTTCTTACAGAAGTTACAAGTTTTACCTCTATTTGAAGACTTCGATCTACCCTTAGATTTACCACGATGATTTCTTTCCTGTGTCCTACCACGATCATCATCATCGTGATTAGATCTTGTCTCCCACGAACAATGAGACCCTCTCTCACGAGAGTCGGAGTTTAACCACAAGATGTTTCATCTTATCATACGAGGTTAAAGAATCATAAACCTCATCAACTGTGAGAGACTCGTGGCTATATAAAATCGTGTCTCTAAAGGTTGAATAAGACGGAGGCAACGAACAAAGTAGAATCAACCCTAGATCTTCCTTATCATACTGAACCTCCATGGCCTCCAAGTTTGAGAGAATTTCTTTAAATCACATTAAGTGTTCGCATGCAGACGCACCTTCCTCCAAACGATGAGCATAAAGACGCCGCTTCATATGCAACTTGCTTGTTAGAGTTTTCGACATACATATTTGTTCTAGCCTCTTCCATAATGCAATGTAGATCTTCTCTTTCATCATCATCCTGCAAAATTTCATTGGACAAATACTGGATGCAATTGTGTTAATGCCTTTCGATCCTTACGCTTCTTCTCTTCATCCGTTAATGTCGAAGGCATCTTATCTATCCCTAGCAGGGCATCCTCCGAGATCCATCTGCGCAAGAAGCAAGAACCGCTCTGCATCTTAATCGCCACAACGCAAATCGGTGTTGCGATCCAACAACGAATTTCATATTTCAAAGACGCCATTACCGTGATCGAGATGAACAACCCTAAGCTCGATACCAATTGTGAAAAAATAAAATAAAATAAAAAATAAAGAACACAAAATTTTACGTGAAACCCTTTGGGAAAAAACCACGAGGCGAGAGGAGAAGAAAATTCACTATGTCGAAAATTTGAATCAATACAAAAGGAATAGACTATGTCTATTTATAGGCTTGTAAAGCCATATTCTAGTAGGATTGAAACACCTTATCCTAGTAAATATAAAATAGATGGAGTTTAATAAGGTTTAAAAACCTTATTCTAAAATAAAATAAAAGAAGTCTAGTTCTATATGGATTTTACTTTTATTTTATTTTCCATCGTATTTTATTTAAATAAGAATTAGGGTCACTTAATTCTAACATCATTATTCCGAACCATAAGGAATTACCGAATATACCTTATGCGTATATCTTGTCATCTAACTAGTAGGTAATATTCTTGGTTCAATTAACAACCATTATACTTTATATAGCCGAGAAGTATAACAACTTATTAAACATAATAAAATAAATTAATGATTCCATATAATATCCACAACTTGTCACTATTGGATCAAACATTAATTAGCTATTACAACCGAATTTAAGCAGCTTAAACTCATCCAAAAGTATGCATGTATAACTCAACTAGTTGACCAAAATTAATAATTTACTAGAGAAGATTATTTCTATAATTTCGAAACATTTACCACATATAGACATATAAAGGATGTAAACATTTCATACTATGTATCAAATATATAAAGTCAATAACCTGTTACGCCAAGTCATATATAACATATTATCCTAATACAACCACACATTCACATATATTTTACTTTATGCTTACCATAGCCGAATCAACTTTATACTTACCCAAAATTATTTACCATTTCCAAAACCTAAAACACCTAACACGAACATCATTCAGTTATAGTACCTAATTTCATAAATGAAATAATCACCAACCAAACTAAATATAACTAAATTCAAACATAAAAGATTAAAGCCATTTTCGCATGGCTCAATTTATACAAAACCAAAATCCAACATTTCAAAACACATTTCAGCCTATACATGCCATAATTTGAGTTTAGCTTAAGGGTACCAAAGCAGTAGACAGTGTGATGAACTTGGCTGACAACCCCTTAGCTTGTAGCTTGACTTCAAAATCTATAAAACAGAGTAAACATAACATACAGAGTAAGCTATCAAAGCTTAGTAAGTCATAAGCAAATAAACGCCTCAATGATGTTATCAACTTAACTAAACTAAACCAAAGTATTATATCATTTCACAGTTAAATCCAAGCACTTAAGTATTCATGTTACATACATATAATCATATGTATATATTTGTATTTAATTATATTATCACTTTAACCGAATGCATATATAGCCAAAATTAACAAATTATTATTCAACCTTCAAGGCCGAATATTCATTGTATACCTGGTTCACATACTCGTAATTACATAAACTTATAGATCATTATGTAATTCCATGTACATATATTAGTCATTTGGCTGAATACACATGAACACACATACATATAATTAAGACTCATTCAATAATGTGTAATAGGCCAAATACACTTACCTTATTTTTAGTAAATATCAAAGTAACTCATACCTGGCCTTTTAACTCGATTTACATACTCGAACTCAACTTATATTTTCCTGATGAACCATTCAGAATTGGATAAGACACTCGGATAATCACATAAATCGTACAATGCCAACGTCTCAGACGTGGTCTTACATGTAGCCACAAATCGATGCCACTATCCTAGACAGGGTCTTACTCATAAACACATATCGAAATCACAAGTTGATGCCATGGTCTTACTTGTACACATATATCGGAATCCTATGTCATGACATATGTATCCTAACTATTCCTAAGGTTCATACGGGGCTTTCGAACATCGTAACTCGATCGAAACGAATGCTCGTAGATGATTACCAAGCTTATACATGTTCGACAATTGCATTTATAATATCATATATTTCAATTCAGCATCTATACTTTACATTTAATTAAAATTAAGTACGTCTTTTTACTTATAAACTTACCTCGGACAACGAAAACCGGTATGGATCGAGTAGTCGACAACTTTCGTTTTTCCCCGATCCAAATTCGATTTCTTTAGTTCTTGATCTAAACATATTTAAATTAAGCTCATTCAATTCAGTCCAAAAACACATAAATGGGAAAATTACCATTTTACCCCTGACAATTATAATTTTTTTTTTACAATTTAGTCCCTATTGCACAAAACAAAAAATATACAAAATTTCCCTATACTTATGTTGGGCCGAATTTTACCCACTCTCAAACAAGTCCATATATTCAATATATTTCACATTTTAGTCCCTCAAATTATTATTTTTGCAATTAAGTCCTAATTACTTAAAATCATCAAAAACTCCAATACAAAATATGTTAATCTAAAACATATCTTTCATTTTTCATCATCAAACAACAAAAATCACAAGCTATAAACAATGACAAAATTTAAAATATTCATCAAAATAAAAAATTAAAGCTTGGGTTTTGTAGTACTCGAAGCAACGATCTAGAAAACGTAGACATTATAAAAAACCGAGCTAAGCACGTACCTTAATTGAGCTTAAAACCACCCGAACCCTAGCATCCTTTCTTTTATTTTTTCTTTTATTAAGTTTTGGCTATGGTGAATTAATGAAAAAAAATGAATTTGATAACTTTGTTATTAACTAATATATGTTTGTTTACTAAATTACTTAAATAACCTTAATGAAATAATAAATAAACTATATAATATATGTCTTTTACCGTCCACTTATTAAGGCAATGGACTATTTGCAACCTAAAGACTTCCTTTTAATAAGCCAATAACAATTCGGTCCTTTATACTTTTGGCTACCAAATTTTTGTTTTACGCGATTAAGTCATTTTATTTAATCGGACACCTAAACGATAAAATTAAATCAAGAAAATTTCACAGATATAAATTCACACAAAATAAACACAGAAAATAATTTTAAAATATTTTTCTGACTCAGATTCGTGGTCCCAAAACTACCGTTTCGATTAGGGTCTAAATAGGGCTGTTATACTCCTGTTTTAACCTTTTTACTCCATCTTCATGTGATTCGCCTATGTTGTTTTTCCCTCCTTGATTTTTGGAAACTTCCTCTTCCCCATGATGCTTTCATTCTTTTGAAATTCTGGCATGTTTGTTGGAACCATTCCTTTCTAGCTAGACTTCTTTTTTAGTGTAGAGCAGTTCCTTATCACGCTGTTACTTTCAATTGATACTATTGTCTTCATCATTCCAGAATCTACTGCCTTATTTTTTAATAGTTCCTCCAAACCTAGCACTTGTAGTCCGTCTTGATGCTTTCCTAGCGTATAATTCCCTTCTGCTGTGTTTCCTCCAATCCCAGCAACTATAGGCTGTTCTGTGTAACCAGTATAAGAACTTTGAGAACCCATCTTTAATGAAAAAGCATTTAACTTCATACTCTCTTTTCCAACCAGCTTTGATTCTGCTTTTAAAGCCACAGAGAATGGTGGATCATCTCTGACTTTATTTTTTTCTGCAGGGCTTAACTCAATGCAATCATTAATGCCATGCCTCATTCTTCCAAACCAAAGCAGAAAATCGGTAACTTTTCATATTTGAAGGAGACCCATGATTTAGAATTGCTATCACTAGAAACAAAGATGCCTCTACGTAAGGGTTTCTGTACATCCAAATTAATTCTTAATCGACATACCTCTCCAATAATATCAGGTCTAATAACCCTTCCGAAAGTAACACCAATGGCATGCAATAGATCTTTTTTATCAAATTCTGGAAGGCACGAACCTAATATGATCCAGAACGGTGATGCGTTGAGTCAGATCTGACTTCTTTCAACCGGTTTACTTAATCAATTGAAAAGAATAAGGTGCTTACAAAACAACCACGGTCGTCCCTTCATTACTATCTCCAAATCTTCGTCTAGATAAAAAACAATTAGGAAGAGATTTTGGCTTGCCAACTGGATCTAAAATCTTTTCCTTGTCTTCCATATGCTCTTCATCTGTGCCTTAAAACTCTCTATATTGTAGGTTTTTTTTGTCCAAATAGAGCATATGAGGGTATGTTTAACATTCGGTTCCACCAATGAACTTTTAATTGATAATTGAATAAGCTCTTTTGTCAATAAGGAGATCTCATTGTTCCTCTCTTTGGAATCGCCACACTCTCCTCCATCCCAAGCTACAACAGTTGCTGTTTTCTCTAGGACTCTATGGAAAGTACTATTTGTTTTCAAAGAGAACTTTTATTAGCAAGAGGATAGCTATACTTAAATTTTATTTTTATTCGAAAATGTAAGATTAATGAAATTAGTCTTAACATTATTTGAAAATATATAAAATTACGAGGAATTAAAATAATATAATTTTATTTTAAAAGGTAATATTAGCAGTTAAGGTAAAAGTTTCCATCAATCACATGTAATATCAAGATTATGATTTCAGGGCATGATACATTTTATTGTTAAGAATTTATTTGTTTATAATACTTTTATCTTTATTGGGTGAAATTATTGAAATAAAACACTATTACTAAGGAATTAAAACATCCATTATGGAAATTAATTAGTGTTTTTGAAAATTTAAATAAACAAATTTCTTAAGTACCTTATTTGCAAATATTAACCTTCTGGAAATTTATAAATATTACTAGTATATCAATATAATTGTAAACTATATTCTTAGTGATAATTATGTCATGTTCTTAATACATAAATTAGTGATAATTATGTCACACTTAAAATAAATTTGTCAAGTAGCATATTTCAATTAATATAAAGTTGCATAAGAAATCATTTTACACAAGTAAATTGAAAATAAATTATGAGTACATAAATATTTAAGGATGAATGGGTTCAATTGAAAATTTCTCACGGAAATGTTGATTTTTTAGATTCATGGCGGAGGATTTTTTTTTTTTTTGAGATTACTTTGGACTTTAGAGGTGAAAGTGAAAATTGAAGAATGAAGCCTACCGATATTTTAGCACCCCTATTAGATTTGAGAGCATGTGGCAAACAGAGTAATTTTTGAGCAAGCATGGTTAGATATATCATTCCACATATCTCATTCCTAATCAACTGTTGAAAAAAGTTGCTCATCCTAACGCTTTTTATTTTGGAGGTTTTAGCTCAACAAGCTCTTGCAAACTCCCATTCACCAAACACTACAATTAGAGCGTTTGATTACCCAATTCTTCATTTGTGCTCAAATCAACTAAAAAAAAAAACTCAAAACGTTGTTTACCAAACACCTCCTAAATTTGATGCAATATATAATTTATAGTATAATAGGTTTCTAAGTATCATTTCAAAAAAATATATATATGATTCTAAATTTTTTATTTATAATTTATAACTTGATATAATAAATTTTTAAAGAGATATAATAAATTTAATAATATATCGTTTAGGATTTCTTCAAAATATTAACTTAATTATCTCCGTTTTAATTATTAATTTATGCATTCATACTTTTTATTGTACGTAAAATGATTATAGTATCTGCTATAAACTTATGATTTACATTTTCTATTTTATGTATTTTATGTAATTTTAATCAATTCTATATTTAGTTTAATTATTTTAGTTAGATTAAATATATATTTACCATTAAAATTTTATATATACAACAACATTAACTCTGATATTTAAAATCTTATATTTATTTGGTTATAAGAATCTATATAACTATATATAAAAGGACCTTTCTCATGCTGATGTCACGAACTAAAACTTTAGTACGATAAACCACGCAACTTTAGATAATTTCTTTTCTTCAAATTTGCTTGAGTAAGCTTAACACTCGAAAGATGAGAATTCACAAAGGGAATTCTCTAAGGCACGAAAATAAAGATAAAACTCAGAGACAAAGAAGCAATGAAAGAATCAAATAAGCCACAAGAAAGTAATGCATACAAGGTGTTTGAGTAAATGCTCTCAAATATATTCAATAACTTTGAATGGAATGATTACAAATGAGGGGAAATGCCTCTATTTATAGTTGATCCCTTCTAGTTTAAAATACATTGACGGTCAAAATTAGAGTCTATCTATAAGATGAGAGTCCTAGGGGATTTAAACTCTATACAATCTTATCTTTTAGGATTAAAAATATTTAACATGGTAAAATATAAGTTACTTTCCATATTCAATAGGCTATGTAGATGGGCTTTCAATCTCTCTAAGTAGCGGGCCAGTCTTGTTTGGCCAAATGCACCATTGTGAACAAGATGGATAATCCAAATGTGCCTTGGATACGGGCTCCCTTGTACAGCCTGTGACATTCTCCCCCACTTGTTGTTATGACTCACTTGTTGCATCCTTGGAATAGAACTGGTCTATATTGTCTTGGAACTATCATAAAGCCGTGGCAAGTTCGCAACTAGCTTCACAGTTAGGAAGTCCCTTCCACCGAACAAAGTACTCATGCCTCGGCCTATAGTACTTTCGTCGAATCACTCTGTCTGTCATGGTGTATGTCGAGACCATTTTTAAATCGAGGTTTTGGAAAATAGGAATCGACTTTAAAAAAATGAAAAACAGGAGTCGCCGTCAATCTTTTTAGGTGTGATTGGATCACCTTTAAAACGTTTGTTTTAAAATTGTTGGTTTTGGTCTACGAAATCAAAAGAATGGGTTCGGGAGTCGGTTACGTACGAGGAAGGGTTAGCACCCTCGTAACGCCCAAAAATTGGTACCTAATTGATTATCAAAATGTCTTTAATGTCGAAAATTAAAAATTTAAGATGTAATCCTCTTTGAAATATTTGAAAATTTGGGTTCACTTATATCAAAGTATTGACTATAAGTTAGCCTTTTTAGAAATCCCTATCTCGAAACAACAAAATGCTACATCCAGTAAGTTAGGACATATCACTTTGCGGTTCCAAGACAGTCACTTATATTTTGAAAACCTTTAAAAACTTAGAAGGGTACTTGACTATTCGAACTTAACGAGAAAAGTTGCAACCCAATAAGTTAGGGCACTACTTTTTTGAAATTTCCAAACACCAAGCATTGCCTTTATATTTATTGAAAATTTTGGAGCCTTATCTTTTTAAAGATGATGTGTGGAGAATTGTATTACATTATAAATCATAATAATATATTATTGTACTAGGTAGATAATACGTGCATTTGAACAAAAATGAATACTATGATATAAAGAATAATACATATAAAGCAGAAAAATGCAAACAAAGATATATATAGCATGTATTGAGAATGAATAAACAAGATATATAAACATACGAAATAATATTTAAATGATGCATGATATAAGAACAAACATAATCAAATAATGTATGATATACGAATAGAATAAATATAATGTCAATATGCATATAATTATAATAAAAAATTTAACACATACATGATACATACAATATAAAACATATAGAAGAACTAATAAAAAAATAATAATTGATTGCTAACAAAATATACATACAATTAAAACAAGATATATCATATCAATTTTAAAATAGTATTTAATATATAATGTAATACATAATAACAAGAATAAAAGAATAAAAATTATAATAATATATTTGTTTAAAAGTATGTAAGAGATTTTATAACAATAATTGTTTAAAATGAAATAATATATGTAGTAAATAAATAAATAATTAATAATGAAATGTGTATATAATGTGAGTTAAAAACATGATTTAATAATAATAGTTTATATTTTAAAAATAATATATATATAGTATAAACATAAATAATATAATTGGCGATACATGATATACATAACATATATATATAAAAAAAACAATAAGTAATATAAATAAAACATAATAAATATTATATACTAAAATGTAATATAAACATATAAGAAAGATAATAGGTATAATATAAAGTAACATATAAAACAATATATATATATATAAATGTATAATATATATGAAGATATAATAATATATAAAAGAAGATGTAAAATAATAATTTAAGAATACATAATAAATAATAATAATATATATAATAAAAATAATACTTACAAATAAAATAATTTTATGATATATAATATAAAAGTAAAATTAAAATAAAACAAATAATAAGATATATATAGAATAATAAATATAGGACTAAATTTAAAGTTTAGCAAAATTATGGGGCGAATCTTGAAAGGAATAAAATTGAATTGAGGCCCTAATTAAATTGCGCACAAAATTAGAGGGACTCACTGGGCAAAATGCCCTATTCCCAAAACGGCGACGTTTTAATTCTGTTTATTCAAAAGGGGCAGTGATCAGATTGAAACCAAAGCAAAATTAAGGGGCAACATTTAAAAAAACGCAATAAACTTAATTTAAAAGATGAAAAGACAGAAGGACTAAAGGGATAAATGTCCCATTTTTTTAAAACACGCGGACCCTCCGAATCGGATTGGGTCGGATCCTAGGCCCTATATAAGCTAAATTTTGATTTTTAATTCATTCCTAACACTCGTTTTTTAAAAAAAAAAACAAAAAAAAATCTCTAAAATCCTTCCCCCCGTTCTCTAGCCTGAGTTCCAACAACGGCCGACAACCACCGCTCACGTGCCTCACACGCCACCGTATACGGTGGTCAGAGGTTCGAGATTCTTCTCTTTTTCATGCGAATCATAGGTAGTACTTCTCCTTTTTATTTTGAAAAGTATTTTTATATATTATAACTTAAAGATAAACTGCTTTCTCTTTAGTTTTTAAAATTTTTTTTTTTAAATCGTCTGTTTATATAAAAATGCATGTATAAGAGAAAAGATAAATAAATAAATAACGTTTAAACGGCAAAATAAGTCACCTCTGTTATAACTCAAAAATCTATGCTTTATTGTGTATACTCTCTGATTATGGTGTGTATATCCTCTCTTCCAAAAAAAAGAAAGCTCCTTTACAATGAAAATATTCGGGCTTTTATAGCCACTGTTGTTTTTACATTTTTGGAAATAAGTCTGTTTCTTTCCATATTTTGCTGCTGCTGTTCTTTCTTTCCTTGCAAGTGTCCCGAAGATCTTGGTGACGGAGGGTGCTGGCGTTGATGGAGGGTCAAGTCCGTGGCGGGGCGTGACACTGAAGTTGGATGAGCGTCGATGACTTACGGAATCTTACGCTATGCACGAGAAGAAAGAGAGGCGAAACCCTAGGGTTTTCTGCTGGAGTGCAGAGCTTATTTGGGCCAACTGGGCCTCGGGAATTTTGGGTTTGTAACTTGGTAGAGGTGTTTTGGGCTACCACCATGAATGCAGGTCGATTAGGTTGCAAGCTGTTTGGGACTTAGTTTAGGTCGGGCTAGTCTAGTAAAATTTGGCTGTTTGTATTTGGGCTTTGTAAAAAACTTTTATGGACTGTTTAAATTAAATAAATAAATATTTATTTATTTATTCATTAATTTTTCAGTTTTAATAGTCCGGGCAAATTTTGGTGATTACAGCTGCCCCTCTTTGCTCATTGCTATGTAATAGGAATTGAGCAAAGACCATAAAGGACCAAATTTGCCTGGTCTAGCCCAATCTTTGCGATCTTTTCCTCGAATGGTCTTCAATCTACCTTCTCCCTACGACCTCAAGAATGCTATGTTGATATCTTTGATCTGTTTTTTGCCGAACATAGAGACACCGAGTCTGCTTCTTCTATTTGTGGGGATGTCAAATCATCTTGAGTCTGTTTGAGAACATTTGAGAGTCATATCTGCAAGGTCCTCGATATTTTCCTTGTAAGCACACGGATGCCAAACCATTTTGAGTCTGTTTGAGAACATTTGAGAGTCATATATCCAATGTCCTCGATTTGTTCCTTGTAAGCACAAGGATGCCAAACCATCTTGAGTCTGTTTGAGAACATTTGAGATTCATATCTGCAATGTCCTCGATTTGTTCCTTGTAAGCACAAGGATGCCAAACCATCTTGAGTCTGTTTGAGAACATTTGAGAGTCATATCTACTATGTCCTCGATTTGTTTCTTGTAAACACAAGAATACCAAATCATCTTGGATCTGCTTCAGTATAAACATCTGAAGGTTAGATCTACTATATCTGAGAACGTCTGAGAGTCAAATCTGCTATGTCCTCGATTTGTTCCTTGTAAACACAAGAATAACAAATCATCTTAGATCTGCTTCAGTATAAACATCTGAAGGTTAGATCTGCTATATCTGAGAACATCTGAGAGTCAAATCTGCTATGTCCTCGATTTGTTCCTTGTAAACACAAGAATACTAAATCATTTTGGATGCTTGATTATAAACACATCGAAGGTTAGATGCTATATATCTGAAAACATCGAGAGTCAAATGCTGCTATGTCCTCGATTTGTTTCTTGTAAACACAAGAATACCAAATCATCTTGGATCTGCTTGACATAAATGTCTCAAGTCTAGATCTGCTATCTTCAATTTGTTTCCCATAAGCACTGGGGATGCCATGTTGAAATCTTTGATCTTCATTGTCCCCTAGAGGACATGACCTGTAGAATGAGTATGTGCCTATGCCTAAGTATGCTATGATTGAAATGAGTCGAATGTCCTTAACATGTTATGATGCAAAGTGCTGTGAATATGACCCCTATCTTAAGTGTCACCATTTATGCCTTCATTTGTCTTTCTTTTCTCAAAATTGTATTCTTACTCAGCTTGTAGGCCTTCCTCCAATGCTATGATCTACTGAGGATGTCTGTAAGAATTGAATCATCCATTTCCTTTTGGACTGGAAGAAAGAAATCCCTCGAGTTCCTTCATCCCTTACTTACGTGAATTTCTCGAACAATTGTCCTGTTTTAGTTTCTTGCATTATCTAGAAATTCCAAAGTAATGTGCAAAACTTCGTTTGTGAAAATATTTTAGTTCATCTATTATTATTTCAATGCAACATACTTTAAGAATATCGGAAGATGAGTAAATCTTTGAGAATAATTGGATTTGAATTGTTAACAATACAAAGGAAATAAGTCTGATAGCATATCTTTAAGAAGAAATAGAATCTAAAGATAGCAAACAGGATAAAAATTAGATGCTCTAAATATCGCCGCTTGAGCGTCTATACATTAGTTCCCCAAAGCCTTTCTTGAGTTCGACATGTGTTTAAAAGATCCAAAGTACTTTGTTGATGCCCCAATGTACATCATGTTTTACTCTCACGTAAAGTCGAGATATAGCCAAATTGCTGTATGCCCTTCAAAATTTGAGCTGCCCTTTCGGGTTTTCAACTCAAAACCCCTTCGGTCACAAGGTGCCCTTTGTGGGTTTTCACCTTGGCCTCTCCATCATTTTTTTTTTTGAAAATTCAAGGTGCCCTTTGCGGGTTTTCCCCTTGGATTCTTTTCTCCATTAGACAAATTACTTTTTGACTGAGTCTGAGTTCACTGGATTGGGTAGGCTCTTTCCATCCATTTCTATCAAAATCAATGCACCGCCAGAAAAAGCCTTCTTCACGACGTATGGCCCCTCCCAATTTGGCATCCATTTTCCTCTAAAGTCCTTCTGGATGGGAAGGATTTTCTTTAGCACAAGGTCCCCCTCATGGAATTCCCTTGGATGAACCTTTTTATCATAAGCTCGCATCATACGCTTCTGGTACATCTGACCATGTCGGATAGCTTTTAGCCTCTTTTCCTCAATCAAGTTTAGCTGGTCATATCGGGACTGAACCAATTCAGCTTCATCTAACCTTATCTCTGTTAGAATTTGGAGAGAAGGTATTTCTACTTCAATAGGTAACACTGCTTCCATCCCGTAAAGTAACGAGAACGGGGTTGCCCCAATAGAAGTTCTGACAGATGTTCGATAGGCCAAGAGTGAGAACGGTAGCTTTTCATGCCAATATTTATAAGTCTTAGTCATCTTTCCCACTATTTTCTTAATGTTCTTATTGGCAGCCTCCACTGCCCCATTCATCTTTGGACGATAGGGTGAAGAGTTGTGATGCTTGATTTTGAACTGGTCGTAAACCTCTGCTATCGTTTTGTTGTTCAAATTCAATGCATTGTCGGATATGATCCTCTCAGGCATTCCATACCGACAAATGATTTCCTTATTAAAAAATCGACTTACAGCTGACTTAGTAACATTTGCGTAAGAAGCAGCCTCTACCCATTTTGTAAAGTAGTCAATCACTACGAGATAAACCGATGTCCATTCGAAGCTTTCGGCGATATTGGTCCGATGACATCCATGCCCCACATGGAAAATGGCCATTGAGACGTCATGACATGTAAAGGTGAGGGTGGTACATGAATTTTGTCCCCATAAATCTGACACTTATGGCATTTTTTGGCATAGTTGATACAGTCTCCTTCCATAGTGGCCTAGTAATAGCCAAACCTCATGATTTGTCTTGCCATCATGAACCCATTTGCATGCGTACCACATACACCTTCATGAACCTCTTCTAGAATTAGCTTGGCTTCCACGGCATCGATACATCTCAAAAGTACTTGGTCTTTCCTTCTCTTGTACAGAACATCCCCGTCCAAAACATAGTCACAAGCTAACCTTCTCAGGGTTCGTTTGTCATTTTCGGATGCCTGTGCTGGATATTTACGATCTCTTACATATCGCAATATATCCTGATACCAGGGATTGTCATCTTTTTCTTCTTCTTCAAGGTTACAACAGCTAGCTGGAACTTCATAGACACTCATTTGAATTGGACTCATCTCTTCTACTTTATTTGCCTTAATCATTGAGGCCAAAGTTGCTAGAGCATCTGCCATCTGATTTTCGTTTCGTGAGAGATAATTAAAGGTGATATCATCAAACTCTCGAAGTAACCCCAAAACTATCCTTCGATAATTGATCAGTTTAGGGTCCCTTATCTCCCATTCACCTCTAAGCTGATAAATTACCAACGCCGAATCTCCATATACTTCTAGGATTCTTATACCTCGCTCTATGGCCGCTTGAAGTCACATAATGCATGCTTCATACTCAGCCATATTGTTCGTGCAATCAAAGTCCAACTTGCACGTGAATGGGTAATGATCGCCATTAGGGGATACCAAGACTGCCCCAATTCTATTTCCCACTGCATTAGAAGCCCCATCAAAATTAAGCTTCCACGAAGAATCTTCAGTCATTGCTATACACATTAACTCTTCGTTTGGAAAATCAAAATTTAATGGCTCATAATCCTCTAATGCTCTACTAGCCAAGAAATCAGCTCATCGTGCACTTCCTTTTATAGCCTTCGACTTACATAGACTATGTCAAATTCTGAAAGCAAAATTTGCCATTTCGCCATTCTCCCATTCAGAGCTGTTGACTCCATCATGTACTTTAATGGATCCAGCTTGGAGATGAGCCAAGTGGTATGATATAGCATGTACTGTCTTAATCTCCGGGTAGTCCAGATTAGCGCGCAACAAAACTTTTCAATTGGCGAATATCTCATTTCACAGTCAGTGAATTTTTTACTGAGATAATAAATTACTTTCTCCCTTTTCCCCGACTCGTCATGTTGACCAAGCACACATCCCATAGAATTGCTGAACACTGACAAGTATAGTATTAACGGTTTATCTGGACTAGGTGGAGACAACACTGAAGCATTCAACAAATACTGCTTAACTTTCTCAAAAGCATTCTGGCATTATTCGTTCCAAGTACTTTGATTATACTTTCTGAGGAGGCGAAAGATAGGATCACATTTCTTGGTCAATTGTGAAATGAACCGAGCGATGTAATTCAACCTTCCTAGGAATCCTCGAACTTCTTTTTGAGTACGTGGCGGAGGTAACTCTCGTATGGCTCTGACCTTGTCTGAGTCAACTTCAATTCCCTTTTCACTGACTATGAAGCCTAATAACTTCCCCGATCTGGTTCCAAAGGTGCACTTTGCTGGATTGAGCTTCAACTAAAATTTTCTCAACCTTAAGAATAATCTTCTCAAGACATCAATGTGTTCTTTTTCTGTTCGCGACTTGGCGATCATATCATCAACGTATACCTCAATATCCTTATGCATCATGTCGTGAAACAAGTTTACCATGGCTCGTTGGTATGTTGCCCCTGCGTTCTTCAGCCCAAACGGCATTACTTTATAACAAAAGGTGCCCCACAATATTATGAAAGTAGTTTTATCCATATCTTCTGGATGCATCTTTATCTGATTGTATCCTAAGAAGCCATCCATGAAGGAGAACAATGAATATCCTGCTGTGTTGTCTACTAAAGTGTCAATGTGTGGCAAAGGAAAATTATCCTTTGGGCTTGCTTTGTTTAGATCTCTGTAATCAACACACATTCGTAACTTCCTGTCCTTCTTAGGGACAGGTACAATATTAGCTACCCATTCGGAGTACTTTACTTCCTGCAAGAATCTTGCGTCAAACTGCTTCTTGACCTCATCTTTTATTTTCAGGACAATGTCTGGCCGCATTCTCCGCAACTTCTGTTGAACTGGTTTGCAACCTTGTTTTATAGGAAGTCGATGTACTACAATATCAATACTTAATCCGGGCATATCCTGATAAGACCATGCAAAAATATCCTTGAATTCTTGAAGTAACTCAATCAAGCTACGCCTTGTGTCTTCGGTAATCAGTGTTCCAATTTTCACCTCCTTTCCTTCCTCTAGGGCTATGCTCTCTATTGCCTCTTTCTCACGTGGCATGATTTGTTTCTCCTCTTGTTTTACCATTCTTAAGAGATCAAGAGATACGTCACCATCTTGAACATCTTTACAATCTGAGGTTCTTCTAAACACATGTCTTGCTCACAAGAGAAATCAGGAGCGGCAGTATTAGCGCTCATATCATTGATATCTAGAGACCTGTGAGGGGTATGAAAGAATATACAAAGAATGAATGAATTTAAGAATGATCGTTTATGTGCTATGAATAAAAAAATAAGAGTTTGTTAGAATTTAAAGGAATATTGGTTGATAAAAATGAGGCAATACTCTTTTAAATTGGTAAAAGTTATGTTTTATTTGAATAATAATAGATGAACATAAGCCTATTTTCATAAATGTAATGTTACTACTCCTAGGCCCTAGAGTAATAAACATGTTTCGAGAATTACTCTGAAAAATTTCTAAAGACTACATGAAAGATCCTCATGATCCAATTGTTGAGAGAGCTCCCTGGTTCGTAAGGGCGAATACCCTCAAGGTTTTCCTGTCCCAACCACTCACTATGTACAACATTGATTTGATGACTCTCTTCTACCAGCAACCCTCTTGACTTAAAAGTTCTGGATATAGGTAGGAATGTCATCGGTTCCCAATCTATTTCTCCTCCGTTCAAATGCGCCTTCCTTCTTGCTTGATGCTTTTCCATCTCCTGTCTCTTGTGTTTATGGTCTAGCTTGAAACCCAAACCAAAACGATCTTTCTTCTCCGTCAGCTTTGGGATTTGAATCCCTCCTTGCAACTGTTTTCCTAGTCCTTTTCCCGGTGATGCCCCCTTTCCCATCATCATTGGCAGGGCCATCCTTGTAGCTCCAGACATTTTGGGCATTGGCACCTGACTTCTTTCCGAAATGGAGGTTGCGTTGATAATTTCTAGAGAGTGAAAAGAACATTCAACAGACTCTTCATTGGCCTCGACATAAGGGGCTTTGCCAGTGACTGTTGCTATGATATCCTTCTCCGTATTGATAGTTATTAACCGTCCATCTGTTACTAACTTTAATTTCTGGTGCAATGAGGAGGGCACTACTCCTACCGAGTGTATCCATGGTCTCCCCAACAAGCAATTATAGGATGGTTTGATATCCATCACCAAGAAATCAACTTCATACGTATTTGGCCCGATTTCTAAGGGAATGTTAATTCGCCCCATCACCTTCCTTTCGGTTCCGTCAAAGGCTCTTACCACATTATGACATGTCTTCATGTGCGAATTGTCAATGTTCAATGTTGATAATGGAAGGACGTTCAAAGCGGACCCATTATCATTGAGTACATTTGGAAGCGTGTATCCTTTGCAACGAGTGGTGATGTGCAAAGCCTTAGTTGACCCTATGCCCCCAGGTGTAATTTCATCATCATTGAAGTAGATGAAATTATCAGCACTAATGTTATTTAACAACCTGTCCAATTTATTGACAGATATATCGTGAGTGACATATGTCTCGTTGAGTACCTTCAACAACGCTTCTCGATGCACTTCAGAGCTTAGCAGTAAGGCTAAAATCGATATGCGTACTGGTTGCTTACGCAACTGCTCGACCACACTGTACTCACTATGCTTAAGGAACTTTAGAAATTCCTTAGCTTCCTCCTCCCTCATTGGCTCGTTAACAGGTACTTCGCTCTTTTTCTCAATCTCAACACTCTTGGATTTTGTGGGCTCCACTCTGACATTCCCCATATCATAACGCTTCCTACTCCGTGTATGGGAACCTTCAATTTGTACATCTTTAGATGTGCTGGCTATATTTTCTTCCTCCGGCACCGTCACGCTACAGTTATAAGTCCATGGTACTTTCTTACTATCCTTGTAAGGGAAAGGAGTAGGTGTATGGATAATGACCTTGGGAGCCGCTGGTGTCCCCACTTCATTATTCCCTGGCAGGGAGATAATGATCTTTGGTCTGCTGGTTCTTTGCTGTTCATTTTCCAGCGCACATACTTGTTTTTCACTAGAGCTTCCTTTACAGATCTGTAACTTTTTATTGTCTATAAAGCCTTGCACCAAGGCCTTGAATTCCCCGCAATCTTCATGGAATTCATCGTAGTCCCTCGTTCCTTCTCTCGTATTTTTAGAGGTCAACATACCTCTCTTCATCATCTCCTCCCAGATCACCCTCATAGGCATCCTTATCTCCGCAACATTTTCCTTTCCCTTTCTTCCACTGGTTTCAACAATGGCATTTACTCATTGATTGTCATGGTTAGGCAGAGGGCTCTCAGTATTTGAGGTACTCTCAAATTTCAAAACCCCATTCTTGATCAATCTCTCTACGGCTTTCTTGAATCCCGTACAATTTTTAATTGAGTGCCCCGATATTCCAGCATGATATTCACATCTGGCATTCGCATCATACCATTTAGGATATGGAGGTTGTAATGGTTTCAAATGGAAAGGGGCTATAGCATGCGCATCATATAGGTTTTGATAGAGCTCTCTATACGTCACAGGTATAGGTGTAAATTGCATCCTCTCATGCCTGGTGTTGGATTCCTACTTTTGAGACCCCTGTTGCCCAACTGTGGATACTTTGGGCTGGCTAACCGTGACTGCTTTTGAATTAAAACCACTTGTATTGTTCACCTCATTGTCTTTTCTTCTTGGGACTGATCTTTTGGCCACTTCCCCCTCAATTCTTCCCCCTCTTATGGCATTCTCTATCATCTCTCCTGCCATAACTATATCTGCAAAACTTTTAGTAGTGCTCCCAATCATATGAGTAATAAATGGGGCTTTCAAAAAATTAATGAATAACATAGTAGTCTCCTTCTCCAGTAATGGTGGCTGAACCTGCATTGCTACCTCTCTCCACCTCTGTGCATATTGCCTAAAATTCTCATTAGGCTTCTTCTCCATGTTTTGCAGGGTAATCCTGTTAGGGGTCATGCTTGTCACATGATTGTATTGCTGCATGAAGGCTTGTGCAAGATCCCTCCATGAATTTATTCTAGCCCGGCTCAACTGATTGTACCATCTGGCTGCCGCACCTATCAAGCTATCTTAAAAATAATGGATCAACAACTGATCATTATTTACATACCCCGTCATCCTTCTGCAGAACATTGTGATGTGGGCCTCTGGGCAAGTAGTGCCATTGTACTTTTCAAATTCTGGCATTTTGAATTTGTGAGGCAACACTAGGTTTGGGACTAGACTTAAATCCTTGGCATCAACCCCATGATTATTGCCAGTGCCTTCTAAGGCTTTGAACTTTTCTTCTAACCATCTGCAGCGTTCATCCAATTGCCTTGCAGCTTCGGCTTTCAAATCCTCCTTTTCCATTATATCTAGATCGGAAACAAGAGGATTAGTAGGATTATCACCCATATTAAACCCTGAACTAGCTGGAAATTCATATGGACACCAAAGCATCAATTGGCCCATGTTGGGGCCTTACGAGAGTGAGATGGCCTTCTCAGGAGGTGCCTCGGTTTGCAATGGTACATGAGGCGAGTAAAACACGGAGGAGGACCCTCATTTTCCTCTTGATGATGGCCATAGGATCCTTTCCCTTATCGGTGGCCTCGATGGCGAGCCATTCGACCATCATATTCCTCTCGAGCTTCTATCATTTGCTCCTCATCTCATTCTCGCATTTTAGCCAAGCTGGTCTTGCATATCCTTTTTGCAGCTGCTGCCAAACCTTTGATCCATGTTTTTAGTCTTAGTGCGAAGTGCCATGAGGATGTGTGATTTCAGATTTTCTTTTCTACCTTTATAAAGAAACTTTAACTAATTAGGGTTTTTCTATAACCTTGAATGCATATGTTATGATGTAATGCAAATGCATGAATGCAACAAAGGCATCAATCTCGATTCAATCTCATTTAGAAAACTTTATTTAGAAAAAGAATATCTTTACATATAAATGGATTACAAGTACGCTTTCGCCCTAATGCCCAAAGTTTTAACTCTATCTAATAAAAGGGCTAACTCTCTTCCTATGTCCGACGACGACCCATACATCAAACTCAATACATCAGCTCGTACTGCCAAATCCTGTACATATTCAGCAACCTCTCGAATCTGGGCTACGGCTTCTCTCATGACATGATCCCTTTCTCTAACCTGCCCTTTAGACTGATGAAGCTCTCCCTTTAGATAATCTCCTTGTGTCTCGAGTTGCTTGATCCGAAGTTTACCTTCTTGTAATGTTGTTTCCAAATCTTCAACTTTTCTCTTTAGCTCTTTTAGCTCGACCGTAGAATCATGGTTGCGACGCCAACGAAGGGATCTTCCAAGCTCATTTATTTTAGACTTCAACCCTTTATTCTCTTCTTCTAATGCCAAGTTCCGCGATTGCATTTCTTGAAACTTTCTTTCCCAGTACTCAGCTCTAGCCTTTCCTTCTTGGACCTCTTTCTGCAACTGATCTGAAGACCCTCCTACTTTCGCTCTTCTCAAGGATACCTGTGCCTTTTTGTAGTGTTCCTTCAAATCATCTCTATACTCTTCAATTTTCCTCTTTTCCTTTCTTTCTTTTTCGACCTCCATCTTCTGGACATCAATATCTAAACTCAGATACATCTTTTCTTCTTCGAGCTTGGCTATCCTTTTCTCAAGCTCTAAATTTTTTCTCTCAAAATTCTTGCTTCATAATTTCCAACTCCGAGGGCATCACCTGCAGATATTCCTCCATCGGTCGAGCTCCTTCCACATCTGGCTCAAGAATATTATCATTGATCCTTCTACCTCTCCATTCAACATATTCTGGAGTCGTGGCAGGGCCAATAGCTACTCTTTTCAATCGACATGTCTTGTTCCAAGCGCTAGAGATCTCACCAACCCTTTTCTTGTAATCGGCTCCTCTATATGCAAACTCACTTTGAGTTAGCCCATGAGTTCCTGGCACGAACTGCCTCAAACCGAATTGCCTCAACACGAGCAAGGGGGCATAACCAATGGCACCCCAAATTCCTAATAAAGGGACCCAATCGAAAGCGCGCAGCAGTAAAAGAATCTCACCAGGAATCATCCATGGAGCTCTCCACTCAACATCTTTCGACTGAAGATTTTGAAGTAGTGCAATCCAATTCTCTTCCGGAACATGAACTCTCCTAGTTGAAGCGATTATGTCCTTTAGCGGTGAGTAATCCTCGAAGAAAACCCGACAAACAACCTTATCTATCAACCGAAAATGACTATAGAACCAAGCTAGAAGCAATTGTGCACAACCAACAAACCTGCCTGCACCAGCTTTCCTGCATGTACCTAAGGACCTGAATGTCTCTGCCAAAATTGCAGGGACAGAAGTGACCCTCTTACTGAGTCTATGGAAAAGATCCGTAGTTGCCTCATCCACATATCTCAAAGCCCTAGGGAGCACCATCAATCCGTACAAACTTAAAGCAAAAACATCTACCCTCTTTGCTTCATCAGGGTGTGTCAGAATTAAACCCTTCAAAGCATCCCATGAAATGCACTTGCACTCGCCTCTTCTCTTTAATTCTAGCGATAATCCTTCGCTCGCTCATCCTGTAATAGCCATCAATTTCTTGGAAGGTAGGGACATTAACAGCTCGAGAATAGATTCTATCAACTGGAACCAGGACATCGTAACAAGGCAAAGATATACTCCTCTACGGTAGGCACCAAGTCTACCTCCCAAAAAAAAAAGCAATCAGACTGTGGATTCCAAAAGCGAGCGAGGGTTGGAACAAACGCTCATCTATCTCGAACATCGAGCAAGTAAGGTAAGTCTCCGTAGTTCTTGTGAGAATAATCTGTTTAGTCTCGTTGTTCTATTGATCCCAAATCACCTTAAGCTCTTGGAGATTATTTTCTGCGTAATCGATATCGAGTATATCACGATAGCTCAGACATATGTCCATGCACTATACTATCTCCCTTTTTAACTGAGTTTGCTCAGACCATCTATAGACGTTGGCGTTGCTCTCCACTATCAAGAAGTCCGTTCTCCATAATAAAACTCTCTAATTTAGACACTGACCGTGAATTGATACCTTTATATATGCAAAATGCCATGCAAACAAAAGAAAAGAAATAGTCAGTATCACATGATAACAATAAACTCGAAGATAACCTGCAAGGGTAATAATTACGGTATAATTCTATCTAGGTTGAGCTCTTACGGTCCTTCTATATGTGGTTTAGTTCTAAAGTTGAGGTACCTGAACCAGCAGATTCCTCGATCCTCACCCATTATAGACTCATTCGAATTGAGTTCAGTTCAGGGGGACACATTTCCCTATGGCTACACGGAGATGAAAATCTCACGAAACCATAGTTACGGATGCATCCCGAAAGTGATCCACTATCCTGCACGGAGGCGAAAACCTCATGAAGGCGTAGCTTCTCACTCCCACTTAAGGGTGTGACCACAACGGTCATGCAAATGCAATGCGTATTAGAATATAGCAACACATGCAATAATACAAACACATGTAATGCAAAGAGGATTAAATTTTAAAATTTTTAATTTCCGACATTTAGACAAGAGATAATCAATTACACGGCTTGACTCTCTTATTAGTCCCCAGTGGAGTCGCCAAGCTGTCGAGACCATCTTTAAAATCGAGTTTTGAAAAATGGGAATCGACTTTAAGAAAAACGAAAACGGGAGTCGCCACCAATCTTTTTAGGTGTGATTGGGTCACCTTTAAAACATCTATTTTAAAATCGTTGATTTGGGTCTACGAAATCAAAGAATGGGTTCGGGAGTCGGTTACGTACGAGGAAGGGTTAGCACCCTCGTAACGCCCAAAAATTGGTACCTAATTGATTATCAAAATGTCTTTAATGTCGGAAAAAAAATTTTAAGATGTAATCCTCTTTAAAGTATTTGAAAATTTGGGTTCACTTGTATCAAAGTATTGATTATAAGTTAGCCTTTTAGAAATCTCTATCTCGAAACAGTAAAATGCTACATCCAGTAAGTTAGGACATATCACTTTGCAATTCCAAGACAGTCACTTATATTTTGAAAACCTTTAAAAAACTTAGAAGGGTACTTGACTATTCAAACTTAACGAGAAAAGTTGCAACCCAATAAGTTAGGGCACTACTTTTTCGAAATTTCCAAACACCAAGCATTGCCTTTATATTTTTTGAAAATTTTGGAGCCTTGTCTTTTTAAAGATGATGTGTGGAGAATTGTATTTCATTATAAATCATAATAATATATTATTGTACTAGGTAGATAAAAAAATGAATACTACGACAAAAAAATAATACATATAAAGCAAAAAAAAGCGCAAACAAAGATATATATATATATATATATATAGCATGTATTGAAAATGAATAAACAAAGTATATAAACATACGAAACAATATTTAAATGATGCATGATATAAAAGAAACATAATCAAATAATGTATGATATACAAATAGAAGAAATATAGTGTCAAAAAAATAAACTTAACACATACATGATACATACAATATAAAACATATAGAAGAACTAATAAAAAAGGAGTAATTGATTGCTAACAAAATATACATACAATTAAAAACAAGACATTTCATAACCATTTTAAAATAGTATTTAATAGATAATACAAGAATAAAAGAATAATAATTATATGTTAATATATTGGTTTAGGAGTATGTAAGAGATTTCATAATATAACAATATTAGTTTAAAATGAAATAATATATGGTAAATAAATAAATAGGTAATAAAAATATGTATATAGTATGAGTTAAAAATATGATTTAATAATAATTTACATTTTTTTAAATAATATATATAATATAAACATAAATAATATAATTGGCGATACAAGATATACAAAAAAAATATAATAAATATTATATAATAAAATGTAATATAAATATATAAGAAATATAATAGATATAATATAAAATAACATGTAAAACAATATATATATATAAATAATCAATAAATATATAATATAGGTGAAGATATAAAAAAATATAAAAATAATAATAATTTGAGGAAAATAATATATAATAGTAATACATATAAAAATAACACTTTTACTAATTTTAATGTATAAATGTAAAATTAAAATAAATCAAATATTAATATAAAAATATATAGAAATAAAAAAATAGGACTAAATTTAAAGTTTTGTAAAATTACGGGGCAAATTTAAAAAGCTAAAACTGAATTAAGGCCCGATTTGAAACACACACAAAATTAGAGGGACTCACTGGGCAAATTGCCCTATTCCCAAAACGACAGCGTTTAGACCTTGGACTCAAAGCAGCTACTGTAGGGATTAAATCAAAATTGAGGCAAAACAATAGGGTCAAATCATAAATAAAACATAATGTAATTATAATCACAAAAAGAGTGAAATGACTGATTGCATAATTAACCCAGTTTAAAAAAATGCGCGGATCCTCCTCGGGTAATCGGGTTAACGCGCGGATCCTTATAGCTTAATACGACACTGTATTTAGGCTTATTGATTTAAGCCAAAACGGTGCCATTTCAAAGAGGCTATATAAGCCAATCTTATAGCTTAAAAATCATTTTAGCACCGTTCAAAAAAAAAAAAAAGATGGGAAACTCATTTTAGCACCGTTTAAAAAAAGATTCAGGGCCAGATAGAGGGACGACCGATAATCAGGGCATCAATGGCGTTGAAGGCGCGTCAATAACGCATTGATGGCCTCGATTTTGGGAAGTCTGATAGCTGTTCCCCGAAACTTCCAGAATTCCTTGCGGCGCAGGAGAGAGCTAGGGTTTCTAACCCTAGCCAAATGCTTCTAATTTTGTGCCTCTGAGAGTTTTGTTTTGGGTCTGGGTTGTAGACTGGTTGGATTTATTGGGTATTGTAACCGGGTATGGGCTTTCGTATTTGGGCTACAGGACTGCTTTGAGACTTTGGGTAGTAATAGTGGGCTTGCTGGGTAGGGATTGGTTTTGTAACCTGGACTGTTTATTTTTTGAATGGACTTTTAAAATATTTATTTATTTATTTATTTTGCTTGGTTTTTAAGGCCCGGACAAATTTGGGCTCCTACAGTATTTATATTTTATTATTTTATTATAATCCTAAAAAAAAAGTTATTATACTATATTGTCATTACATTGCCAAAAATTTGATTTTAATTCACACATTTTAAAAATTATTCCCTTTATTTATATTTTAATATATATATATTAAACCTTTTTATATTATGTTAATATATTAAATGTTGGTCTCATAATTTTATTAAATGATAAGTGCCAGTCATATTATTATTTTTATTGTTTTTTTTATATATGTACCAAATTGTATATCATGCATAATTTTTTTTATCATTAATATGTTTAAATATATGTTGAATTACATGTTTATGTGTTTTTACTTATTCTTCTTAAATATGTATTATGTTTCATGTATGTTTTATTTATTTAAAATTTGCCATGTTTTATTTCTTATACATGTTAGTTAATGTATGATATTTATGCGTTTGTGCTATTATTTACCTATTATTATAATATGTTATCTCGAATGTTATGTTAATATGCTACTTCATGCATCAATTTTAAAAACGAAACTCTAAAGTTTTTAAAAATAAAGGCAATGCTTGGTGTTTGAAAATTTCGAGAAAAGTAGTACCTTAACTTACTGGGTTGCAACTTTTCTCGTTAAGTTTAAATAATCACGTACCCTTCTAAGTTTTTTTAAGGTTTTCAAAGTATAAGCAACTGTCTCGAAATTTCAAGGTGTTGTGTCCTAACTTACTGGATATGACATTTTGTTGTTTCGAGATAGGGATTTCCAAAAAGGCTAACTTAGTGTCAAATATCTTAAAAATATTGTGTCCTAACTTATTGGATGTAATATTTCAATTCATTTGATACAAGTGAACCATAGTTTTCAAAAATCAAAAATATTAAAAAAGGATTACATCTTAAAATTTTTAAATTTCCGACATTAAAGACATTTTGATGATCAATTAGGTACCAATTTTGGGCGTTACGAGGGTGCTAACCCTTCCTCATACGTAACCGACTTTCGAACCCATTTTTTGATTTCGTAGACCAAAACTAATGATTTTAAAACAAAATGTTTTAAAAGGTGATCCAATCATACTTTAAAAGATTGGTGGCGACTCCCGTTCTCATTTTTCTTAAAGTCGATTCCCATTTTCCAAAACTCGATTTAAAATGGTCCCGACAGCTTGGCAACTCCACTGGGGACTAATAAGAGAGTCAAGCCATGTAATTGATTATTTCTTGTCTTAATGTCGGAAATTAAAATTTTTAAATCTTAATCCTCTTTGCATTACATGTGTTTGTATTATGGCATGTGTTACTATATTATGATACACATTGCATTTGCATGACCGTTGTGGTCACACCCTTAAGTGAGAGTGAGAAGCTACGCCTTCGTGAGGTTTTCGCCTCCGTGCAGGATAGTGGATCACTTTCGGGATACATTCGTACCTATGGTTTCGTGAGATTTTCATCTCTCAGTGTAGCCATAGGGAAATGTATTCCCCTGAACTGAACTCGATTCAAATGAGCCTATAATGGGTGAGGATCGAGGAATCTACTGGTTCGGGTACCTCAAATTTCAGAAACAAACCACATATAGAAAAATCGTAAGAGCTCAATATAGATAGAATTATACTTAGGTTATCTTTGTGTTTATATCATATGATACTGACTATTTTCTTTCTTTTATGCATGTCATTTTGCATTTAAAAGGTATCGATTCACGATCAGTCTCTAAGTTAGGAAGTTTTGTTATGGAGAACGGACTTCTTGATAGAGTGGAGGGCAATGCCGATGTTCATAGATGGTCAGAGCAAACTCATCTAGAAAAGGGAGACAGCATAACTATGGCATACGTGTCAGAATTGTCAGATTATACTCGTATTAGTGTCACAGAGAATAATCTCCAAGAGCTTAAGGAAATTTGGGATCAGTGGGGCAATGAGACCAAGCAGTTATTCTACGATAATTATGGAGATCTACCTTACTTGCTTGATATTCAGGTAAATGAGCACTTGTTCCGAGCCCTTGCCCAGTTTTGGAACCCGTGCATGATTGTTTCACTTGGGGAAGTAGACTTGGTACCTACCGTTGAGTAGTAGTACAACGCCTTGCCGTTGTCCCAAGTTTGAGTGACAGGATATATTCTCGATTTGCTTGTGTCCCTACCTTTTGGAAGAAATTATTGACCATTACGGGATGAGCGAGCAGTGGATCATGGCCAGAATTAAAGAAAAGGGTGAGTGCAAGTGCATTTTTTGGGATGCTTTGAAAGATCTAATTTTGACACACCCGGATGAGACAAAGAAGGTAGACATTTTTGCCTTAAGTTTGTATGGACTGATGGTTTTTCCTAGGGCTTTGGGATATGTGGACGAGGCGACCACGGATCTTTTTCATCGACTCGATAAAGGGCCACTTCCATCCTGCGATTTTTGGGAGACATTCTGTGTCCTTAGGTGCGTGTAGGAGGAAGGTGAGTGCGGCGCGAGTTTATAAGGTGTGCTCGATTACTCATGGCTTGGTTCTCTGATCACTCCGATTGATTGATAGGATTGTTTGTCGGGTATTTTTGAGAACTACTCCCGTTGAAAGATATAGTGGCCTCATCTAGGAAAGTGGATATGCTGGAAGAGAATTGGATAGCATTACTTCAGAATCTTCAGTCGAAGGATGTTGAGTGAAGAGCTCCATGGATGGTTCCTGGAGAAATACTTTATCGATGTGGTAGCTTTGATTGGGTTCCCCTGTTGGGAATTTGGGGTGCCATCGGTTATGTCCCTTTGCTCGTGTTGAGGCAGCATGGATTGAGACAGTTCGTACCAGCAACTCATGGGTTGGCTCAAAGTGAGTTTAAATACCGAGGAGCCAATTATAATAAGAAGGTTAGTAAGGTTTCTAGCGCTTGAAACAAGACTCGTCGATTGAAGGGAGTGGCCATTAGTCCTGCTACGACCCCAGAATATGTCGAGTGGAGGAGTCGGAGGATTAACGGTAATGTCCCTATAACAAAAATGGAGGAAGCTCGACCAATGGAGGAATATTTGCAAGTAATACCCTGGGAGCTTGATATCATAAAGTAAGAATTTAAGAGAAAGAATTTAGAACTCGAAAAGAAGATAGAAAAGCTTGAGGAGGAGAAAATGTACCTGAGTCTAGATGTTGACATGCAAAAGAAAGAGGTTGAAAAAGTTAAGAAGGAAAAGAGGAAGGTGGAGGAAGACCGAGATGATTTAAAAGAGGAGTATAAGAAGGCAAAAGTATCTTTAAAGCAAGTGGGGTTAGGAAGGTCTTCGGAACAGTGGCAGAAAGAAGTTCAAGAGGAGAAAGCTAGAGCTATGTATTGGGAGAAGAAGTTCCAGGAGATGC
Source organism: Gossypium anomalum (assembly GCA_025698475.1). Classification (NCBI taxonomy): domain Eukaryota; kingdom Viridiplantae; phylum Streptophyta; class Magnoliopsida; order Malvales; family Malvaceae; genus Gossypium; species Gossypium anomalum. The sequence goes on along the minus strand of CM046962.1, from coordinate 9,502,981 downwards.
AGTCGCAGAATTTGGCATTAGATAAAGAGAATAAAAGGTTGAAGACTAAGGTAAATGAGCTTGGAAAATCCCTTCGATGGCACCGAAACCATGATCCTATGGTCGAGTTAGAGGAGCTAAAAAGTAAGGTTAAAGATTTGGAAGTGGCATTGCATGATGGTGAACTTCGGATTGAGCAGCTCGGGGCGCAAAAAGATTGTATAAAAGGAGAACTCCATCAAGTTAAAAGTCAAGTCATGGATAGGGATTACATTATTGGAGAAGCTATAGCCCAGATCCGAGAGATTACTGAATATGTTCGAGACTTAGCAAGATGCAGTGATGCGTTGAGTATGATGTATGAGTCGTGTCGATAAAAGGTCGAGAGTTAGCCCTTTTATTAGATAAAGTTAGAACTTTGGGCATTAGGGCAAAGGCATATATGTAATCCATTTATATGTAAAGATATTCTTTTTCTAAATAAAGTTTTCTAAGTGAGATTGAATCGAGATCGATGCCTTTTTGCATTCATGCATTTGCATTACATCACATCATATGCATTCAAGGTTATAAAAAGACCCTAATTAGTTAAAGTTTACTTTAGAAGGTAGAAAAGAAAATCTAGAAATCACACATCCTTACGGCACCCGTACTAAAACTAAGAATATGGATCAAAGGTTCGAGCAATTGCAAAAGGATATGCAAGACCAATTGCAGGAGTAGTTGGCCAAGATGCAGAATGACATGAGAGAGCAAATGCTAGAAGCTCAGAGGAATATGATAGCTGAAATGGCTCAGCTTCTAAGGGCTACTGATAAAGGGAAGGCCCTCATGGCTATCACTGATGAGGAGGGTGAGGATCGTCCTCCGGGTTTTACTCAACCTCATGTGCCACTACAAACTGAAGCACCTCCTAGAAGACCATCTGTCACTGTGAGGCCTTAACATGGGCCAGTTGATGCTGGGATCCATATGAATTACCCAAATGGCTCGGGATTCAATTTAGGTGATAACCTTACTAATCCTCTCGTTCTTGATCTAGATATGGTGGAAAAGGAAGATTTGAAAGTCGAAGCTACAAGGGAATTGGATGAACGCTGTAGATGGTTGGAAGAAAAATTTAAGATTTTGGAAGGCACCGGCAATCATCATGGGATTGATGCTAAAGACTTTAGTTTGGTCCCAGACTTAGTGCTACCTCACAAATTCAAGATGCCAGAGTTCGAGAAGTATAATGGTACTACTTGCCCAGAGGCCCACATCATAATATTCTATAGAAGGATGAGTAGGTACGTAAACAATGATCAGCTGTTGATCCATTGTTTTCAAGACAGTTTAGTGGGAGCGGCAGCCAGGTGGTACAATCAGTTGAGCCGGGCTAGAATAAATTCATGGAGGGATCTTACGCAAGCCTTCATGTAGCAGTACAATCATGTGACTGACATGACCCCTGATAGGATCACTCTGCAAAACATGGAGAAGAAGCCTAATAAGAATTTTAGGCAATATGCACAGAGGTGGAGAGAGATAGCAATACAGGTTCAACCACCACTGCTGGAGAAGGAGACCACCATGTTATTCATCAATACTCTGAAAGCTCCATTCATTACTCACATGATTGGAAGCACTACCAAAAGTTTTGCGGACATAGTTATGGCAGGAGAAATGATAGAGAATGCCATAAGGGGTGGCAAAATTGAGGGGGAAATGACCAAAAGATCAGCCCCAAGAAGAAAAGATAACGAGATGAACAACATAAGTAGCTTCAACTCGAAGGCAGTCACAGTTAGCCAGTCCAAAGTGGATACGGTTGGGCAGCAAAATACTCAAAGACAGGAATCGGGATCAAGACAGAATTCGGAGAGGATACAATTCACACCTATCCCTGTGATGTATCGTGAGATTTATCAAAGCTTATATGATGCACACGCCATTGCTCTATTTCACTTGAAACCGCTACAGCCACCGTACCCCAAGTGGTATGATGCAAATGCTAAATGCGAATATCATGCGGGAATACCGGGGCACTCAATTGAAAATTGTACCGGATTCAAGAAAGCCGTAGAGAGGTTGATTAAGAATGAGGTTGTGAAATTTGATAGTACCCTAAATACTGAGAACCCTTTGCCAAACCATGACAATCAAGGAGTGAATGCCATTGGCGAAGCTAGTGAAAGAAGGATGAAGGAAAACGTTGCTGAGGTGAGGATACCTTTGAAGGTAGTTTGGAAAGAGATGGTGAAGAGAGGGATGATAACCTCTGGGAAAGAAAGAGAAAGAACGGGAAACTACTGTGAGTTCCATGGAAAAGAGGGTCATGAAACCCAAAATTGTGAAGAATTCAGAGCCTTGGTGCAAGGCTTTATAGAAAATAAAGAGCTACAAATTTTTGAAGGTAACTCTTATAAAAGAGAAATAAGTGCGCTGGAAGGTGAACAACAAGGAACCAGCTGACCAAGAATTATTATTTCCTTGCCGGGGAATAATAAAGTAGGGGCGCAAGCCAAGCCCAAGGTCGTCATCCATAAACCCACTCCTTTGCCTTACAAGGATGACAAGAGGGTGCCATGGAGCTATAACTGCAGTGTAACAGTACCTGAGGAGGAGAATATAGCCAGTGCGTCTAGGGGCGTGTAAAATGAAGGTTCCCATACACGAAGTGGGAAGCGTTATGATAAGGGGCTATCAGAATGGAGCCCACAAAAACAAAGGATGTTGATGTTGAGAAGAAGAAAGAGACCAAAATATCCATCAATAAACCAGTAAGAGAGGAGGAGGCTAAGGAATTCCTAAAGTTCCTTAAGCATAGTGAATATAGTGTGGTCGAGCAGTTGCGTAAGCAGCCAGCGTGTATATCAGTATTAGCCTTACTTCTGAGTTCTGAGGTGCATCGGGATGCACTGTTGAAGGTACTTAACAAAACATATGTCACCCACGACATATCCGTTAACAAGTTGGACCGGTTGGTGAATAACATTAGTGCTGACAATTTCATCTACTTCAATGATGATGAAATTCCACCTGGGGGCATAGGGTCAACCAAGGCTTTGCACATCACTACTCGATGCAAAGGATACACGCTTCCAAGTGTACTCGTTGAGAACGGGTCGGCTTTGAATGTCCTTCCATTATCCACATTGGACAGACTACCTATTGATAGCTCCCAAATGAAAACATGTCACAATGTGGTAAGAGCCTTCGATGGAACTGAAAGGAAAGTAATGGGGCGAATTGGCATCCCTTTGGAAATTGGGCCAAATACGTATGAAGTTGATTTCTTGGTGATGGATATCAAGCCCTCTTATAACTGTTTATTAGGGAGACCATGGATACACTCGGCAGGAGCGGTGCCCTCTTCATTACACCAAAAATTGAAGTTAGTGACAGATGGACAGTTAATAACCATCAATGCAGAGGAGGATATTATAGCAACAGTCACTAGCAAGGCCCCTTATGTCGAGGCAAGTGAAGAGGCTATTGAGTGTTCTTTTCGCTCTTTAGCAATCATCAATGCAACCTTCATTCTGGAAAGAAGTGAGGCACCGGTACTTAAAATGTCTAGAGCCACAAGGATGGCCTTGCAAATGATGATGGGCAAAGGAGCATTGCCAGGAAAAGGATTAGGAAGACAGTTGCAAGAAAGGATTCAGATCCCAAAACTGATTGGGAAGAAGGATCGCTTTGGTTTGGGCTTTAAGCCAGACCATAAGCACAAGAGGCAAGAGATTGAGAAGCGCCAAGCAAGAAGGAAGGAGGGTTTGAACGGAGGAGAAGTGGAGTGGGAACCGATGACATTCCCACCTATATCCGAATCCTTTAAGTCAGGAGGATTATTGATGGAAGAAAGTTATCAGATCAACGCTGTACACAATGAGGGATTGGAGCAAGAAATTCTCGAGGGTATTCGCCCTTATGAACCAGGGAGTTCTCTGAACAATTGGACTGCGGAGGACCTTCCTGTAGTCTTTAGGAATTTTTCAGAGTAATTCTCGAAACATGTCTGTTAATCTAGGGCCTAGGAGTAATAAGATTACGTTTGTGAAAAGGCTATTGATCATTTATTATTATTTTAATAAAACATAATTATCAATTTGGACGAATATGATTTCTTTTTATCAATCAATATTTCGCTAAACTTTTTCTTTCATATCATACAAACAACCATTCTTTGATTCATTAATTCTTTATATATTCTTTCATGCCCCCGCAGGTCTCTAGATATTAATGATATGAGCACTGATACTGCAACTCTTGATTTCTCTTGCGAACAAGACATGTGTTTAGAGGAACCTCAGGATTTTAAAAATGTTTAAGATTATGATGTGTCTCCTGATCTGTTAAGAATGGTGAAACAGGAGGAGAAACAAATTATGCCGCATGATGAGAAGGAGGCAATAGAAAATATAGCCCTAGAGGAAGGGAAGGAGTTGAAAATTGGAACACTGATTTCCGAAGACACAAGGAGTGGCTTGATTGAGTTGCTTTGGGAGTTCAAGGATATCTTCGCATGGTTCTATCAGGATATACCCGGATTGAGTACCGACATTGTAGTACATCGTCTTCCGATAAGACAGGATTGCAAACCAGTCCAGCTGAAGTTGCGGAGAATGCGGCAGATATTGTTCTAAAAATAAAAGATGAGGTTAAGAAGCAGTTTGATGCAGGATTCCTACAAGAGGTTAAGTACTCCGAATGGGTAGCTAATATTGTGCCGGTCCCTAAGAAGGACGGGAAGGTACGAATGTGCATTAACTACAGAGATCTGAATAAAGCTAGCCCAAAAGACAACTTTCCTTTGCCGCACATCGACACTTTGGTAGATAACACGGTGGGACATTCGTTGTTTTCCTCTATGGATGGTTTCTCGGGGTACAATCAGATAAAGATGCATCCAGAGGACATGGATAAAACTACCTTAATAACCTTGTGGGGCACCTTTCGCTACAAAGTAATGCCGTTTGGACTGAAGAACGCAGGGGCAACCTACCAGCGGGCCATGGTGAACTTGTTCCACGACATGATGCATAGGGACATTGAGGTATAAGTTGATGACATGATTGCTAAATCTCGAACAGAGGAAGAGCATATTAAAGTTTTGAGAAGACTATTCTTGAGGTTAAAAAAGTTTTAGTTAAGGCTCAATCCGACAAAGTGCACTTTCGGAGCTAGATCGGGAAAACTATTGGGTTTCGTAGTCAGTGAAAGGGGAATAGAAGTTGACTCAGGAAAAGTTAAAGCTATACGAGACTTGCCTCCACCACAAACTCAAAAAGAAGTTTGAGGATTCCTAAGAAGGTTGAATTACATCGCTCGGTTCATTTCACAACTGACCGAGAAATGTGATCCTATCTTTCGCCTCCTCAGAAAGCACAATCAAGGTACTTGGGATGAGGAATGCCGAATGCTTTTGAAAAGGTCAAGCAAAGATTTGTTGAATGCTCCGGTATTATCTCCACCAAGCCCAGATAAACCGTTAATACTATACTTGTCAGTGTTCAGTAATTCTATGGGATGTGTGCTTGGTCAGCATGACGAGTCAGGAAAAAAGGAGAAGGCAATTTATTATCTCAGTAAAAAATTCACTGACTGTGAAATGAGATATTCACCAATTGAAAAGTTGTGTTGTGTGCTAATTTGGACAACTCGGAGATTAAGACAGTACATGCTATACCATACCACTTGGCTCATCTCAAAGCTTGACCCATTGAAATACATGATGGAGTCAATAGCTCTAAATGGGAGAATGGCGAGATGGCGAATTTTGCTTTCAGAGTTTGATATAGTCTACGTAAGTCAGAAGGCTATAAAAAGAAGTGCGGTAGCTGACTTCTTGGCCAGTAGAGCTCTAGAGGATTATGAGCCATTGAACTTTGATTTTCCAAATGAGGAGTTAATGTGTGTAGAAATGACCGAAGATTCTCCATGGAGGCTCAATTTTGATGGGGCTTCTAATGCAGTTGGAAATGGAATTAGGCGATCTTGGTATCCCCAATGGTGATCATTACCCATTCACGTGCAAGTTGGACTTTGATTGCACAAATAATATGGCTGAGTATGAAGCATGTATCATGGGACTTCAAGCAGCCATAGAGCGAGGTATAAAAACCCTAGAAGTTTATGGAGATTCTGCGTTGGCAATTTATTAGCTTAGAGGTGAATGGGAGACAAGGGACCCTAAATTGATCAATTATCGAAAGATAATTTTGGGGTTACTTGAGGAGTTCGATGACATCACCTTCAATTATCTCCCCCGAGACGAAAATCAGATGGCAGACGCTTTAGCAACTTTGGCCTCAATGATTAAGGCAAATAAAGAGGAAGAGGTGATACCAATTCAAATGAGTATCTACGAGGCTTCTGCCAGCTGTTGTAACATTGAAAAAGAAGAAAAGGATGACAACCCTTGGTATCAGGATATTTTGCGATATGTAAGAGATCGGAAATATCCAGAACAGACAAATGAAAATGACAAACAAACTTTGAAAATGTTTGCTTGTGATTATGTCTTGGATGAGGATGTTTTGTACAAGAAAAGAAAAGACCAAGTACTTTTGAGATGTGTCGATGCTGTGGAAGCTAAGCTAATTTTAGAAGTTTATGAAGGGGTTTGTGGGACGCATGCAAATGGCTTTACAATGGCAAGGCAAATCATAAGGTTTGGCTATTATTGGGCCACCATGGAAGGGGACTGTATCAACTATGCTAAGAAATGCCATAAGTGTCAGATTTATGGGGAAAAAATTCATGTGCCACATTCACCTTTACATGTTATGACTTCTCCATGGCCCTTCTCCATGTGGGGCATGGATGTCATTGGACCAATATCGTCGAAAGCTTTGAATGGGCATCGGTTTATCTTCTTAGTAATTGACTACTTTACAAAATGGGTAGAGGCCGCTTCTTATGCAAATTTTACTAAGTCAATTTGTGAGTCGATTTTGAAGAAGGAGATTATTTGTTGGTATGGAATGCCCGATAAGATCATATCCAACAATGCAATCGAACTTGAACAACAAAACGATAGCAGAGGTTTGTGACCAGTTCAAGATCAAGCATCACAATTCTTCTCCCTATCGTCCAAAATGAACAGGCGATGGAGGCCGCCAACAAGAACATTAAAAAAATAGTAGGAAAGATGATCGAGACTTATAGAGATTGGCATGAGAAGTTACCGTTTGCACTCTCGGCCTATCGAACGCGTGCTGTCGAGAACCTCTACTAGGGCAACCCCATTCTCGTTAGTTTATGGGACAGAGGCACAGTACCTATTGAAGTAGAAATACCTTCTCTTCGAATTCTGATGGAGATAAAGTTAGCTGAAGCTGAATGGGTTCAATCCCGATATGACCAGTTGAACTTGATTGAGGAAAAGAGGCTAAGAGCCATTCGACATGGGCAGATATATCAAAAGAGAATGATGCGGGCTTATGATAAAAAGGTTCTTCCAACAGAATTCCATGAGGGGACCTTGTGCTGAAAAAGATCATTCCCATTCAGAAGGACTTTAGAGGAAAATGGATGCCAAATTAGGAGGGGCCATACGTCGTGAGGAAGGTTTTCTATGGAGGAGCATTGATTTTGACAGAAATGGATGGGAAGAGTCTACCCAATCCAGTGAATTCAGACTCAGTCAAAAAGTACTTTATCTAAAGGAGAGGAGAATCCAAGGTGAAAACCCGCAAAGGGCGCCTTGAATTTTTACCAAAAAAAAAAAAGGAGAGGCCAAGGTGAAAACCCGTAAAGGGCGCCTTGTGACCAAAAGGGTTTTGAGTTGAAAACCCAAAAAAGGCGACTCAAATCTTGAAGGGCATATGACAATCTTGCTATATCGACTCCACTAAAAAGTGAAGCACATTGTATATTGGGGCATCAACAGAATACTTGGATCTTTTAAACACATGTTGAACTCAAGAAAGATTTCATAGAGCTGGTGTATAGACGCTCAAGCGGTGATATCTAGAGCATCTAACTTTTATCCTGTTTGCTATCTTTGGATTCTATTTCTTCTCAAAGATATGCTATCAGATTTATTCCTTTTGTATTTTTAACAATTCATTTAAATCTAATTGTTCCCAAGATTAAATTCATTTTCTATTATTCTTTAAGTATGTTGCATTGAAATAATGATAGATGAATGGAATATGTTCACAAACGAAGTTTTACGCATTACTTTGGAATTTCTAGATAATGCAAGAAACTAAAACAGGACAATTGTTCGAGAAATTCACATAAGTAAGGGATGAAGGAACTCGAGGAATTTCTTTATTCCAGTCTAAAAGGAAAATGGACAAAACCAATAATTCAATCCCAAGGAAAGATTATCTTGCAAGCATCTTCAGTGGATCGTAACATTTGAGAAAGGGTACAGGCCTACAAGTTGACCAAGAATAATATTTTGAGAAAAGAAAAGACAAATGAAGGAATGAGTGGTGACATCTAGGATGGGGGTCATGGTCACAACATTCTGTATCATAACATGTTTAATTAGGAGCATTCGACTCACTTCGATCATAGCATCCTAATTATCAGGCATAATCATTCTACAGGTTATCAAAGACGACGCTCCTTAAACCCCTTAAGCAGTAGGGTAATAGGCGCAAAGACATAAGCGGATTTGACCAGATGTTTATCTTCAAGCAAGATCCAAGATGGTTTGGCATCCTTGTGCTTACAAGGAACAAATCAAAGACATAGCTGATTTGGCTTTCACGTGTTTACGTTGAAGCAAATCTAAGATGATTTGGCATCTCTGTATTGTCAGAGAACAAATCGAAGTTTGGCATCTCCATATTCGACGGAGGGCAGACACATGGCAGATCTAACCTTCAGATATTTATACTGAAGTAGATCCAAGATGATTTGGCATTCTTGTGTTTACAAGGAATAAATCGAGGACATAGCAGATTTGACTCTCAGATGTTCTCAAACAGATCCAAGATGGTTTGGCATCCTTGTGCTTACAAGGAACAAATCGAAAACATAGCTGATTTGGCATTCACGTGTTTACGCTGAAGCAAATCTAAGATGATTTGGCATCTCTTATTGTCAGAGAACAAATCGAAGTTTGGCGTCTCCATATTCGACGGAGGGCAGACACATGGTAGATCTAACCTTCAAATATTTATACTGAAGTAGATCCAAGATGATTTGGCATTCTTGTGTTTACAAGGAACAAATCGAGGACATAGCAGATTTGACTCTCAGATGTTCTGAAACAGATCCAAGATGGTTTGGCATCCTTGTGCTTACAAGGAACAAATCGAAAACATAGCTGACTTGGCATTCACGTGTTTACGCTGAAGCAAATCTAAGATGATTTGGCATCTCTGTATTGTCAGATAACAAATCGAAGTTTGGCATCTCCATATTCGACGGAGCGCAGACACATGGCAGATCTAACCTTCAGATATTTATACTGAAGTAGATCCAAGATGATTTGGCATTCTTGTGTTTACAAGGAACAAATCGAGGACATAGCAGATTTGACTCTCAGATGTTCTCAAACAGATCCAAGATGATTTGGCATCCTTGTGCTTACAAGGAACAAATAAAAAACATAGCTAATTTGGCATTCACGTGTTTACGCTGAAGCAAATCTAAGATGATTTGGCATCTCTGTATTGTCAGAGAACAAATCGAAGTTTGGCACCTCCATATTCGACGGAGGATAGACACATAGCAGATCTAACCTTCAGATGTTTATACTGAAGTAGATCCAAGATGATTTGGCATTGTTGTGTTTACAAGGAACAAATCGAAGACATAGCAGATTTGACTCTCAGATGTTCTCAAATAGATCCAAGATGATTTGGTATCCTTGTGCTTACAAGGAGTAAATTGAAGACATAGCTGATTTGGCTTTTTTCGCGTGCTTACTGTTGAAGCAAATCTAAGATGATTTGACATCTCTGTATGGTCGAGAGAACAAATCGAAGAAAGCGATTTGGCGTCTCTGTGTTCAACGGAGAAGCGATCGAAGATTTCAAACATGACAGTCTTAAGTTTGCAAACAAGCGATTAAGGACCATGATTTAATAAGGCGGACAAATTTGGTCTTTTATGGGTCTTTGCTCGATTCTGTTACACAACAATGAGCAAAGAGAGGCAGCTGTAGTAGCCCAAATTTGACCGGGCTGAAAATAGAATATAAAAATTAAATAAATAAGTATTTATTTATTTAAAATGTCCATCTAAAAAGTCCAAATGCAAGACCCTACTCAGCAGGCCCACTGTTACTACCCAAAACCCAAAAGCAGTCCCGTAGCCCAAATATATAGGTCCACCAGCCAAACTTGACCCAATACCTAACCCGACCTAACAAACCTAAACTGTCCCTACCCATAATAGACCCATTACACCCAGCAGCCCATTTACAATCAAATACCAGTAAACCCGAAGGCCCAAATAACAGGGGCCCAAATGACTTTCAGAGAGGGTTACAAACCCTAGCTCTCTTTCTCCTCGCGCCGTAAGAGATTCTGGAAGCTTCAGGTGCTTCAAACGTCATGCCCAATTAGCGCCCTTTCGTTTCACGAAACTCCAGAACTCTCGAGGAGTGTCTATTAGCCTCACGTCAAGGCTCCATCAGCGTTACACCTCAGCCTTGTCTCGCCACCGAGATCCTTGCAGCCACCTGAAGAAAAAGGAAAGAAATCAAAGCAAAACTACAGCAAATAGATTAAAACAGGGTTTGGAAAGAAATCTTTTGATTTCTTTCCAAAATAGGCAGTAGATTAAGGCTATAAAGCCTTTTCTCAAAACTGTAAGTGGGTATGCTAATAGATATATAGGGAAGCACAGAAAAAAATCAAAATACATACACAGAGAGAAACAGAAGCATATATAAGCACAAATATACACAGAAAACACCACAAAGTTTGTATTCGTTCAAAAAGACAGAGAAATAAAGCAAATCTTTGGAAGGGTAACTAAATCGTCTATTTTATTTTGCTTTACTGATTTGTTTCATTTGCATGCAGATGTATAATTTTTTTTTAAAAAAATTTTAAAAAGGGAATAGAGAACAGGAAATACCTTCTGTTTCACACAAAAAAAAAAATGAACCTTTCAAGTCCCGACCGCCGTACATGGCGGAATCGGCGACGGCACGTGGAAGGGAACACGGTGGTCCGATGATCAGAGGACCACCGGCCAAAGGACAGAGCTCAAGGGAGCCATGAGGGTTCAGAGAGAATTTTCTAATTTTTTTTTTAAAAGCAGAGACGGAAATGACATTCAAAGTCTAAATTAACCTTTTATATTGCTTTAGATACGACCGTTTACGCTTAACTTGATAAGCGATAAAGCGGTGTCGTTTTGAGAATAATATCTTGAAGGATCCAGCGTCTTGACCGATTACCGGGAGGAGGATCGTGTTTTTTTGAAAGTGGGCAAATTGCCCAATTAATACTCCTATGTTTTTAAATTTTTAAATTTCATTTTACTTTTATTTTAAATTTGGCTCAAATTTTTATCCCTGTTAAAATTTAGTCCCAACGGAAATCACTCCAAGGCCTATAATGAAACGATGCCGTTTAAGGACAAGGAAAAATTTCCCGATGGATCCCTACGGTTTTAGTGATTAGGTCCGATCTCAGTTATTTTTATTAAATTAGTCACTGACTTTTATTTATGTTCAATTTTAGTCCCTTTTATCTTTTTTAACATATTTATAACCTATTTACTTTTAAGTTTATACATTATTTTAATATGCATATACGTATTATATATATTTTATAATTATTTACTTATATTTTGTTATACTATATTACTTCATATTTTTAATATCATATTGATATATATATTTTAACATATATCATTACTTATTACTCATCATAATGTTTATATATTTTTATATTATTATTATTTTATATTTTAACAATATATCATTTCATATTATTATTATCTATTATATATATATTTTATGTATATTATTATTCACATTATGATTTTCATATTAAATTGATATTAAGTATTTTATTAATTATTTCATTTATATTTTAAAAAAAAAAACTATGTATATTTTTATCCATAACTATAAAATTAGTGTTTTTATATTATTATACTATTTCAAAATCCGTTATTAATTACTATGTTTTCATGTACTATTAAATATGTTTATTATCTTATATTTTATATAATACAATATCATAGTATTTATATTTTATTATTTTATTATAATCCTAAAACAAAAGTTATTATACTATATTGTCATTACATTGCCAAAAATTTGATTTTAATTCACACATTTTAAAAATTATTCCCTTTATTTATATTTTAATATATATATTAAACCTTTTTATATTATGTTAATATATTAATTGTTGGTCTCATAATTTTATTAAATGATAAGTGCAGATCATATTATTATTTTTATTGTTTTTTTATATATGTACCAAATTGTATATCATGCATCATTTTTTTTATCATTAATATGTTTAAATACATGTTGAATTACATGTCTATGTGTTTTTACTTATTCTTCTTAAATATGTATTATGTTTCATGTATGTTTTATTTATTTAAAATTTGCCATGTTTTATTTCTTATACATGTTAGTTAATGTATGATATTTATGGTTTTGTGCTATTATTTACCTATTATTATAACATGTTATCTCGAATGTTATGTTAATATGCTACTTCATGCATCAATTTTAAAAACGAAACTCTAAAGTTTTTAAAAATAAAGGCAATGCTTGGTGTTTGAAAATTTCGAGAAAAGTAGTGCCCTAACTTACTGGGTTGCAATTTTTCTCGTTAAGTTCAAATAATCAAGCACCCTTCTAAGTTTTTTTAAGGTTTTCAAAGTATAAGCAACTGTCTCGGAATTTCAAGGTATTGTGTCCTAACTTACTGGATATGGCATTTTGTTGTTTCGAGATAGGAATTTCCAAAAAGGCTAACTTAGTGTCAAATATCTTAAAAATATTGTGTCCTAACTTATTGGATGTAATATTTCAATTCATTTGATACAAGTGAACCATAGTTTTCAAAAATCAAAAATATTAAAAAAGGATTACATCTTAAAATTTTCAAATTTCCGACATTAAAGACGTTTTGATGATCAATTAGGTACCAATTTTGGACGTTACGAGGGTGCTAACCCTTCCTCGTACGTAAACGACTTCCAAACCCATTTTTTGATTTTGTAGACCAAAACTAATGATTTTAAAACAAAATGTTTTAAAAGGTGATCCAATCACACTTTAAAAGATTGGTGGCGACTCCCGTTTTCGTTTTTCTTAAAGTCGATTCCCATTTTCCAAAACTAGATTTAAAATGGTCTCGACACTACTCATGTACTTATCTTGTTTATCATAAACATTTACAAGGAAGACCACAAATTTTTTTGTTGAAGCGACATCACTTTTTATGTGTATTTAGGCGTAATTCATTTAACATCTTCATTGCTTTGAACACTACAATAATAGACAATGGACTTCATTAAGAGTATTCGAACTCATCCTCTAGTAATGGACCTCACTAAACTTTATTAAACTAATTTTGGAATGAGTTTTACTAATGCATCACGAACACATAACGATAACTTTTTTTATCCATTAAATTTCAAAATTAGAGATTACTAATTAAAAATTGAATCCCCATTATCCGTGTCTAATAATAAGATTGAAATTCATTCTAGTTGTACGACTACTAATCAAACAAAAATTATTTATTCCAATAGTCATTACCTTAAATTAGGGATTATCACTACAGCAAAACAGACTTTTAGCGGCGCTTTTTTTAGCCTTTAGCGGCGCTTCTAAGCGCCACTAAAACTTTTTGCGCGCTTTGCCATAAAACGCCAAAAACGCGCGCTATAGGCGGCGTTTATTGAAAAATTTGTGGCCTTTTTATTGAAAAAGCGCCGCTAAAAGTCAAGGCCTTTAGCGGCGTTTTAAATAAAAGCGCCGCTAAAAGTCAAGGCCTTTAGCGGCGTTTTAAATAAAAGCGCCGCTAAAAGTCAAGGCCTTTGGCGTTTTTAAATAAAGCGCGCTAAAAGTCAAGGCCTTTAGCTAGCGGCGTTTTAAATAAAGCGCGCTAAAAGTCAAGGCCTTTAGCGGCGTTTTAAATAAAAGCGCCGCTAACAAACGCCGCTAATTTTGGCAGATTTGCAATACATTTTTTACACCTATATTCAGCCCTTCCTGCATTAAAATCCAACCAAATACAACAAATATAGCATAAAATGCAGCCAAAATAGCAAATTTAGCATAAGAAAATACAACCAAAAATATTAAATCTAAATAATACTTCAAATTTAACGAAAAATATATGATGTAATTAATAAAGTATGATTTAAAATATTCTTAGAATAATGTTAAACGTGACAAAGTTAAAAATATTCTTACAACGAGAAAACTAATGTCTAAGATAGCGGCTTTTGCGACTGTTGAAACATTTGCATCATCTACTGAAGCTGTAGCTGGAGGTCATCGTACTTTTTCCTATGCTATGCTGCCTCCCTCATTCTGCGCATTGCCTCCCTCATTCTTTTGCCTTTGCCTGCCTCCCTCTCTCTCTTGCCATTGCCTCCTCTCTCTGCCTCCGCTCTAAGTTGTTCTTTGGAGTTCTTCATATTTTCGTTGAACCTCGGCAATTTGCTCAATTGTGTTCGCTTGCATCCGAGCCATCGATCTCTTAACCTCACGAACTTGACTTTAGCTTGACTTAGGAAGGCATGTATTCTTTGGGAGCCGGATCCAAAATATTGAGTCGGGGTAATACGGATCCTTGAAATCGAACCCGACCGTACCTTTCGGGACCCAAAACTCGGTGATAATTACATTATCAATGTTCTCAAGATTAACAGAACTATCGATCGAAGCGATCGCTTCATATTCCGCCTTCTTATCCTTTAGTTTCTCCTAAAAATCAATTAAAAAGTTAGAAACGAAATATATAATAAAAAGGAATGCAACATAGCATTATTTAAAACTACTAACGATGAATTGAATTAAACAATTATAATTAAACATTATAAATATTTAGAATAAATCAAATAGTATTAAGTAAATATACCATAATTTCTCCGACTTGGATGTCATAGGAGATCCATCTTTCTTCCTATGCGTAATCTCAAAAAGTGAAGGCGCCCAACTTTTTGTCAGATTTAACTTCCTACAATATAGTAGTAAAAATATTATTTAATATTAGAAAGTTATTAATATTTGAAAGAATTAATAAAATTTTGATACCTCGGCCTCATTTCTGAAGCAAAACTTCTCGACCTGTAGTGTGCGTGAATTTTTGTTTTTGCTCACGCTTATTCCAACTCGCTCACGGTCCTACATAATGAAATTATTATTACGTATATAGTAAACACTATATATAAGAGTTTGGAAATACGTAATACCTCTCCTTTCTTTGAATTCGAGAATCTAACCGCATTTTCCCATTGGTACCTCGGCATTCCGTGGGACATTTCTTAATTTTCCTCGAGGCTTATGTCTTTCTTAAAATATTGTTTTTTTAAAGTGCTTTTATTGTCTCTCCATTTTTACCCAATGTCTTCTTGATATAATCATCGGAGACCTCTAAAGCAAATCTATCCTAAAAAAACACAAGTTTAGAATGTAAATATGAATGAAACTTAAACCAAAATATTATAAATTACATTCACATTTTGTTACCTTAATATTAGCGAGAGCACGATTTTTGTTGCTATCGGGCATGTGATGCCATGATTAAGTAGTTGATGGGCAACATATTGGCATTTCGTGCTAAAATGCCAATATAGCTTTGCTAAAAGTCGAGCTTCAGATCCAACAGTGGCCATAAGTATTTCTACTTACTTTGACACGGTTGGCGGGATCTAAGTCGTATAAATCACTAAGCGATTATACGTCCTCGAACTCTGCGCGTCCCACCATTTTCAATTTGAAAAATGATATACTATTATTATATTAAAATTTACAAATAAATTAATAATAAAAGTCAACACATGTAAAATAAACGTAACATTACTTTGAAATTCTTGGGCTCGTCAAGTGTCTCGGCACATTCGAAGATCCAATTTGTCTCATTGTTCACTATTT
This sequence comes from Gossypium anomalum, assembly GCA_025698475.1. Lineage (NCBI taxonomy): Eukaryota > Viridiplantae > Streptophyta > Magnoliopsida > Malvales > Malvaceae > Gossypium > Gossypium anomalum. The sequence continues at coordinate 9,486,963 of CM046962.1, read as the reverse complement.
CCTTCTTCCGAATTTGGAGTATTCGGACAATACTTAAACCACGTAATCTTCTTCTACGCATTTTTCTGCAATACACATAAAATAGTTAAACTTTTAGTAACAAATTACAACAATAATAGTACATATAAAATAGTCAAATTATATAACATGACCAAGATTAAAATTATAATATTACATATAATTAAAAAAACGTAAAATCTTACTACATCATTATTCGTAAATATCTTCATTCACATCATCTCGAACCCATTGATATTGTGTACTAGTACTAGGGATATTTTCATCTAAGTTTTGTTCTGGAAAAGGTAATGTTTCTGATCTTTCGACAATGTCATCTCTACTTCCATTACCCATGTCAAACAAGTCTCTAGGGGTGTTCTGGAGTACAACATACCAACCCTCATCAGTTGGATCTTTTGAATAAAAAACTTGTTTCACTTGAGAGGAAAATACATATGGCTCGTCCATCAATTGTTGTCCAGTGTGAATCAAGCGAGAGAAATTCACCATTGTAAATCCAAATTGATCTTTTTTAATTCCTCGAGCAGTATTAACATCAGCCCAATCACACCGAAATAAGATAACTTTCCATCTGCCATAGTAATCCAACTCAATAATGTCGGTAAGAAGTCCGTAATACTCCACATTACCCTCAACCGGATTACTATCCCTAGCACTAGCATAACTTGTAATTGAAGAATTAACAACAACTCCACAATTTTGAGTTCTCCTCATTCTCTCGCGATACTTTGTATGAAATCTGTATCCATTGATGAGGAAGGCACTATATCTTTTTATTACTCTGTTAGGACCTTGGGAAAGCCATTTAATTTTCGTCATTGACGTCCTTCCCACTCCAAACCTATTGAATCGAAAGTAAATTAAATAATTATAAATGTATTATGTAAAAACATTCTTATTTGATTAACTTAATTTAGCGATTATATGTAACTTATTAACTTTAGTTACATACCGTTTGACTTAACCATTCATGAAAAGATTACGTGAATAACTTATTAATCTCTCGATGTTGTAATCTTGAGAGCGTGCGTGCGAGATCTCAATATTTGTTTGTACTCACTATGTTAAAAACAAGTTTAATTGGTTAGAAGATAAACAAATCAAAGCAGCGAATATGTAAGACAATTTTATAACTTACTTGCGTAAGCGGTTCCATTGAATCGTGGTGAAAAAGTACATATCGATGTGCTGTATCCACGATATATCATCTAATTCTACAATTTCAACTTTGCCGATTGGTTCTCCATAACTTTGAAATAAATAAGTTTCGGCCAAGTCATGATCATTGAGCCCGACATTTCTACTTGGTCTATTCAATCGTGTTTCAAACATCTTCTAAATATCTAGAAAGAAGGTCATGCACTCTTACGCCAAGTAGCCTTCAACAATTGATCATACGGATAACGCTTATTGCGACAATATGACTTCAATTTGCTTAGGAACCTAAACACGATATACAATATTTATCAAAAGTCTGTAACTAAATGTATAGAGGTGAATGAGTGAATACTTGAGAAATAAATTAGCACCTTTCAATAGGATACATCCATCGATAAAAAACCGGTCCACCAAAGATTTTTCGTGAGGGAGATGGATTACCAAGTGCACCATAATAGTGAAGAAGGAAGGTGGAAAGATCTTCTCTAAATTGCATAAAGTCAAAGCCACTCGATCCTGTACTCTCTCAAGTTCTTCGACATTCAAAACTTTGCCACAAATAGCTTTCATTATATTGGATAGTTCAATTATACAGACGTTACATTTTTGACATACAAAGACCGTAAAGCAATTGGGAGTAAATCTTGCATCAAGATGTGGTAATCATGTGATTTTAATGAATATAATCTTCGATCTTTGAAACTCACACATCGAGATATATTTGACGATACGCATCTGGGACCTTTATATCCTTCAACACCATGCAGAAAACTTCTTTCTCTTTCTTTGACATTGAAAAAATAGAAAGCGGCAACCGACATTTCCCATTCGGAAGTACTTGAGGATGAAGATCACGCGGATTCTCATGTCAACTAAATCAAGTCGACTCTGAAGATTGTCTTTTGATTTTCCATCGACATTTAAAATTGTCCCAATTATGTTCTCATGAGACATTCTTCTCAATATGCATGACATCAAGATTGTGGCGTAAAATGTTGTGCTCCCAATAAGGCAACTCAAAAAAATACTCCTTTTCTTCCACAACTCCGCCTCATTAGGATCATCCTCTTCGTCGATTCATCATCGATTCATCCTCGATCTTCTCCTTGTTTGCGTGATAGGTGGTTGATTCATCTTCCGTAACTAAAGTTGATATCTTTTAACATAAACAAGATTTCAGATCCAACGGTGCGCTCTCAGAGCTCCTCTGTACTCTTGATGCAGTCAAATAGAGTCCTCTGAAATCTAAATTTATGATTTGCATCTAACCACCGACGGTGGCCCATGTAAGAGAACTTCTTCCCATTATACAACCACTTCGAACAAGTTTGCGCGAAGACAACAAGGACGAGCATAACGTCCTTTAGTACTCCAACCCGATAAATTGGCATAAGCGGAAATCATTAATTGTCCACAATAAAGCTGCACGTAAATTAAAGTTCTCCTTTCTCAATACATCATATGTCTCAACACCGACCATAATTGTTTTAACTCTTTAATAAGTGGCTGCAAATAGATGTCAATATCATTTAGGGACCTTTCTCTCGAGGATAATCATTGATAAAATAAATGAAGATTGCTTCATGCAAATCCATGGAGGCAAATTGTGAGAACAAGTACTACAGGCCAAATCGCATCTGAAGTACTCATGATTTTAAATGGATTAAAGCCATCAGCTGCTAGCCCAAGCCTCACATTCCGAGGATCGCTTGCAAAGCTTGGAAATTTACTGTCAAATGATTTCCAAGCTAAAGAATCCGCAGGATGTCTTAATAATCCATCATCGGTCCGTTGATCATTATGCCACGTCATAGATTCGGCTGTCTTTGAGGACATGAAAAGCCTTTGAAGTCTTGGTATCAGGGGAAAATATCGCAAGACCTTGACTGGCTTCTTTCTTAACTGTGCCCCACCTTCATCCGTATTCACATCTTCTGTATTACTATTCATCCAACGAGACTTACCGCAAACATGACAAGATTGTTGGTTTTTCTGATCACCCCAGTACAACATGCAGTCATTTGGGCAACTATGAATTTTATCGTACCCAAGGCCCAAATCTTTTATTAGTCTCTTCATATCTTGACAAGACTGGGGAATTTTTGCAAACGGAAACATCTCTCTTAGAAACTCTAGCAGCATTGTAAAAGAGTTTCCGGTCCACCCTCCCAAACATTTTAAGTGAAATAGACGAATGCAGAAAGACAATTTCGAATATTTTGATCCCTCGTAAAGTTCTTCATTCATTTCATTAAGTAAATTGTAGAACTTAGCCGCTTCTTCATTTGGCTCCTCATTAGGTGCACTTGTTCCGTTTCGCAAAAACATTTCCGATAATATTACAATCCTCAGATATAATAAAGTCAGGTGGAAACGATTGCTCACCATGACAACGCATATTAAATGCATCTCGCAACATATCTTCCATGTCATCTTGTCTAACATACTGATGGTAATTAGTATCAGGATAAGTCGGATTAATCGTTGAAGAAGTTCCACTAGATGTACACTCTCCATGGAAAATCCATTTTTTATACCCCCGAATAAAGCCATCAACAACTAGATGTTCGTAGACAACTTCACGAGAATGCCAGTAGATGTTGCCACACTTCTTACACGGGCAAAGAATCATATTCTCTTGGCTTGCATTTTGAAATGCAAAATTTAGAAAAGTTTGTACTCCATTTTGATAGGCATTGCTTACCCTTGACAATTTCATCCAACTCCTATCCATTTTGTAGTTCTTGAAATCTAAAGTTGACAACATATTACAGTTACTTAAATGTTCTCAATTGATTTAAATCATATCATTATACTAAATATCAAGTCTCTAATGGGTATAAACTAATTCAGGCAAGTTGCGAGATTTTCAACTATAGATTTATGTATTATGTAAGTTAAGTAAATTTCGTAAACTAGTTATGTATGATATGATATATATCTAAGTATTATGTAAGTTATGTAAGTTATGATATGATATATATTTATGTAAATTATATATTTATCTAAGTTATATAAGTTATGTAAGTTATGTAAATTATGATATAAAATATATTTAAGTATTATGTAAGTTATGTAAGTTATATATTTATCTAAGTTATATAAGTTATATAAGTTATGTATGTTATATAAGTTATGTAAGTTATGTATGTTATATAAGTTATGTATGTGATATAAGTTATATATTTATCTAAGTTATATAAGTTATGTACGTTTTGTAAGTTATATAAATTATGATATCAAATATATTTATGTATTATGTAAGTTTTTTATATCACGATGTGGAAAATCACATGGATAATACATATCAAGTATGAAGTATCCATTATTTAAGATTCATCGTACGTGGCGTTGTTACACCTAGGGAGGATCCATTATATCTTGCAGCTCGATATAAGGCAACCCGTCAGGTTTCCATCCTATATACTTTGAATCTTTAAAACATTTAAACTTTGTCATAGGTGTTAAAATTGTTGCCATTTTGATAAAAATTAGTTATAACTTTCAAAGACATTTAAAAATATTAAATATTAAAATCAAACATTATTAATATAAAAAATAGTAATATGAATATAATAATATAAAAAAATCGTAGTTTAATTTTGATAAGTCAATTGGAAATAAATTAAGGTTATATAAATATTCGATAGTAGATGAGCTCGATAGAATTTTTTCAAGTCTTTTTAATTTATTTAAGATTCATAAATGCGTGGCGTTGTTACACCTAGGAGGATCCATTATATCTTGCACTCGATATAAAGCAACCCACAAAGTTTTCAAACCTATATACTTTGAATCTTTAAAACATTTAAACTTTGTCATAGGTGTTAAAATTGTTGCCATTTTGATAAAAATTAGTTATAACTTTCAAAGACATTTAAAAATATTAAATATTAAAATCAAACATTATTAATATAAAAAAATAGTAATATGAATATAATAATATAAAAAATCGTAGTTTAATTTTGATAAGTCAATTGGAAATAAATTAAGGTTATATAAATATTCGATAGTAGATGAGCTCGATAGAATTTTTTCAAGTCTTTTTAATTTATTTAAGATTCATCGTGCGTGGCGTTGTTACACCTAGGAGGATCCATTATATCTTGCACTCGATATAAGGCAACCCGTCAAAGTTTCAAACCTATATACTTTGAATCTTTAAAACATTTAAACTTTGTCATAGGTGTTAAAATTGTTGCCATTTTGATAAAAATTAGTTATAACTTTCAAAGACATTTAAAAATATTAAATATTAAAATCAAACATTATTAATATAAAAAAATAGTAATATGAATATAATAATATAAAAAAATCGTAGTTTAATTTTGATAAGTCAATTGGAAATAAATTAAGGTTATATAAATATTCGATAGTAGATGAGCTCGATAGAATTTTTTCAAGTCTTTTTAATTTATTTAAGATTCATAAAGACGTGGCGTTGTTACACCTAGGAGGATCCATTATATCTTGTGACTCGATATAAGGCAACCCGTCAAAGTTTCAACCTATATACTTTGAATCTTTAAAATATTTTAAATAAGGTTGAGAGAAGGTCAGCTATTGTTGTAATTTTAATGGACAAGCAAGCTACATGGTAATAAAATTAATTCATACATATTCATACTTAAGTTGAATCAAATAATAATTAAGTTGAACCAAATATTTAAAATTAATTTGGAAATAAAATAGTTCTACTCCAAACAGAATGAGCAATTAAATCTTTACAAAATCGCAACCCCAAAATATTAAATTTTCAAAAATCATAATGATAAAACTATTATTGATTAGAATTTTGAAATAAAACGTACCTTAATAAAACTTACCTGGTCTACTCCACTCTCACCAGCAAACAGAGGCTGGAGTCAGAAAAGTAATATTTGTTAAGTAGGTTAAAGTGAAAATGCATAGAAATAAGGAAAAAAATTTAGCAACGAAACCTGTACGTACCTAGAACAAATGTCAATGGCTGTGGTGTATTTAGTTGCACCAAATATTAATTCAGGTGCTCGATAGTACCTAGAACAGATGTAAGATTATAAGAGTAGCACCAAATATATTTCAGTTTAAGCAAATATAAAAACTTTACCTATATCAGTTTTGCAAGTGCCCACTTGTACCAGGATCAAAGACACTGCCAATGAAGCTGTACACCTTAGCAAAATATGGCAAAAAGCTGCATGATAAACACATAAGTTGGATAGAAACATGAAAACAGACCAAAAGAACATCTAAAAAACAAAAATGGAATCACCATTAGTATGTAAACATGAAAATGCACAGCTTTAAACAAACCAACTTTGCATGTGCAGAATCATACTCCACAAAACTCATAAACATTAACTTCTCCTAACCAGAATACCAACTTTATGTTTACAGAGGCCTTGATCAAAACTAACATAACTGTTGATTTATAACTTATCTAATAAGAATCACAGAATATGCAGAAAGTACCTCAGCATTTAGTTTCAAGAGAACCATGTATTCGAAGGAAAAGAGCCAGAAAATGATCAATGTATGCAAAACCTGGTCTATATTTCAAAACTGGAGTAAAGCTTTCATCTAGTACCAAATACATACATATATAGAGACACAAACACACAAACACACAGGCATACATCTTCCATTACCTAAATCTGTTTCTTGCAAATAAAAGATAAGTAACCTTCTACATGATTCATACTAGATTGCTGATCCTAGCAGAAAAAATGTATGATTCAGTTTCTAGAGATGTTGAATCTTTCATCATAAACATAAAAAACATAAAAGGAAAAACATGTTGAAAGAAACATAAATGTTAGGGAAGATAATGTTTACCTTGATTGAATTGGAAATGTTTTCTTGAGGGTTTATTTGGAGATGCTTGGGATTGATCTCTAATAATGTCGATAGACTTCCCTACTCATTGCATTTGAAGAACATAAGTCTTTTCAGTCGACAAAACAATCAAATGAGTTCTAAAAATAAACAATATTTAATGATTGGTATAATATTAATTATATTTGCTAATAACAAGTGGGAATAAACAAATAAAATGATAAAAAAAATAGAAGGTACAAGAATTATTAAAATAAAGCTACGTCAACAATGGTATCATGAGAACGAAAATTAAAAATCCGAATTAAGTAAAAAAACAGAGAAAAATATAAAAGAGAGATAAAGAAGGGGACAAAGGGCTGGTTTTGTTGGAATAACCGAAGTTGCTGGATTTTCCACTAAAAATCATAGTTAAAATTCTAGGGAAAGACAGTAAGTAACAGTCACCCTAATGAAGACCATTGTGAGGAGAAATATGACCAAGCTCAATACCATTAAAACACAGTAAGTTACATTGTATACATATTATCATTGCAATTTGGTATAAATATTTCCTATTATGAATGCAACAGCTACCTGATAGGAATTGTTTAAAATAAAATTAATTTAATATAAAATTTTAATCATTGGAATTGTTTTTCCAACATTTTGATAGGACAAATATAAATAATTTACTTTCCTCTATTTTAAATATTGATGCTAATATCCCACAAAATATACAACTACTATCAATTAATTCAATCAATATTAAGGTCCTTATTTGTCATAGGTGGTATGCTGATCATGTATTAAGCACATACTAAGGCAATATATCAGATTCCTATCATACTTGGATAGAGAATTGAAAGCATTTAATTTTTCATGTCAACCTCATCAAAACAATATGCTTCTATTACACAGGTGGCCCTTTTGACGTATGGGTCTCCTCATCCTCACAATAGGGAGTGCACTTTGAGCTACTCAAATTTTGGGATTCTAAAATTTTCTGCTTTGCCTGTAGTGGCCTAATAAAGACAAGAAGTAAGTTTGCAATCTATGATTTCAATTAAGCAAAGCAAGAACTGCAAAATGCGACCAAGAGAAGGAATGGTTTTGAACAAATAACTTTGACAACTCAACATACAACCAAACTCGGCTAAGATTGCTCTTCAGTTGACTATTACTAGACATCTACAAAAGAATATTAATCCCATTCAAACAACTTATCGAACATTTACCCTGCAAAAGGAAAAATCCGAATCCATAACCCACGATAGTACACCTGATTCAGAAATCTAAATCTAGTTATCTACAAAAGGAAATTGAATTCTATAAATCTGAATCCATAAAAAAAAACAAATAAAATATCCACTTGTATTTGAATTTGCACGATTCATCGTCCATATCTCACAATTTAAAATGAACAGATTATAGCAAAGAAGCTAATTAATGTCAGTGTTTAGATTTATAGAGCAAGGAGACCTTATTTTCATTTAACTGGGAAAAGAAATATAGACCATATTTTCAATCAATAAGTTAAAAACAGCACTAGAAACACCAGACCCGGTATTGGGTTTACTTAAAACAAGGGTATAACCATCGAGATCAAACCCATTTCGAACCATTTCAAACCAAATGAAATACTGTTGAAGCTTCAAGGACCCAACGAATAAAGTGAAAGAAAAAAGCGATATGGCTTAGTGATTTACACGAAAGTTTGGGATCGATCGGTGAATAGTTGACGTATGAAGAGTTGGCTCTCTGGTTTTGGTTCGATTTAAATCGAGTGAGAGAGAAGTGCTTTGCTAATTTTTCATAACATCACCGTCGATTTAGAGGAAAGGAAAATGATTAGGGATTTCGGGGATGGGGAGCAGTTAAGGAAAAAAAAGGGGACTTGGGAAAAATTTTAGGGATTTGGGTTTGGGGAATTAGGGGATGATTTGGGAAAAAGAAATAGGGTTTTTTCTGTTTTAGGGATTTAGGAAGGAAGAGACGAGGGAAAATTACTTAGCAAAAATTGGCGATTTGGGTAAAGGGGATAAACCACGGGAGAAAAAGCGCGCTGCGTTTCAAATAAGGAAATTTTGTGGCGTTTTAAAAAAGCGCGTAATGAGCCCCTTTTGCGGCGTTTTCGAAGAAAGCGCCACTAACGCCCTTTTATCTACACTACAAAAGCGGCGCCGTTCTAATACGAGTTCGGCGTTTATATTAGAAAGCATTTGCTAAAGTACTATTCAGAGTAAACGACACCGTTTTACTCTAATGTATGTTGAAGTTTTATGGCGTTTTCTAAAAAAACGCCGCTATTTCCTATCTTTTGCGGCGTTTTATGTATAAACGCCGCTAATACGTGAATATTTTATAAAAATTGATCAAAATTTAAAACTATATATATTTAGAATTTCTTTTAAATTATATCTAAATAATGTTACTGTGATGTACAAAATATATATTTCAATCTTCAATATATTAGGTTTAGTACAAATTCGCAAGAATATCATAAAATTCTAAATATTGGTTCAGTCTTCAATAATAATATACCTTAAACTAATTTAAACCTCAAACTATAAACTTACACTCTAAACCCTAACTATAGTTAAAATTTTAATTTTGATTTAATACACATTTTAAAATACATATTATGTATGCATATAAATTAATTAAATAAAAACATGATGCTATTTATTATATCAATAACGTGTAAATATTTTACAAGATCTAGATCGATCAAATTACAGTTCATGTACACAATTGCACACTAAACCACTTTTCATATATATTTTTATATATTTTTAAAATAATAATTTATATATATTTATCTTATATATATACATTTATATCTTCTACATTAAAATCCAAAATTATACTCTAAATTTTAAACCCTAAACTTGGACTCTAAACCCTAATCCTTGGACCACAAACACAAAACCCCTAACCCCAAACGTTAAACCCCAAAACCATTTGGTAACCTCTAAACCAACCATAACTCCTAGACCATAAAGCCCAAACTATAAATTGTACTTTAAAAACTGTTAACCCTAAACCATAATCGTAGACATATTTTTTGGAATTCGTGTGGCCAATGTTGGTGTAGTACAAATTAAAACACACATATATATATGTTTATATTCTTATATTAAATAATATGAGTATATACAAAATAGCTTGAATCTTAGTAAAATCCAAATGTTCTTCAGTTAATTTCTAGCTAGCTAGCTAATAGTATCATTTTCTTAAACCCCCTTAACCTAAACTTACACCCTAAATATATATTATAATTAATATTAATATATATTAGAAGTTTAATATATATATATATAACAAGGGACAAAAGTAATTCAAATAGGATCTTAATGCTTACCAAAACTCTAAAATAAATTAATTTTTTTATCATTAATCATAACCTCTAATCCCTAATAGCATAACCCCTAAATTAAAAACATATATATATATACCTATTTTTAAAATAATAATTTATATTTATCTTATTTAGATTTATATTATAAATTAAAAAAAATCCATGATACACAAGTTAAGTAGTTTATCATATTTACCTCTAAATTCCAAACCCCAAATTCCAAATCCTAAACTCTAGGCCCTAAATACTAAACCATAAACCCATAAACTAAATCACTTTTTTGCGGCGTTTTTTCAATAGCGCCGCTAAAACCAGACATATAGCGGCGTTTTTATCAAAGCGCCGCTAAAACCTGACCTATAGCGGCGTTTTTATCAAAGCGCGCTAAAAAACCTGACCTATAGCGGCGTTTTTATCAAAGCGCCGCTAAAACCTTGACCTATAGCGGCGTTTTTCACAAAGCGCCGCTAAAACCTTGACCTATAGTGGCGTTTTTCACAAAGCGCCGCTAAAACCTTGACCTATAGCGGCGTTTTTATTAAAGCGCCGCTAAAACCTTGACCTATAGCGGCGTTTTTATTAAAGCGCCGCTCAAAACCTCGACATATAGCGGCGTTTTTCCCGTAGCGCCGCTAAAACCTCGACCTATAGCGGCGTTTTTCAGAAAGCGCCGCTAAAACCTCAACCTATAGCGGCGTTTTTCAGAAAGCGCCGCTATTGTTCAGTTTGTAGCGGCGTTTTGGCTGAAGACGCCGCTATTGCTCAGTTTTTAGCGGCGTTTAGATCAAAAACGCCACTATTGCTCTATTTTTTGCGGCGCTTTATTGCAAACGCCACTAATGTAAAACATTTGCAGCGTTCTTTGCTCAAACGCCACTAAAAACGCCGCTAAAGCCCTATTTTCCTGTAGGGCCTAGGAGTAATAAGATTACGTTTGTGAAAAGGCTATTGATCATTTATTATTATTTTAATAAAACATAATTATCAATTTGGACGAATATGATTTCTTTTTATCAATCAATATTTCGCTAAACTTTTTCTTTCATATCATACAAACAACCATTCTTTGATTCATTCATTCTTTATATATTCTTTCATGCCCCCGCAGGTCTCTAGATATCAATGATATGAGCACTGATACTGCAACTCTTGATTTCTCTTGCGAACAAGACATGTGTTTAGAGGAACCTCAGGATTTTGAAAATGTTTAAGATTATGATGTGTCTCCTGATCTGTTAAGAATGGTGAAACAGGAGGAGAAACAAATTATGCCGCATGAGAAGGAGGCAATAGAAAATATAGCCCTAGAGGAAGGGAAGGAGTTGAAAATTGGAACACTGATTTCCGAAGACACAAGGAGTGGCTTGATTGAGTTGCTTTGGGAGTTCAAGGATATCTTCGCATGGTTCTATCAGGATATACCCGGATTGAGTACCGACATTGTAGTACATCGTCTTCCGATAAGACAGGATTGCAAACCAGTCCAGCAGAAGTTGCGGAGAATGCGGCCAGATATTGTTCTAAAAATAAAAGATGAGGTTAAGAAGTAGTTTGATGCAGGATTCCTACAAGAGGTTAAGTACTCCGAATGGGTAGCTAATATTGTGCCGGTCCCTAAGAAGGACGGGAAGGTACGAATGTGCATTAACTACAGAGATCTGAATAAAGCTAGCCCAAAAGACAACTTTCCTTTGCCGCACATCGACACTTTGGTAGATAACACGATGGGACATTCGTTGTTTTCCTCTATGGATGGTTTCTCGGGGTACAATCAGATAAAGATGCATCCAGAGGACATGGATAAAACTACCTTAATAACCTTGTGGGGCACCTTTCGCTACAAAGTAATGCCGTTTGGACTGAAGAACGCAGGGGCAACCTACCAGCGGGCCATGGTGAACTTGTTCCACGACATGATGCATAAGGACATTGAGGTATAAGTTGATGACATGATTGCTAAATCTCGAACAGAGGAAGAGCATATTAAAGTTTTGAGAAGACTATTCTTGAGGTTAAAAAAGTTTTAGTTAAGGCTCAATCCGACAAAGTGCACTTTCGGAGCTAGATCGGGAAAACTATTGGGTTTCGTAGTCAGTGAAAAGGGAATAGAAGTTGACTCAGGAAAAGTTAAAGCTATACGAGACTTGCCTCCACCACAAACTCAAAAAGAAGTTCGAGGATTCCTAAGAAGGTTGAATTACATCGCTCGGTTCATTTCACAACTGACCGAGAAATGTGATCCTATCTTTCGCCTCCTCAGAAAGCACAATCAAGGTACTTGGGATGAGGAATGCCAGAATGATTTTGAAAAGGTCAAGCAGTATTTGTTGAATGCTCCGATATTATCTCCACCAAGCCCAGATAAACCGTTAATACTATACTTGTCAGTGTTCAGTAATTCTATGGGATGTGTGCTTGGTCAGCATGACGAGTCAGGAAAAAAGGAGAAGGCAATTTATTATCTCAGTAAAAAATTCACTGACTGTGAAATGAGATATTCACCAATTGAAAAGTTGTGTTGTGTGCTAATTTGGACAACTCGGAGATTAAGACAGTACATGCTATACCATACCACTTGGCTCATCTCAAAGCTTGACCCATTGAAATACATGATGGAGTCAATAGCTCTAAATGGGAGAATGGCGAGATGGCAAATTTTGCTTTCAGAGTTTGATATAGTCTACGTAAGTCAGAAGGCTATAAAAAAGAAGTGAGAGTCGACTTCTGGGCGATGAGAGCTCTAGAGGATTATGAGCCATTGAACTTTGATTTTCCAAATGAGGAGTTAATGTGTGTAGAAATGACCGAAGATTCTCCATGGAGGCTCAATTTTGATGGGGCTTCTAATGCAGTTGGAAATGGAATTAGGGCAGTCTTGGTATCCCCCAATGGTGATCATTACCCATTCACGTGCAAGTTGGACTTTGATTGCACAAATAATATGGCTGAGTATGAAGCATGTATCATGGGACTTCAAGTAGCCATAGAGCGAGGTATAAAAACCCTAGAAGTTTATGGAGATTCTGCGTTGGCAATTTATTAGCTTAGAGGTGAATGGGAGACAAGGGACCCTAAATTGATCAATTATCGAAAGATAATTTTGGGGTTACTTGAGGAGTTCGATGACATCACCTTCAATTATCTCCCCCGAGACGAAAATCAGATGGCAGACGCTTTAGCAACTTTGGCCTCAATGATTAAGGCAAATAAAGAGGAAGAGGTGATACCAATTCAAATGAGTATCTACGAGGGCTTCGCACATTTGTTGTAACATTGAAAAAGAAGAAAAGGATGACAACCCTTGGTATCAGGATATTTTGCGATATGTAAGAGATCGGAAATATCCAGAACAGACAAATGAAAATGACAAACAAACTTTGAAAATGTTTGCTTGTGATTATGTCTTGGATGAGGATGTTTTGTACAAGAAAAGAAAAGACCAAGTACTTTTAAGATGTGTCGATGCTGTGGAAGCTAAGCTAATTTTAGAAGTTTATGAAGGGGTTTGTGGGACGCATGCAAATGGCTTCACAATGGCAAGGCAAATCATAAGGTTTGGCTATTATTGGGCCACCATGGAAGGGGACTGTATCAACTATGCTAAGAAATGCCATAAGTGTCAGATTTATGGGGAAAAAATTCATGTGCCACATTCACCTTTACATGTTATGACTTCTCCATGGCCCTTCTCCATGTGGGGCATGGATGTCATTGGACCAATATCGTCGAAAGCTTTGAATGGGCATCGGTTTATCTTCTTAGTAATTGACTACTTTACAAAATGGGTAGAGGCCGCTTCTTATGCAAATTTTACTAAGTCAGCTGTGAGTCGATTCTTGAAGAAGGAGATTATTTGTTGGTATGGAATGCCTGATAAGATCATATCCAACAATGCACTGAACTTGAACAACAAAACGATAGCAGAGGTTTGTGACCAGTTCAAGATCAAGCATCACAATTCTTCTCCCTATCGTCCAAAAATGAACGGGGCAGTGGAGGCCGCCAACAAGAACATTAAAAAAATAGTAGGAAAGATGACTGAGACTTATAGAGATTGGCATGAGAAGTTACCGTTTGCACTCCTGGCCTATCGAACGTCTGTCAGAACCTCTACTAGGGCAACCCCATTCTCGTTAGTTTATGGGACAAAGGCACAGTACCTATTGAAGTAGGAATACCTTCTCTTTGAATTCTGATGGAGATAAAGTTAGCTGAAGCTAAATGGGTTCAATCCCGATATGACCAGTTGAACTTGATTGAGGAAAAGAGGCTAAGAGCCATTCGACATGGGCAGATATATCAAAAGAGAATGATGCGGGCTTATGATAAAAAGGTTCTTCCAACAGAATTCCATGAGGGGACCTTGTGCTGAAAAAGATCATTCCCATTCAGAAGGACTTTAGAGGAAAATGGATGCCAAATTAGGAGGGGCCATACGTCGTGAGGAAGGTTTTCTATGGAGGAGCATTGATTTTGACAGAAATGGATGGGAAGAGTCTACCCAATCCAGTGAATTCGGACTCGGTCAAAAGTACTTTATCTAAAGGAGAGGAGAATCCAAGGTGAAAACCCGCAAAGGGCGCCTTGAATTTTTACCAAAAAAAAAAAAAGGAGAGGCCAAGGTGAAAACCCGTAAAGGGCGCCTTGTGACCAAAAGGTTTTGAGTTGAAAACCCAAAAGGGCAGCTCAAATCTTGAAGGGCATACAGCAATCTTGCTATATCTGACTCCACTAAAAAGTGAAGCACATTGTATATTGGGGCATCAACAGAATACTTGGATCTTTTAAACACATGTTGAACTCAAGAAAGATTTCATAGAGCTGGTGTATAGACGCTCAAGCGGTGATATCTAGAGCATCTAACTTTTATCCTGTTTGCTATCTTTGGATTCTATTTCTTCTCAAAGATATGCTATCAGATTTATTCCTTTTGTATTTTTAACAATTCATTTAAATCTAATTGTTCCCAAGATTAAATTCATTTTCTATTATTCTTTAAGTATGTTGCATTGAAATAATGATAGATGAATGGAATATGTTCACAAACGAAGTTTTACGCATTACTTTGGAATTTCTAGATAATGCAAGAAACTAAAACAGGACAATTGTTCGAGAAATTCACATAAGTAAGGGATGAAGGAACTCGAGGAATTTCTTTATTCCAGTCTAAAAGGAAAATGGACAAAACCAATAATTCAATCCCAAGGAAAGATTATCTTGCAAGCATCTTCAGTGGATCGTAACATTTGAGAAAGGGTACAGGCTTACAAGTTGACCAAGAATAATACTTTAAGAAAAGAAAAGACAAATGAAGGAATGAGTGGTGACATCTAGGATGGGGGTCATGGTCACAACATTCTGTATCATAACATGTTTAATTAGGAGCATTCGACTCACTTCGATCATAGCATCCTAATTATCAGGCATAATCATTCTACAGGTTATCAAAGACGACGCTCCTTAAACCCCTTAAGCAGTAGGGTAATAGGCCGCAGCATAGCAGATTTGACCTTCAGATGTTTATACTGAAGCAAGATCCAAGATGGTTTGGCATCCTTGTGCTTACAAGGAACAAATCAAAGACATAGCTGATTTGGCTTTCACGTGTTTACGTTGAAGCAAATCTAAGATGATTTGGCATCTCTGTATTGTCAGAGAACAAATCGAAGTTTGGCATCTCCATATTCGACGGAGGGCAGACACATGGCAGATCTAACCTTCAGATATTTATACTGAAGTAGATCCAAGATGATTTGGCATTCTTGTGTTTACAAGGAATAAATCGAGGACATAGCAGATTTGACTCTCAGATGTTCTCAAACAGATCCAAGATGGTTTGGCATCCTTGTGCTTACAAGGAACAAATCGAAAACATAGCTGATTTGGCATTCACGTGTTTACGCTGAAGCAAATCTAAGATGATTTGGCATCTCTTATTGTCAGAGAACAAATCGAAGTTTGGCGTCTCCATATTCGACGGAGGGCAGACACATGGTAGATCTAACCTTCAAATATTTATACTGAAGTAGATCCAAGATGATTTGGCATTCTTGTGTTTACAAGGAACAAATCGAGGACATAGCAGATTTGACTCTCAGATGTTCTGAAACAGATCCAAGATGGTTTGGCATCCTTGTGCTTACAAGGAACAAATCGAAAACATAGTGACTTGGCATTCACGTGTTTACTGTTGAAGCAAATCTAAGATGATTTGGCATCTCTGTATTGTCGGATAACAAATCGAAGTTTGGCATCTCCATATTCGACGGAGCCTGAGACACATGGCGAGATCTAACCTTAGATATTTATATGAAGTAGATCCAAGATGATTTGGCATTCTTGTGTTTACAAGGAACAAATCGAGGACATAGCAGATTTGACTCTCAGATGTTCTCAAACAGATCCAAGATGATTTGGCATCCTTGTGCTTACAAGGAACAAATAAAAAACATAGCTAATTTGGCATTCACGTGTTTACGCTGAAGCAAATCTAAGATGATTTGGCATCTCTGTATTGTCAGAGAACAAATCGAAGTTTGGCACCTCCATATTCGACGGAGGATAGACACATAGCAGATCTAACCTTCAGATGTTTATACTGAAGTAGATCCAAGATGATTTGGCATTGTTGTGTTTATAAGGAACAAATCGAAGACATAGCAGATTTGACTCTCAGATGTTCTCAAATAGATCCAAGATGATTTGGTATCCTTGTGCTTACAAGGAGTAAATTGAAGACATAGCTGATTTGGCTTTCGCGTGCTTACGCTGAAGCAAATCTAAGATGATTTGACATCTCTGTATGGTCAGAGAACAAATCGAAGAAGCAGATTTGGCGTCTCTGTGTTCAACGGAGAGCAGATCGAAGATTTCAGCATGACAGTCTTAAGTTTGCAAATAAGCAGATTAAGGACCATGATTTAATAAGGCCAGACAAATTTGGTCTTTTTATGGGTCTTTGCTCGATTCCTGTTACACAACAATGAGCAAAGAGAGGCAGCTGTAGTAGCCCAAATTTGACCGGGCTGAAAATAGAATATAAAAATTAAATAAATAAGTATTTATTTATTTAAAATGTCCATCTAAAAAGTCCAAATGCAAGACCCTACTCAGCAGGCCCACTGTTACTACCCAAAACCCAAAAGCAGTCCCGTAGCCCAAATATATAGGTCCACCAGCCAAACTTGACCCAATACCTAACCCGACCTAACAAACCTAAACTGTCCCTACCCTTAATAGACCCATTACACCCAGCAGCCCATTTACAATCAAATACCGAAGGCTTGAAGGCCCAAATAACGAGGGCCCAAATGACTTTTGAGAGGGTTACAAACCCTAGCTCTCTTTCTCCTCGCTGCCAAGAGATTGGAAGCTTTGAGGTGCTTCAAACGTCATGCCCAATTAGCGCCCTTTCGTTTCACGAAACTCCGAACTCTCGAGGAGTGTCTATTAGCCTCACGTCAAGGCTCCATCATTACACCTCGGCCTTGTCTCGCCACCGAGATCCTTGCGACCACGAAGAAGAAAAAGGAAAGAAATCAAAGCAAAACTACAGCAAATAGATTAAAACAGGGTTTGGAAAGAAATCTTTTGATTTCTTTCCAAAATAGGCAGTAGATTAAGGCTATAAAGCCTTTTCTCAAAACTGTAAGTGGGTATGCTAATAGATATATAGGGAAGCACAGAAAAAAATCAAAATACATACACAGAGAAAGCGAAGCATATATAAGCACAAATATACACAGAAAACACCACAAAGTTTGTATTCGTTCAAAAAGACAGAGAAATAAAGCAAATCTTTGGAAGGGTAACTAAATCGTCTATTTTATTTTGCTTTACTGATTTGTTTCATTTGCATGCAGATGTATAATTTTTTTTTTTAAAAAATTTTAAAAAGGGAATAGAGAACAGGAAATACCTTCTGTTTCACACAAAAAAAAACGAACCTTTCAAGTCCCGACCGCCGTACATGGCGGAATCGGCGACGGCACGTGGAAGGGAACACGGTGGTCCGATGATCAGAGGACCACCGGCCAAAGGACAGAGCTCAAGGGAGCCATGAGGGTTCAGAGAGAATTTTCTAATTTTTTTTTTAAAAGCAGAGACGGAAATGACATTCAAAGTCTAAATTAACCTTTTATATTGCTTTAGATACGACACCGTTTCTGCTTAACTTGATAAGCAGTAAAACGGTGTCGTTTTGAGAATAATACTGAAGGATCCGCGTGCTGACCCGATTACCCGGGGAGGATCAGCGTGTTTTTTGAAAGTGGGCAAATTGCCCAATTAATACTCCTATGTTTTTAAATTTTTAAATTTCATTTTACTTTTATTTTAAATTTGGCTCAAATTTTTATCCCTGTTAAAATTTAGTCCCAACGGAAATCACTCCAAGGCCTATAATGAAACGATGCCGTTTAAGGACAAGGAAAAATTTCCCGATGGATCCCTACGGTTTTAGTGATTAGGTCCGATCTCAGTTATTTTTATTAAATTAGTCACTGACTTTTATTTATGTTCAATTTTAGTCCCTTTTATCTTTTTTAACATATTTATAACCTATTTACTTTTAAGTTTATACATTATTTTAATATGCATATACGTATTATATATATTTTATAATTATTTACTTATATTTTGTTATACTATATTACTTCATATTTTTAATATCATATTGATATATATATTTTAACATATATCATTACTTATTACTCATCATAATGTTTATATATTTTTATATTATTATTATTTTATATTTTAACAATATATCATTTCATATTATTATTATCTATTATATATATATTTTATGTATATTATTATTCACATTATGATTTTCATATTAAATTGATATTAAGTATTTTATTAATTATTTCATTTATATTTTTTAAAAAAAAAACTATGTATATTTTTATCCATAACTATAAAATTAGTGTTTTTATATTATTATACTATTTCAAAATCCGTTATTAATTACTATGTTTTCATGTACTATTAAATATGTTTATTATCTTATATTTTATATAATACAATATCATAGTATTTATATTTTATTATTTTATTATAATCCTAAAACAAAAGTTATTATACTATATTGTCATTACATTGCCAAAAATTTGATTTTAATTCACACATTTTAAAAATTATTCCCTTTATTTATATTTTAATATATATATTAAACCTTTTTATATTATGTTAATATATTAATTGTTGGTCTCATAATTTTATTAAATGATAAGTGCCAGTCATATTATTATTTTTATTGTTTTTTTTATATATGTACCAAATTGTATATCATGCATCATTTTTTTTATCATTAATATGTTTAAATACATGTTGAATTACATGTCTATGTGTTTTTACTTATTCTTCTTAAATATGTATTATGTTTCATGTATGTTTTATTTATTTAAAATTTGCCATGTTTTATTTCTTATACATGTTAGTTAATGTATGATATTTATGGTTTTGTGCTATTATTTACCTATTATTATAACATGTTATCTCGAATGTTATGTTAATATGCTACTTCATGCATCAATTTTAAAAACGAAACTCTAAAGTTTTTAAAAATAAAGGCAATGCTTGGTGTTTGAAAATTTCGAGAAAAGTAGTGCCCTAACTTCTTTGAGTTGCAATTTTTCTCGTTAAGTTCAAATAATCAAGCACCCTTCTAAGTTTTTTAAGGTTTTCAAAGTATAAGCAAGCTGTCTCGGAATTTCAAGGTATTGTGTCCTAACTTACTGGATATGGCATTTTGTTGTTTTGAGATAGGAATTTCCAAAAGGCTAACTTAGTGTCAAATATCTTAAAAATATTGTGTCCTAACTTATTGGATGTAATATTTCAATTCATTTGATACAAGTGAACCATAGTTTTCAAAAATCAAAAATATTAAAAAAGGATTACATCTTAAAATTTTCAAATTTCCGACATTAAAGACGTTTTGATGATTAATTAGGTACCAATTTTGGACGTTACGAGGGTGCTAACCCTTCCTCGTACGTAAACGACTTCCAAACCCATTTTTTGATTTTGTAGACCAAAACTAATGATTTTAAAACAAAATGTTTTAAAAGGTGATCCAATCACACTTTAAAAGATTGGTGGCGACTCCCGTTTTCGTTTTTCTTAAAGTCGATTCCCATTTTCCAAAACTAGATTTAAAATGGTCTCGACACTACTCATGTACTTATCTTGTTTATCATAAACATTTACAAGGAAGACCACAAATTTTTTTGTTGAAGCGACATCACTTTTTATGTGTATTTAGGCAGAATTCATTTAACATCTTCATTGCTTTGAACACTACAATAATAGACAATGGACTTCATTAAGAGTATTCGAACTCATCCTCTAGTAATGGACCTCACTAAACTTTATTAAACTAATTTTGGAATGAGTTTTACTAATGCATCACGAACACATAACGATAACTTTTTTTATCCATTAAATTTCAAAATTAGAGATTACTAATTAAAAATTGAATCCCATTATCCGTGTCTAATAATAAGATTGAAATTCATTCTAGTTGTACGACTACTAATCAAACAAAAATTATTTATTCCAATATTCATTACCTTAAATTAGGGATTATTAATATAATTGATCCATAGTTTAACATGTCCAAACATTCCATTTTACAACATGCTTTCGGATATTATCTAAGAAATAGTTGGCATCAATTGTGTACACAATTCTTATTCACATTAAAATTAATTATAATCATTCCATTTCCATCACTTTTATCCAACTTAGTCCAATTTCTAGTATATTTGGATAAAATAAATGAAGCCAAACACTTTTCTTTTAAGATTAGGAATCCTTTAAATTTTTTTTAAATAAGATAATTAAGATTATTAGCTCGTATAATTTTGCATTGTGAAATTATATCAAACTTTACCGGTGTGTATATAATTTCTTTAATTTGTTCTTAATTTATAATCAAATCAACACATTCATCATGTGCAAAATGTACAATTAGCCTTCTCCATAACAACCATCTTCTATAACAACCTTTTACTATAACTGCTAAGTTTGTTGTAGAGCAAATTTTTTTATGTTTTCTTTTTATTCTATAACAATTTTTCATCTACAACAACAATAACCATAAAGTAAGGAACATATTCTTTATAAAATTACTTCTCTATAAAAGTCTCCTGTATTAAATTTTAGTAAAATTAGTTCTATTTATAAGTGAAATAAAAATAACAATTTTTTATTAAGTATTATTCAAATAAAAATGTTTAATTTTTATATAAGAATATGTTAATAATATTTTAATAAATAAAATCACATTTGTAAGTTTTATTAAAGATATAATTTAAATCTAACTAGTTAATATTATTAATAAATTATAATTTTTAATTTAAAAAATAAAAAATTCAAAATCTCGAATGTTGCTATAAGTGTCTCTAATGTTGCTATATGTGTATAACAACCACCTCTCTATAAAATCCAAAATTTTGGCAGACAAATGGAACATTATAGAGAGGGTTGATTATATATTCTTTTACTAAAGAATATTTAATTCAAATATCAAGATATTGATCGCGCTCACACAAACATGATAAAAGTACTAGGGAAGCCCTTGTACTTAGGAATGGATTGCGTTTCGGTTCCTCTACTGAAAAAATGGACAAATATACATTTTGAAATGTGAAAACTAGCTTCTCCCTTAAAAAAATTGTCCATATTTATTGTTAACGGGTGATTTAAAATTTTTAATTATTTTTTTATAACAGTGATATAGAAATAAATGATGAAGTGTATTTTAAAATTAAAAAAATTAAATACTCATGTATCCATTACCCAATATCCCAAACCCATTGCATCCCTTTATAATCGACAACATTGTTCTTAAAGG
The DNA here is from genome assembly GCA_025698475.1 of Gossypium anomalum. Taxonomy (NCBI): domain Eukaryota; kingdom Viridiplantae; phylum Streptophyta; class Magnoliopsida; order Malvales; family Malvaceae; genus Gossypium; species Gossypium anomalum. Next base: position 9,464,764 of record CM046962.1, on the reverse strand, counting down.
TAAAAAATAAAACATTTTCATTCCAAAAACCATCCTCATTGCAGCATAAAAGCTTAAAGAACACCCAAAATTTTGGTGTTGATCAGCAAGGTAAGAACACACAATCCTTCCAAGAAAACTTTTACATTTATGATTTACCTATTTAGTTAGGTAATAGGGTTTTCTTTTACCTATTTAGAGATTTTATGGGTGTAGAAATTACAAAGTTTTTTATGGTAAAATTAAGGTTTTAGATTATATTTATTTTACGGTTTATAAAGATAAATTTTTTTTAAGTTTTTTTGTGTTTTTTTAATACATCACTTTTAAAGTTTTAAAAATACAATGATTTATCATTGAAGCTTCGAACTTGAGCAAAATAACAAAAACTTAAACAGTGTAATTTGAAAGATTTCAACAATTAGACAAGTGTAGAGCAAACATTTAATAAATGATAAATTGCCAAATAGCATGCAATGATTCCATAGGAAACCATATCTAGCAAGTGCAGAGTGAAACATAACCTGGGAATATTATGGATCGACTTGGCTTTTCTTTAACAAAAAATAGCTAAACCATGTTAGTAATTTGATACTTACATGACTGTCAGTCACTAGAGCACTAATAATGGTGCAACAAGTCAACAAAATAAACTGTTTGATTAATACCCATAATTGATCCTACCATGTATCCTTACAAGAACACTAAAAATGGTGCAACAAGTCAACAAAAGTAAATATTGTTGTTATCATCCAAAGTAGATTTTTTCACGCTTTCTTGAGTTGAAATAATTGTATCAAGATCAGCAATAGATTATCGAACCTGACTATTAACCCTCCTATGCCTTTCTTCCTACATTAAATAAAGAGTAGTAATTATCATATATACATAAACTTAGGGTTGAACATCATAGAAAATTGTAAAATAAGAAAACATACCAAAAGTCTCTTGGTTGTTATGATAGAGTCGGACATCGTACCAATCAACACAATCAATTGATTAGGCCTTCCCGCCTAAAAAAATTGCATGTTAACAACTTACATTAAAAAAATCTATATAAATTAGTGAACTTCTTACATTTAATACATGGAAAAAATTTTCAAAATTAACAACCCTTGAAGTCGCTCTAGGTGTTGCCGAATCACCAGCTCTTCTTTTTTTCCATCCTTCTAGAAATGGTATTAGTTAATGCATTGGAAAAAAGAAATAATTTGATAAATCAAGTCTAATTTAACCTCAAAATATGTAAAACACAACTTTTTGTTCGTGGATCTCAATGACTTATTTTTAGATGTTGATGTCCTACTGGAAGAATCGCAATTAGAAGCTGCCCTTTTCGTTCTAGCCTTCCAAAACACAAAAATTACAAATTAAAGTAGATAACAAAATTTTGTCTAATTTAATGTCAAATTCAAACTCGGATATCCTATACAAGCCTCACATTGGGGGATTTAAGTATTGTGCATCTAGCATCATTGGACAAGTTGTTCTCTTTAACCTTCTTCTTGACAAATGTTACACTTCATTTTCCTTCCAACATGTAGCATCTTGCCCATATTCTTTCTACCCTCCAGTTCTTCTTCTTCTCTCCCCCTTTCAATTTGGGGTTGGCCAAAGGATTTTTTTACAATGGAAGGCAATATAATTTCACCATCACCTTTTGGCCTAAACATTGTGTCGAAACCATTTTTGAAAAACAGTGTCGACTTGTATTTTAAAAATGAAAACGAAAAAAAACGGAGTCGCCACCAATCCTTTTTGATGAGGTGTGATCGAGTCACCTTAAATTAATCATTTTAATAAAAGTTAAGATTTACTAAAACGATAATTCTGGTCTACGAAAATCAAAAAATGAGTTCGGGAGTCAGTTACGCACGAGGAAGGATTAGCACCCTCGATACGCCCAAGAATTAGTACCTAGTTGATTAATTAGTGTCTTAGTGTCGAAGATTGAAAATTTGAAAGACTTTGAAATACGATACCTCTTTGTATTTATGCTAATTTAAAAATGGTCGAATAAATTTAAACAGACGTTAAAGACCTTCTCATCTCAAAGTAGTAAAGTGTCATACCCAGTAAGTTAAGACACGACATCTCGGACTTCGAGAATGAGCTTGCCTTTATTTAAAAATTCATGTACTTTAACCCCTCTTTTAAAAGAATGTTCATTTATTTAGGGTAAACGAGAAGAGATGAAACCCAGTAAGTTAGGGTACGTTTTCTCGAATTCCTAGATATCGAATATTGCCTTTATTTGCAAAAATTCCTATCTCGAGGTAACAAGATGTCATATTCAGTAAGTTAGGACACAACACCTAGCATCTCTGAGAGTAAGCATTTATTTCAAACCTCGTGCTGCGATTTAAAAGAATATTCCGTTATTTATGTTAAATGAGAAAAATCGAAACCCAGTAAGTTAGGGCACGGTTGTCTCGAATTCCCAAATACGAAATATTGCTTTTTATAAAAGAGTTATTTAATGTAAAGGTCAACATAAGTTTGTAATAACAAGGTAAAGAACGCGTAAACAAATATAGATCTCGATATTGACGAGCATAATGGAATGACCATAAACGCGAACGTGAATGATAGCTGTCGAGACCATTTTTAAAATCGAGTTTTGGGAAAATGGGAATCGACTTTAAAGAAATGAAAACAGGAGTCGCCACCAATCTTTTTAGGTGTGATTGGATCACCTTTAAAACATTTTGTTTTAAAATTATTAGTTTTGGTCTACGTAATAAAAAGAACGGGTTCGGGAGTCGGTTATGTACGAGGAAGGATTAGCACCCTCGTAACGCCCAAAAAATTGGTACCTAATTAATTATCAAATGTCTTTAAGGTCGGAAATTAAAAATTTTAAGATGCAATCCTCTTTTAAACATTTTTTATTTTTGAAAATTGGAGTTCACTAGTATCAAAATATTGATACTGAGTTAGCCTTTTGGAAATCCCTATCTCGAAACAACAAAACGCCACATCCAGTAAGTTAGGACATATTGCTTTGAAATTCCAAGACAGTCGCTTACATTTTGAAAACCTTTAAAAAATTAGAAGGGTACTTGATTATTCGAACTCGACGAGAAGAATCGCAACCCAATAAGTTAGGGCACTACTTTCTTGAAGTTTCCAAACATCAAGCATTGCCTTTTTGTATTTTTGAAGACTTTGATACCCTCTCTTTTTAAAGTGATGTGTGGGGAATTATATTGCATTATAAATCATACATAATAACATATTATTGTAATGCATACATTTAAACAAAGTAATGGTAACAATATAAAGATCGTGCATTACATATATACATATAACATAATACATATAAAGCAAATAGTAACAATATACATATAAAGATATATATAGCATGTATCGAGAATGAATAAACTAATATACAAACATACAAAATGATAATTAAATGATGCATGAAAAAAAAGCAATAACCAAATAATATATGATGTACAAACAGATGAAATGCATGTTCACAAAATATAACATATAATAATAATAATAATAATAATAATAATAATAATAATAATAATAATAATAATAATAATAATAATAATAATAATAACATTTAACACATACTTGATACATATAATATAAAAATATCTTAAAGAACTAAAAAAGAATGATTGATTACTAACAAAATAGATAAATAATTAAACATAAGATATTTCATAACAATTTTATAATAGTATTTAATATATAATATATAATATATAATATAATAACAAGAATATTTACAAAAGAATAATAATTATATGGTAATATATTGATTTAAGAGTATATAAGAGAATTCATAATATAACAATATTAATTTAAAATGAAATAATATATAATAAGTAAATAAATAATAATGAAATGTGTATATAATATGAGTTTAAAATATGTTTTAATAATAATAATTTACAAATTCTAAATAATATATATATATATGATATAACATAAATAGTATAATTGGTAATATGTGATATATAATATATAAAAAAATAATAAGTAATAAAACATAATGAATGTTAAAATATAAATATACATATAGGCAAACAATGTGTAATAAATAAAAGTTTTTATAAATATATAAATAGTATTTTAGTAATAATATAAGTATATTTTTATAATAAATAAATTATATAAAGAAAAAAAAATGAAAAGAAAGGGTTAAAATTGAATTTAAATAAAATTACAAGGCTAATTTGCAAAATAGTAAAAAAATTTGGATTTAATCAAAACACAAATTGAAAGTCAAGGGACTCATTGGGTAATTTAAACCCTAATCCCAAAATGACTGCGTTCTGTAGAACCGAATTTAAAGGTCGTTTAGGACTAAATCAAAACAAATATAAAAGTCCAGGGCCCAAATTAAAATAAAAATAAATAAAATTAAAAAGATTGAAAATGTAGGGGGACCGATTAGAAGATTATCCCAATAATAGAAAACACGCGGATCCTTTTCGGGTAATCGGGTCAACACGCGGATCCTGAGGTCTTAAAACATCGTCGTTTTAAGCTTATCAGACTAAGCTAAAACGGTGTCGTTTTGTTTTGGCTATATAAGCCAAAATTAAGGCTTAAAAATCATTTTGGATATCGTTTGAGAAAAAAAAAATAGAATCCTCTGAAAAGGACTAGGGGCTGGCCATCGGAGTTCCGTGGAACCTCCGTCCACTGGTTCCCACGCGCCTATGCGCCGCCATGCACGGTGGTCGGAGGGATAAAAATCCTTCCCTTTTCCAGCGTAATACACGTAACTTTCCTTCTTTTTTTTTAAAAACCAACAATCTCTGCTTAGAATGATTTATATATGCATGCTAAAATAAGAACAAGGTACAATTAAATCACCTTTTAGGGACTATTTGTATTTCTTTGAATGAATGTCAGTATATTTTCTGTTCTCTTAAAAAAAAATCCGCCCCTTTGTACAATGTTTTGATTCGGGCTTTATAGCCACTGTTTACATTTGGTAAAGGAAAATCTTTTAGTTTCTTCCTATTTTGTGCTACTATTTTGTTTTCCTTTCTATTTGTGTGCAGGTGATCACGGAAATTGCGGCTGTGATGAAGGCTCCACGATGACCTTTCGGAGGCGTTAATTAAGGCATGATTCAAAACCTGGAATCGTGGCATTGAAGGAGACACGATCTGTGGCTGCTGGCGAGGCACCGATAGGGCATTGAAACCGGAGGCAGAGCATTGATGGCTGTCTCGATTTTGAGAACCGAACAGACGCTCCCGAATCTTCTAGAAGCAATGGCGGCTTGAGGAGAATGAAAAATAGAAACCCTAGGGTTTTCTGCCCTGGATTAACCATTTGGGCCAATTGGGCCATTTTAGTTTTGGGTCTGGGTTATTTCAGGGGTATTAGGTACTGTTTTGGCTATTGGGTTATAACCGGGTATGGGCTTTTGTATTTGGGCTATGGGTAGCAACAATAGGCCTGGACTTTCAATGGACTATTTAATAAATAAATGCTAATTTCTTTTAAGCCCAGTCAAATTTGGGTTATTACAGATGCCCCTCTTTACTTATTGCTGTGTAACAGGAATCAAGCAAAGACTCATAGAAAGACCCAATTTGACCGGCCTTATCAAATAATGGAATTTAATTTTATGACTGCTATGTTGATATCTTTGATCTGCTCCCCGCCGATCGTAGAGATGTCGAATCTGCTTCTTCGATTTGTGGGGATGCCAAATCCACTTGAGTCTGTTTTGAGAACGTTCGAGAGTCATATCTGCTACGTCCTTGATTTGTTCCTTGTAAGCACAAGGATGCTAAATCATCTTGCGTCTGTTTGAGAACATTTGAGAGTCATATCTGCAATGTCCTCGATTTGTTCCTTGTAAGCACAAGGATGCCAAACCATCTTGAGTCTATTTGAGAACATTTGAGAGTCATATCTACTATGTCCTCAATTTGTTTCTTGTAAACACAAGAATATCAAACCATCTTGAGTCTGTTTGAGAACATTTGAGAGTCATATCTGCAGTGTCCTCGATTTGTTCCTTGTAAGCACAAGGATGTCAAACCATCTTGGATCTACTTTAGTATAAACATCTGAAGCCTAGATCTGCTATACTGAGAACATCTGAGAGTCAAATCTACTATGTCCTTGATTTGTTTCTTGTAAACACAAGAATACCAAACCATCTTGAGTCTGTTTGAGAACATTTGAGAGTCATATCTGCAATGTCCCCGATTTGTTCCTTGTAAGCACAAGGATGCCAAACCATCTTGGATCTACTTTAGTATAAACATCTAAAGCCTAGATCTGGTATACTGAGAACATCTGAGAGTCAAATCTACTATGTCCTCGATTTGTTTCTTGTAAACACTAGAATGCCAAACCATCTTGAGTCTGCTTGAGAACATTTGAGAGTCATATCTGCAATGTCCCCGATTTGTCCCTTGTAAGCACAAGGATGCCAAACCATCTTGGATCTACTTCAGTATAAACATTTGAAGCCTAGATCTGCTATACTGAGAACATCTGAGAGTCAAATCTGCTATGTCCTCGATTTGTTTCTTGTAAACACAAGAATACCAAATCATCTTGGATCTGCTTCAGCATAAATGTCTGAAGTCTAGATCTGCTATCTTCAATTTGTTTCCCATAAGCACAGGGGTGCCATGTTGAAATTTTTTATCTTCATTGTCCCCTAGAGGACATGACCTGTAGAATGAATATGTGCCTATGCCTAAGTATGCCATGATTGAAATGAGTCGAATGTCCTTAACATGTTATGATGAAAAGTGCTGTGAATATGACCCCTATCTCAAGTGTCATCATTCATTCCTTCATTTGTCTTTCCTTTCTCAAAATTTTATTCTTACTCAACTTGTAGGCCTTCCTCAATACTATGATCTACTGAGGATGTCTGTAAGAATTGAATCATCCATTTCTTTTTGGACTGGAAGAAAGAAATCCCTCGAGTTCTTTCATCCCTCACTTACGTGAATTTCTCGAACAATTGTCCTGTTTTAGTTTCTTGCATTATCTAGAAATTCCAAAGTAATGTGCAAAACTTCATTTGTGAAAATATTTTAGTTCATCTATCATTATTTCAGTGCAACATACTTTAAAAATATCGGAAGATGAGTAAATCTTTGAGAATAATTGGATTCGAATTGTTAATAGTACAAAGGAAATAAGTCTGATAGCATATATTTAAGAAGAAATAGAATCTAAAGATAGCAAACAGGATAAAAATTAGATGCTCTAAATATCGCCGCTTGAGCGTCTATACATTAGTTCCTTGAAGCCTTTCTTGAGTTCGACATGTGTTTAAAAGATCCAAAGTACTTCGTTGATGCCCCACTGTACATCATGTTTTACTCTCTGCCGAGTCGTATATAGTAACGTTGCTGTGTGCCCTTCAAAATTTGAGCTGCCCTTTCGGGTTTTCAACTCAAAATCCCTTTGGTCACAAGGCGCCCTTTACGGGTTTTCACCTTGGCCTCTCCATTTTCTCTTTTTTTTTTTTTGAAAATTTAAAGCGCCCTTTGGGGGTTTTCACCTTGGATTCTTTTCTCCTTTAGACAAAGTACTTTTTGACTGAGTCTGAGTTCACTGGATTGGGTAGGCTCTTTCCATCCATTTCTGTCAAAATCAATGCACCGCCAGAAAAAGCCTTCTTCATGACATATGGCCCCTTCCAATTTGGCATCCATTTTCCTCTAAAGTCCTTCTAAATGGGAAGTATTTTCTTTAGCACAAGGTCCCCCTCATAGAATTCCCTTGGACGAACCTTTTTTATCATAAGCTTGCATCATACGCTTCTGGTACATCTGACCGTGTCGGATAGCTTTCAGCCTCTTTTCCTCAATCAAGTTTAGCTGGTCATATCGAGACTAAACCTATTCAGCTTCATCTAACCTTATCTCTGTTAAAATTCGGAGAGAAGGTATTTCTACTTCAATAGGTAAAACTGCTTCTATCCCGTAAACTAACGAGAACGGAGTTGCCCCAGTAGAAGTTCTAACAGATGTTCGATAGGCGAAGAGTGCAAACGGTAGCTTTTCATGCCAATCCCTATAAGTCTCAGTCATCTTTCCCACTATTTTCTTAATGTTCTTATTGGTAGCCTCCACTGCCCCATTCATCTTCGGACGATAAGGTGAAGAGTTGTGATGCTTGATTTTGAACTGGTCGCAAACCTTTGCTATCGTTTTGTTGTTCAAATTCAATGCATTGTCGGATATGATCCTCTCAGGCATTCCATACCGGTAAATGATTTCCTTCTTCAAAAATTGACTTACAGCTGACTTAATAACATTTGTGTAAGAAGCAGCCTCTACCATTTTGTAAAGTAGTCAATCACTACGAAAATAAACCGATGTCCATTCGAAGCTTTCGACGATATTGGTCCGATGACATCCATGCCGCACATGGAAAATGGCCATGGAGACGTCATAACATGTAAAGGTGAGGGTGGTACATGAATTTTGTCCCCACAGATCTGACACTTATGGCATTTTTTGGCATAGTTGATGCAGTCTCCTTCCATAGTGGCCCAGTAATAGCCAAACCTCATGATTTGTCTTGCCATCGTGAACCCATTTGCATGTGTACCACATACGCCTTAATGAACCTCTTCTAGAATTAGCTTGGCTTCCACAGCATCGACACATCTCAAAAGTACTTGGTCTTTCCTTCTCTTGTACAAAACATCCCCGTCCAAAACATATTCACAAGCTAACCTTCTCAAAGTTCGTTTGTCATTTTGGTTGGTCGCTCACGGATATTTACGATCTCTTACATATCGCAATATATCTTGATACCAAGGGTTATCATCTTTTTCCTCCTCCTCAATGTTGCAACAATGAGTTGGGGTCTCATAGACACTCATTTGAATTGGTCTCATCTCTCCTTCTTTGTTTGCCTTAATCATTGAAGCCAAGGTTGCTAAAGCATCTGCCATCTGATTCTCATCTCGTAGGACATAGTTGAAGGTGATGTCATCGAACTCTCTTAGTAACCCTAAAGCTACTATTTGATAATTGATCAATTTAGGGTCTCTTGTCTCCCATTCACCTCTTAGCTGATAGATCACCAACGCAGAATCTGCATATACTTCTAGGGTTTTTATGCCTCTTTCTATGGCTGCTTGGAGCCCCATGATGCATGCTTCGTATTTAGCCATATTATTTGTACAGTCAAAATCCAACTTGCACGTGAACGGGTAATGGTCACCATTCGGGGATACCAAGACTGCCTCAATTCCATTTCTGACTACATTAGAAGCCCCATCAAAATTTAGCTTCCATGGAGAATCTTCAGTTGCTGCTATACACATTAGCTCCTCATTTGGAAAATCAAAATTCAATGGCTCGTAATCCTCCAAAGCTCTACATGGCCAAGAAGTCGCGCCATGCACTTCCTTTGATAGCCTTCTGACTTACATACACTATATCGAACTCTGAAAGCAAAATTTGCCATCTCGCCATTCTTCCATTTAGAGCCGTTGATTCCATCATGTATTTTAATGGATCAAGTTTTGTGATGAGCCAAGTAGTATGGTATAGCATGTACTGTCTTAATCTCCGTGTGGTCCAAATCAATGCACAGCACAACTTTTCAATTGGCGAATATCTCATTTCACAGTCGGTGAATTTCTTCGAGATAATAAATTACCTTTTCCCTTTTCCCTGACTCGTCATGCTGACCAAGCACACATCCCATAGAATTGCTGAACACTGACAAGTATAATATTAACGGTTTATCTGGACAAGGTGGAGATAATATTGGAGCATTCAACAAATACTGCTTGACTTTCTCAAAGGCGTTCTGGCATTCTTCATCCCAAGTACCTTGATTGTGCTTTTTGAGGAGGCGAAAGATAGGATCACATTTCTCAGTCAATTGTGAAATGAACCGAGCAATGTAATTCAACCTTCCTAGGAATCCTCGAACTTCTTTTTGAGTACGTGGCGGAGGCAACTCTCGTATGGCTCTGACCTTGTCTGAGTCAACTTCAATTCCCTTTTCACTAACTACGAAGCCTAATAACTTCCCTGATCTGGCTCCAAAGGTGCACTTTGCTGGATTAAGCTTCAACTGAAATTTCCTCAACCTTAAGAACAATCTTCTCAAGACCTCAATGTGTTCTTTTTTTATTCGTGACTTGGCGATCATATCATCAACGTATACCTCAATATCCTTATGCATCATGTCATGAAACAAGTTTACCATGGCTTGTTGGTATGTTGCCCCTGCGTTCTTCAGCCCAAACGACATTACTTTATAACAAAAGGTGCCCCACAATGTTATGAAAGTAATTTTATCCATGTTCTCTGGATGCATCTTTATCTGATTGTATCCTGAGAAGCCATCCATGAAGGAGAACAACGAATATCCCGCTGTGTTGTCTACTAAAGTGTCGATGTGTGGCAGAGGAAAATTATCCTTTGGGCTTGCTTTGTTTAGATCTCTATAATCAACGCACATTCGTACCTTCCCGTACTTCTTAGGGACAGGTACAATATTAGCTACCCATTCAGAGTACTTCACTTTCTGTAAGAATCCTGCATCAAACTGTTTCTTGACCTCATCTTTTATTTTCAAGACAATGTCTAGCCGCATTTTTCACAACTTCTGTTGGACCGGTTTACATTCTTGTCTTATCGGAAGATGATGTACTACAATGTCAGTACTCAATCTGGGCATGTTCTGATAAGACCATGCAAATATATCCTTGAATTCCTGAAGCAACTCAATCAAGCTACGTCTTGTGTCATTAGCGATCAGTGTTCCAATTTTCACCTCCTTCCCTTCCTCTAGGGCCATATTCTCTACTGCCTCTTTTTCATGTGGCATGATTTGTTCCTCTTCCTATTTTACCATTCTTAATAGATCGAGAGATACGTCACAATCTTGAATATTTTCAAAATCCTGAGGTTCCTCTAAACACATGTCTTGCTCACAAGAGAAATCAGGAGCAGTAGTATTAGCGCTCATATCATTGACATCTAGAGACCTGTGAGGGGTATGAAAGAATATACAAAGAATGAATGAATTTAAGAATGATCATTTATGTGCTATGAATAAAAGAATAAGAGTTGTTAGAATTTAAAGGAATATTGGTTGATAAAAATGAAGCAATACTCTTTTAAATTGATAAAAGTTATGTTTTATTTGAATAATAATAGATGAACATAAGCCTATTTTCACAAATGTAATCTTACTACTCCTAGGCCCTAGAGTAATAAACATGTTTCGAGAATTACTCTGAAAAATTCTAAAGACTACAGGAAGATCCTCCGCAGTCCAATTGTTCAGAGAGCTCCCCGGTTCGTAAGGGCGAATGCCCCCAAGGTTTTCTTGTCCCAACCACTCACTACCAGCAACCCTCCTGACTTAAAGGTTTTGGATATAGGTGGAAATGTCATCGGTTCCCACTCTACTTCTCCTCTGTTCAAACGCGACTTCCTTCTTGCTTGGCGCTTTTCCATCTCCTGTCTCTTGTGTTTATGGTCTGGCTTGAAACCCAAACCAAAGCGATCCTTCTTCTCTATCAGTTTTGGGATTTGAATCCTCCTGCAAATCAGCTTGTTTTCCTAGTCCTTTTTCGGTGATGCCCCCTTTCCCATCATCATTTGCAGGCCATCCTTGTAGCTCCGGACATTTTGGGAATCGTACTCGCCCCCGAAATGAAGGTAGCATTAACAATTTCCAAGGAACGAAAAGAAAGCTCGATGGCCTCCTCATTTGTCTCCACATAAGGGGCTTTACTGGTGACAGCTGCTATGATGTCCTCCTCTGCATTGATGGTTATCAAGCGTCCATCTGTCACCAACTTCAATTTTTAGTGCAGTGAAGAAGGCACCGCTTCCGCTGAGTGTATCCATGGCCTCCCCAACAAACAATTATAGGAGGGCTTGATATCCATTACCAGAAAGTCAACTTCATACGTATTCGGTCCAATTTCCAGAGGGATGTCAATTCGTCCCATTACTTTCCTTTTAGTTCCATCGAAAGCTTTTACCACATTGTGACATGCCTTCATATGCGAACTGTCAATGGGCAACCTATTCAAGGTGGATAGCGGCAGAACATTCAAAGCAGATCCATTATCCACAAGTACACTTGGAAGCGTGTATCTTTTGCAACGAGTGATGATGTGCAAAGCCTTAATTGACCCTATGCCCCCAGGTGGGATTTCATTATCATTGAAGTAGATGAAATTATCAGCACTGATGTTATTTATCAACCGGTCCAACTTATTGACAGATATATCATGAGTGACATATGTCTCGTTGAGTACCCTTATCAATGCTTTTTGATGTACTTCAGAGCTTAACAATAAGGCTAAAACCGATACGCATGCTGGTTGCTTATGCAACTGCTCGACCACACTGTACTCACTATGCTTAAGGAACTTTAATAATTCCTTAGCCTCCTCCTCCCTCACTGGCTCGTTAACAAGTACTTCACTCTTTTTCTCTTTTTCTACCTCCACACTTTTGGATTTTGTGGGCTCCACTCTGACGTTCCCCGTATCATAATGTTTCCCACTCCGCGTATAAGAACCTTCAATTTATGCGCTGGCTACATTTCCTTCTTCCGGCACTGTCACGCTACAGTCATAACTCCATGGTACCTTCTTGCTATCCTTGTAAGGGAAAGGAGTAGGTGCATGGATAATGACTTTGGGTGCCACTGGTGTCCCCACTTCATTATTCCCTATCAGGGAGATAACAATCCTTGGTTTGCTGGTTTTTTGTTGTTCATTTTCCAGCGTACATACTTGCTTTTCACTAGAGCTACCTTCATAAACCTGTAGCTCTTTGTTGTCTATAAAGCTTTGCACCAAGGCCTTTAATTCCTCACAATTCTCACAGAACTCACCGTGGTCCCACGTTCTTTCTTTCGTATTTTTAGAGGTCAACATACCTCTCTTCATCATTTCCTCCCAGATTACCCTCATAGGCATCCTTATCTCATCTACATTTTTCTTCCTCCCTTTTCCACCAGCTTCATCGATGGCATTTACTCCCTGATTGTCATGGTTCAGCAAAAGGTTCTCAATATTTGAGGTATTCTCAAATATTAAAACCCCATTCTTGATCAACCTCTCTACAGCTTTCTTGAATCCAGTACAATTCTCGATCGAGTGCCCCGATATTTCAGCATGATACTCACACCTAGAATTTGCATCATACCATTTAGGGTACGGAGGTTGTAATGGTTTCAAATGGAAAGGGGCTATAGCATGCGCATCATACAGATTTTGATAGAGCTCCCTATACGTCACAGGTATAGGTGTAAACTGCATCCTCTCATGCCTGGTGTTGGATTCCTGTTTTTGAGTGCCCTGTTGCCCAACTGTAGCTGCTTTGGGCTGGCTGACCGTAACTGCTTTTGAATTAAAACTACTTGTATTATTCACCTCATTGTCTTTTCTTCTTGGGGCTGATCTTTTGGCTACTTCTCCTTCAATTCTTCCTCCTCTTATGGCATTTTCTATCATTTCTCCTGCCATAACTATGTCCGCAAAACTTTTAGTTGTGCTCCCAATCATATGAGTAATAAATGGGGCTTTCAAAGTATTAATGAATAACACAGTGGTTTCCTTCTCCAGTAGTAGTGGTTAAACCTGCATTGCTACCTCTCTCCAGCTCTATGCATATTGCCTAAAATTCTCATTAGGCTTTTTCTCCATGTTTTGCAGGGTAATCCTGTCAGAGGTCATGTCTGTTACATGATTGTACTGTTGCATGAAGGCTTTTGCAAGATCCCTCCATGAACTTATTCTAGCCCGGCTCAACTGATTGTACATCTGGCTGCCGCTCCTATCAAACTATCCTAAAAACAATGGATAAACAGTTGATCATTGTTTACATACCCCGTCATCCTTCTGCAGAACATTGTGATGTGGGCCTCTGGGCAAGTAGTACCATTGTACTTTTCAAATTCTGGCATTTTTAATTTGTGAGGTAACACTAGGTTTGGGACCAGACTTAAGTCCTTGGCATCAACCCCATGATTATTGCCAGTGCCTTCCAAAGCCTTGAAATTTTCTTCTAACCATCTGCAGCGTTTATCCAATTGCCTTGCAGCTTCGGCCTTCAAATCCTCCTTTTCCACCATATCTAGATCGGGCACAAGAGCATTAGTAAGATTGTCACCCATATTAAACCCTGAACCAACCGGGAAATTCACATGGATACCAGTATCAATTGGCCCATGCTGAGGCCTCACAGTAGTAGATGGCCTTCTAAGAGGTGCCTCAGTTTGCAACGGTATATGCGGCGGTGTAAAACCTGGAGGAGGACCCTCATTTTCCTCTTCAGTAATGGCCATAGGAGCCTTTCTTTTATCAGCGGCCCTCAGTAACTGAGCCATTTCGGCCATCATATTCCTCTGAGCTTCCATCATTTGCTTCCTCATCTCATTCTACATTTTGGCCAGCTGCTCTTGCAACTGGTCTTGCATCTCCTTTTGCAACTGCTCAAACCTTTGATCCATGTTCTTAGTTTTAGTGCGAGTGCCGTAAGGATGTGTGATTTCCAGATTTTCTTTTCTACGTTTATAAAGAAACTTTAACTCATTAGGGTTTTTTTATAACCTTGAATGCATATGATATAATGTAATCCAAATGCATGAATGCAACAAAGGCATCAATCTCTATTCAATCTCATTTAGAAAACTTTATTTAGAAAAAGAATATCTTTACATATAAATGGATTACAAGTACGCTTTCGCCCTAATGCCCGAAGTTTTAACTCTATCTAATAAAAGGGCTAACTCTCTTCCTATGTCTGACGATGACCCACACATTAAACTCAATACATTGGCTCGTACTGCCAAGTCCTGCACATATTCAGAACCTCTCGAATCTGGGCTATGGCTTCTCCCATGATATGATCCCTTTCTCTAACCTGCCCTCTAGACTGATGAAGCTCTCCTTTTAGATAATCTCATTGCGTCTCGAGTTGCTCGATCCGAAGTTTACCTTTCTGTAATTCTGTTTCCAAATCTTCAACTTTTCTCCTTAGCTCTTTTAGCTCGATCGTAGAATCATGGTTGCGATGCCAACGAAGGGATCTTCTAAGCTCATTTATTTTAGACTTCAACCCTTTATTCTCTTCTTCTAATGCCAAGTTCTGCGATTGCATCTCTTGAAACTTCCTTTCCCAGTATTCAGCTCTAGCCTTTCCTTCTTGGACCTCTTTCTGTAACTGATCTGAAGACCCTCCTACTTTCGCTCTTATCAAGGATACTTGTGCCTTTTTGTAGTGTTCCTTCAAATCATCTCTATCCTCTTCAATTTTCCTCTTTTCCTTTCTTTCTTTTTCGACCTCCATCTTCTGGACATCGATATCTAAACTCAGATACATCTTTTCTTCTTCGAGCTTGTTTATCCTTTTCTCAAGCTCCAAATTTTTCCTTTCGAATTCTTGCTTCATAATTTCCAACTCCGAGGGCATCACTTGTAGATATTCCTCCATCGGTCGAGCTCCTTCCACATCTGGCTCAGGAATATTATCATTGATCCTTCTACCTCTCCATTCAACATATTCTGGAGTCGTAGCAGGGCCAATAGCTACTCCTTTCAACCGACACGTCTTGTTCCAAGCGCTAGAGATCTCACCAACCCTTTTCTTGTAATCGGCTTCTCTATATGCAAACTCACTTTGAGTTAGCCCATGAGTTCTTCGTGGCACGAATCGCCTCAAACCGAATTGCCTCAACACGAGCAAGGGGCATAACCAATGGCACCCCAAATTCCCAATAAAGGGACCCAATCGAAATCGCGCATAGCAGTAAAGAATCTCACCAGAATCATCCACGGAGCTCTCCACTCAACATCTTTCGACTGAAGATTTTGAAGTAGTGCAATCCAATTCTCCTCTGGAACATTAACTCTCCTATTTGAAGCAATTATGTCCCTTAGAGGTGAGTAATCCTCGAAGAAAACCCGACAAACAACCTTATCTATCAACCGAAAATGACTATAGAACCAAGCTAGAAGCAATTGTGCACAACCAACAAACCTGCTTGCACCAGCTTTCCTGCATGTGCCTAAGGACACGAATGTCTCGCCAAAATTGCAGTGGGATGTAGTGACCCTCTTACTGAGTCTATGAAAAAGATCCGTGGTTGCCTCATCTATATATCCCAAAGCCCTAGGGAATACCATCAATCCGTACAAACTTAAAGCAAAAACATCTACCCTCTTTGCTTCATCAGGGTGTGTCAAAATCAAACCCTTCAAAGCATCCCATGAAATGCACTTGCACTCGCCCTTCTCTTTAATTCTAGCAGTAATCCACTGCTCGCTCATCCCTGTAATAGCTATCAATTTCTTCCAAAAGGTAGGGACATTAACAGCTCGAGAATAGATTCTATCAACCTGGAACCTGGGACATCGTAACAAGGCAGTGTACTCCTCTATGGTAGGCACCAAGTCTACCTCCCCAAGAGTAAAGCAACTGTACGCTGGATTCCAAAACTGAGCGAGGGCTCGGAACAAGCGCTCATCTATTTGAACATTGGGCAAGTAAGGTAAGTCTCCATAGTTACCATAGAATAACTGTTTAGTCTCGTTGCCCCATTGATCCCAAATCTCCTTAAGCTCTTGGAGATTATTTTATGTAACACCTGATATACGAGTATATCCCGACAGCTCACGACATATGTCCCCGCATGACTATCTGTCTCCCTTTTCTAACCGAGTTTGCTCGGACCATCTATGGACGTTGGCGTTGCCCTCCACTCTATCAAGAAGTCCATTCTCCATAATAAAACTCCCTAATTTAGACACTGACCGTGAATCAATACCTTTTTAAATGCAAAAATGTCCTGCAAACAAAAGAAAAAAATAGTCAGTATCACATGATATCAATAAATCTCAACAATAATTTATAAGGGTAATATCTAATGTTTAACTCTAACTAAGTTGGGCTCTTACGGTTTTGTCTATATGAGGTTGGTTCTAAAGTTTGAGGTACCTGAACCAGCAGATTCCTCGATCCTCACCCATTATAGGCTCATTTGAATCGAGTTCAGTTCAGGGGGACACATTTCCCTATGGCTACACGGAGATGAAAATCTCACGAAACCATAGGTACGGATGTATCCCGAAAGTGATCCACTATCCTGCATGGAGGCGAAAACCTCACGAAGGCGTAGCTTCTCACTCCTACTTAAGGGCGTGACCACAACAGTTATGCAAATGCAATGCGTATTAGAATATAGCAACACATGCAATAATACAAACACATGTAATGCAAAGAGGATTAAATTTTAAAATTTTTAATTTTCGACATTAAGACAAGAGATAATCAATTACACGGCTTGACTCTCTAATTAGTCCCTAGCGGAGTCGCCAAGCTGTCGAGACCATTTTTAAAATCAAGTTTTGGGAAAATTGGAATCGACTTTAAAGAAACGAAAATAGGAGTCGCCACCAATCTTTTTAGGTGTGATTGGATCACCTTTAAAACATTTTGTTTTAAAATTATTAGTTTTGGTCTATGTAATAAAAAGAACGGGTTCGGGAGTCGGTTACGTACGAGGAAGGATTAGCACCCTCGTAACGCCCAAAAAATTGGTACCTAATTAATTATCAAATGTGTTTAAGGTCGGAAATTAAAAATTTTAAGATGCAATCCTCTTTTAAACATTTTTGATTTTTGAAAATTGGAGTTCACTAGTATCAAAATATTGATACTGAGTTAGCCTTTTGGAAATCCCTATCTCGAAACAACAAAACGCCATATCCAGTAAGTTAGGACATATTGCTTTGAAATTCCAAGACAGTCGCTTACATTTTGAAAACCTTTAAAAACTTAGAAGAGTACTTGATTATTCGAACTCGACGAGAAGAGTCGCAACCCAATAAGTTAGGGCACTACTTTCTTGAAGTTTCCAAACATCAAGCATTGCCTTTTTGTATTTTTGAAGACTTTGATACCCCCTCTTTTTAAAATGATGTGTGGGGAATTATATTGCATTATAAATCATACATAATAACATATTATTGTAATGCATACATTTAAACAAAGTAATGGTAACAATATAAAGATCGTGCATTAGATATATACATATAACATAATACATATAAAGCAAATAGTAACAATATACATATAAAGATATATATAGCATGTATCGAGAATGAATAAACTAATATACCAACATACAAAATGATAATTAAATGATGCATGAAAAAAAAAGCAATAACCAAATAATATATGATGTACAAATAGATGAAATGCATGTTCACAAAATATAACATATAATAATAATAATAATAATAATAACATTTAACACATACTTGATACATATAATATAAAAATATCTTAAAGAACTAAAAAAGAATGGTTGATTAATTGATTACTAACAAAATAGATACATAATTAAAGATAAGATATTTCATAACAATTTTATAATAGTATTTAATATATAATATATAATATAATAACAAGAATATTTACAAAAGAATAATAATTATATGGTAATATATTGGTTTAAGAGTATATAAGAGAATTCATAATATAACAATATTAATTTAAAATGAAATAATATATAATAAGTAAATAAATAATAATGAAATGTGTATATAATATGAGTTTAAAATATGTTTTAATAATAATAATTTACAAATTCTAAATAATATATATATGATATAACATAAATAATATAATTGGTAATATGTGATATATAATATATATAAAAAATAATAATTAATAAAACATAATGAATGTTAAAATATAAATATACGTATAGGCAAACAATGTGTAATAAATAAAAGTTTTTATAAATATATAAATAGTATTTTAGTAATAATATAAGTATATTTTTTATAATAAATAAATTATATAAAGAAAATAAAATGAAAAGAAAGGGTTAAAATTGAATTTAAATAAAATTACAAGGCTAATTTGCAAAAAAGTAAAAAATTTGGATTTAATAAAAACACAAATTGAAAGTCGAGGGACTCATTGGGTAATTTAAACCCTAATCCCAAAACGACTGCGTTCTGTAGAACCGAATTTAAAGGTCGTTTAGGACTAAATCAAAACAAATATAAAAGTCCAGGGCCCAAATTAAAATAAAAATAAATAAAATTAAAAAGATTGAAAATGTAGGGGGACCGATTAGAAGATTATCCCAATAATAGAAAACACGCGGATCCTTTTCGGGTAATCAGGTCAACACGAGGATCCTGAGGTCTTAAAACGTCGTCGTTTTAAGCTTATCAGACTAAGCTAAAACGGTGTCGTTTTGTTATGGCTATATAAGCCAAAATTAAGGCTTAAAAATCATTTTGGATATCGTTTGAGGAAAAAAAAATAGAATCCTCTGAAGAGGACTAGGGGCTGGCTATCGGAGTTCCGTGGAACCTCTGTCCACTGGTTCCCACGCGCCTACGCGCCGCCATGCATGGTGGTCGGAGGGATAAAAATCCTTCCCTTTTCCAGCGTAATACAGGTAACTTTCCTTCTTTTTTTTAAAAACCAACAATCTCTGCTTAGAATGATTTATATATGAATGCTAAAATAAGAACAAGGTACAATTAAATCACCTTTTAGGGACTGTTTGTATTTCTCTGAATGAATGTCAGTATATTTTCTGTTCTCTTAAAAAAAATCCGCCCCTTTGTACAATGTTTTGATTCGGGCTTTATAGCCACTGTTGACATTTGGTAAAGGAAAATCTTTTAGTTTCTTCCTATTTTGTGCTACTATTTTGTTTTCCTTTCCATTTGTGTGCAGGTGATCACGGAAATTACAGCTGTGATGAAGGCTTCACGATGACCTTTCGGAGGCGTTAATTAAGGCGTGATTCAGAACCTGGAATCGTGGCATTGAAGGAGAAACGAACTGTGGCTGCTGGCAAGGCACTGATGGGGCATTGAAACCGGAGGCAGAGCATTGATGGCTGTCTCGATTTTGAGAACCGAACAGACGCTCCCGAATCTTCTAGAAGCAATGGTGGCTCGAGGAGAATGAAAAACAAAAACCCTAGGGTTTTCTGCCCTGGATTAACCATTTGGGCCAATTGGGCCATTTCAGTTTTGGGTCTGGGTTATTTCAGGGGTATTAGGTACTGTTTTGGCTACTGGGTTATAATCGGGTATGGGCTTTTGTATTTGGGCTATGGGTAGCAACAATAGGCCTGGACTTTCAATGGACTGTTTAATAAAAAAATGCTAATTTCTTTTAAGCCCGGTCAAATTTGGGTTATTACAATAGCGATGAAAATAAAATAAATAAATAAATAAACAGATAAGCTAAGAGAAATGATAAATAATCTAATAGTATTTAAAAAAAACTAATTATAAATAAATATTACATAAAGTTATTAAAAAAATTTTGATAGTAATAGTAATGGTAATAATACTAACGGTAATAGTAAACGTAATAAATATTTTAAAGTTCGGAACGATTTATGAAAGTGGATATGTATGTATAAATAAAGAATATATAATGTGAATGAGGAGTAGAAATAATTTAGTGTATTTAAAAAGTAATGGGTAAAAAATATAATAATAATATAATAGTAGTAATACAATGATAATAATGATAATCAAAGTATTAAGTTACAATAATAATACTGATAATAGTAGTATATTAGATAACAATAATAAGATAATAAGTAATAATAATAAAGTATAAATAATAAAGTATAAATAATAGTGATAAAAAAATAATAATAATAATAATAATAATAATAATAATAATAATAATAATAATAATAATGTAAATAATGATGCTGTATGTATGAAAAATAATGGCAGTAAAAAAATAGTGATGGTAATAGGATAGTAATAAAAATAAAAGAAACAATAACATGTGAAAAAAAAAATTTGAAATAAGGAATATATGAAAAACAGGTAAGAAATTTAATATGATGAATATAAGAAATCTCCGAATAAATAATAAAAGGTATACGATAAAAAATAAAAGGATCTTAAAATGGTTAACCCATAAAACAATAACACTAAATAACATGTAAAATTTAAAATAGACATTATATGTAATAATTTAAAATATAATACAATATATATATAAATTTGAAATATATATAATGAAAAAAAGTTTAAAACAAATATTGTGTGCAAAACCTAAAATAAATCATATGCAAAATAATTAAACATAATATATAACAAAACGGTTTAAAGTAAGAGGTCAGGGACTGAAATAAAATCAAAGTAAAACTGCAGGGTAAAAATCATAAATAATAGAAGCTACTAGGGGCTAAAATAGAACTCACGTGAAGAGACCGGGGTTAACCGGGTAATTATCCCCAACCTCGGTGCACAGCTCTTCAATACAGGACCAAAATGTGATCAGAACAAAATTGTGTGGGTGATTTTCAAGAATATAAAACAGTTATTAGGCCGAATCGAAATGCACAAGAAAAACAGGGGGATTAAAATGGGAAATAGCCTATCTGGGCCTTAAAAACACGCGGATCCTTCCCCATAGGGCCGGGTCTTCAGGTTCCTCCCCCAAAACGATGTCGTTTTGGGCGCTGGGGGAGGTGGGTGAAACGGCGCTGTTTCACTAGGCTATAAAAGCCAAAAAACTTTCAAAAACTTTCATTTTTCCCTTTTTTTAGAAAAAACAGAAGGGTCCCTTCCCCTCTCCTCCGGCCTCCGAGGCCAGACCCGATCTCAGGTCGCCGGACCGTCGTAAGGCCTCTGCGTCTCAGCTACCGGCAACCGCCGTGCACGGTGGTCAAAGGTAAAAATCTCCCTTTTTTTTACGTTTTAAGGTGTGTTTATTTTTCTTTTGTTTATATTATATATTTATACATATATGGGTATACAAGGAGTAGATTCGGCCATGAAACAGAAACGAAAAAGAAAAACGAGTCACCTTAGGCCTATGGTTTCAATTCTTGTGGGTTTTGGGTTTGATTTGATGCCGTTTTCTTACTTTGATCGCTAAAGTTGCTATTTTCTTTGCTTTAAAAGATCGAATGCTTTTGTATTTATCAAAAGTTGTCAAAAAAAAATCCCCCAAAAAATGTTCTTGACTTGGCTTTTTAAAGCCATTTTACATGCTTTTTTTTCTTTACTTTCTATTTCTTCTTTATTCAATACTTGCAGGTAGTGGAGCAAGTGGAGGAGTAGGTGGCTGACGTGACAGTGGCGGTGGCAACAGAGGCGATGGCCAGGTTCTGACATGGGGCAGCTAGGGTTAGGCTAGGCTAGGGTTTTTTTCTTTTTTTGTTTGTTAGGTATTAGGCTAGGGTTTTTTTTTACTGTTTGGGTTAGGATAGGTTGGGTTTGGGTCTTATTTGTAATTGGGTTTAAATGGGTTTGGGGTTTTGTTGTTTGGGTGGTTTTAGGTTTATGGGCCCGGTGAAATTGGGTTTGTATAGCTGCCCCACTTTTCTTGTTGTCGTCTAATGAGAACAGAGCAAAGACTTAAGAAAGACCAATTTTGCCGGGTCTCACCGTGTCTTGACTTGTTTAGTACTCCTTTTCTTTAGGTAGCTTCATTTCAATCCACTGTATCTTGTTGCTTAACTCCGCTTCACTGCTCTACTGTAGCTTCAAGGAAATAAGATTTGCTATCTTCAGTCTACTCTACTACAACTTCAGGAAGGTAAGAGATCCGCTGAAACTTCAAGGAGATCTGCTGTGACTTCTAGCCGCTCCAACACTATTTCAGGGAGATAAAATCTATAATTTTTAGCTTGTTACCCTACTGCTTAGGGGTTCAAGTCTCACCGTCTTTGATCTACTCCACTACTGCTTAGGAAGATGAGATTTGTAATTTCCAGCCTGTTACCCTACTACTTAGGGGGTTAAGGCCCGTCGCCTTCGATCTGTTTCCCTACTGCTTAGGGTGATAAGATCTATAAACTCAGCCTATTACCATACTGCTTAGGGGGTTAAGGCCCATCACCTTCGATCTGTTTCCCTACTGCTTAGGGGGTTAAGATCTGTAAATTCAGCCTGTTACCCTACTGCTTAGGGGTTTAAGGCCCGTGGCCTTTGATCTGTTTCCCTACTACTTAGGGTGATAAGATCTGTAAATTCAGCCTGTTACCCTACTGCTTAGGGGTTTAAGGCCCATCACCTTCGATCTGTTTCCCTACTGCTTAAGGGGTTAAGATCTGTAAATTCAGCCTGTTACCCTACTGCTTAGGGGTTTAAGGCACATCGCCTTCGATCTGTTTCCCTACTGCTTAGGGTGATAAGATTTGTAAATTCAGCCTGTTACCCTACTGCTTAGAGGGTCAAGGCCCATCACCTTCGATCTGTTTCGCTACTGCTTAGGGGGTTAAGATCTGTAAATTTAGCCTGTTACCCTACTGCTTAGGGGGTTAAGATCTGTAAATTTAGCCTGTTACCCTACTGCTTAGGGGGTTAAGGCTTGTGGATTCACCGATTCTAGGGACATGACCTGTAGAATCGGTTCCAGGTATCTATGCTTATGTCAAATGATTAGGATGCTATGATCAAAATGAACCAAATGCTCCTAACTAGATGTGATGCTTATGTCAAATAATTAGGATACTATGATTGAAATGAATCAAATACTCCTAACTAGATGTGATGCTTATGTCAAATAATTAGGATGCTATGATTGAAATGAATCAAATGCTTCTAACTAGATGTGTTATGAATGATCTATAAATACACAAGTGCAGTATGTTGTGAGAATGAATCCCTTTTTAATGTATGGGTTGTCATTGCTCTTTGTTCATCAAGGTTCGATCACTAAAACAGTACCCTATCTTCTTGTTCATCTCAGATCTTTGAACAGAAAACCCGAAGAGGTAGTCCCAATTTAACCTCTTCTTTCTCAAATGTTTCCAATCCTTAAGTTTGGTTAGTTCTAAATAATAGCTCTGTTTCAGGTTCCTGTACTATTTAGAAACTTTCAGAGTAATATGCAAAACTCCTTTTGTGAAAGTGTCATTAATCCATTAATCATCATTTCGATGCAAAATGCTTGAAAAAGATCACAACAATGACAGAACTGAAATTTGTCTGAAACAGGCTTTGAAGGGAATAAATTAATCACAGACAACAAACGTTGTAAGAATACAAAATAAATAAAAAGAAAATAGGTGCCAGCGTGAGCTTCTCTATATGAATTTCTTGAGGACTCCCTTTTTGCCCAATATGTGTTTAGGGGATCTAGAGTACCTTTGTAGATGCCTCAAGATGTAACATCTCTCCTCCTTGTTAATTTAGGTATTGTAAGACTGCCGCATGCCCCACCTTTGATCAAAACTTGAATCGCCCTTTAGGGGTTTTCAATCCAAAATCCCTTTGGTCTCAAGGTGCTCTTTGTGAGTTTTCACCTTGACCTCTCCCCTTTTTTTTTATAGGCGAAGTATTTCTTAACCGAATCTAAATTTACAGGATTGGGTAAAGTCTTGCCATCCATTTAGGTCAATATTAACACTCCTCCAGAAAAGGCTTTCTTCACCACATAAGGTCCTTCCCAATTCAACATTCATTTTCCTCTGAAGTCCTTTTGTATAGGTAGGATCTTTTTTAATACTAGGTCTCCTTCGTGGAATTCTCTGGGACGAACCTTTTTGTTGTAAGCTCGCATCATTCTTTTTTGGTACATTTGACCATGACGAATAGCCTTTAGCCTCTTTTCTTCAATCAAATTCAACTGATCGTATCGGGAATGGATCCATTCTGCTTCATCTAGCTTTACCTCTGACAAAACTCTGAGGGAAGGAATCTCAACCTCGATGGGTAAAATTGCCTCATTCCACAGACCAATGAGAAAGGCGTTGCCCTAGTAGAGGTTCTGATGGACGTTTGATAAGCGTAAAGGGCGAACGATAACTTCTCATACCAATCTTTATAAGTTTCAGTCATCTTTCCCACAATCTTCTTGATATTCTTACTGGCTGCTTCGACTGCACTGTTCATCTTCAGGCGATACGGTGACGAGTTGTGGTGTCTGATCTTGAACTGACTGCAGACCTCTGCTATTGTACTGTTGTTCAAATTCAATGCATTATTAGATATGATCTTTTCTAGCATTCCATATCAATAGATAATTTTCCTTTTCAAGAACTTGCTAACTGCTGATTTTTGTAACATTGGCATATGAAGCGGCCTCCACCCACTTGGTGAAATAATCAATGACCACAAAAATGAATCGATGCCCATTTGAAGCTTTTGGTGAAATTAGCCCAATCACATCCATGCCCCACATTAAAAAAGGCCATGGAGAAGTCATAACATGCAGAGGTGAAGGAGGCACATTAATCTTGTCTCCATAGATTTGGCACTTATGACATCTTTTGGTGTAGTTAATACAGTCTCCTTCCATGGTGGACCAACAATAACCAAACCTCATAATTTGCCTGGCCATTGTAAAGCCATTAGCATGTGTCCCACAGATGCCCTCATGGACTTCTTCCAAGATTTTCTTAGCCTCAATAGCGTCTACACACCTTAACAGTACCTGATCATTCCTTCTTTTGTATAGAATCTCCCCGTCCAAGACATAGTTACTAGCCAGTCTTCTTAATGTTCTTTTGTTGTCTTCAGTAGCTTGTTCGGGGTACTCATGATTCTTCACATATCACAGGATATTGTGGTACCAAGGGTGATCATCATTTTCTGCTTCTTCTTAAAGGTTGTAACAATGAGCTGGAGCCTCGTAAATACTCATTTGGATTGGTTTCACATCCTCTTGTTTGTTCACCTTGATCATGGAAGCTAAAGTTGGTAGGGCGTCGGCCATCTGATTTTCTTCTCGAGGGAGGTAGCAGAAAATGATATTATCAAATTCTTTAATTAATTCAAGGACCAGACTTCGATAATTGATCAACTTGGGATCTCTCGTCTCCCATTCACCTTTAAGTTGATAAATCACTAGCGCAGAATATCCATATACTTCTAGTGCTTTAATCTTGCATTCTATGGC
The DNA here is from genome assembly GCA_025698475.1 of Gossypium anomalum. NCBI lineage: Eukaryota > Viridiplantae > Streptophyta > Magnoliopsida > Malvales > Malvaceae > Gossypium > Gossypium anomalum. The sequence continues at coordinate 9,438,920 of CM046962.1, read as the reverse complement.
TACACGGATGCCCATGATGCATGCTTCGTATTCTGCCATATTGTTCGTACAGTCAAAATCCAATTTACTAGTGAAGGGATAATGATCTCTGTCTGGGGATACCAAGACTGCCCCGATTCCGTTACCCACGACATTTGATGCTCCGTCGAAGTTTAGCTTCCAAGGATGACCTTCTTGAGGGTCTTCTTTAATGGTTGCCACGTACATTAGATCTTCACTTAGGAAATCAAAGTTCAGAGGCTCGTAGTCTTCTAGAGCTCTACAGGCTAGAAAATCTGCTATTGCACTCTCTTTTACAGCTTTCTGGTTTACATAGACAATATCAAATTCGGAAAGTAGAATTTGCCATCGGGCCATTCTTCCATTTAAAGTAGTTGACTCCATCAGGTACTTCAGAGGATCCAGTTTAGAAATCAGTCAAGTTGTGTGGTACAACATGTATTGTCTCAGTCTTCGGGTTGTCCAGATTAAGGCACAACACAACTTTTCAATTGGTGAGTATCACGTCTCACACTCAGTAAACTTCTTACTGAGGTAATATATCGCCTTTTCTTTCCTTCCTGACTCATTGTGTTGGCCAAGTACACATCCCATAGAATTTTCAAATACTGCCAAATACAGTATTAGTGGCTTATCTGGACTAGGTGGTGCCAACACTAGGGCATTGGACAAGTATTGCTTAACCTTGTCAAAAGTCTTCTGGCACTCCGCATCCCAAACACCAGGGTTATGTTTTTTAAGGAGACGGAATATAGGGTCACATTTCTCGGTTAGTTGTGAAATGAATCGAGCGATATAATTTAGCCTTCCTAAGAATCCTCGAACTTCCTTTTGAGTACGCGACGGAGGTAACTCTTGTATGGCTTTGACTTTATCTGGGTCAATTTCAATCCATTTTTCACTAACTACGAATCCTAGCAGTTTCCCAGACCTGGCCCTAAAGGTACATTTTGCTGGATTGGGTTTCAGTTGGAACTTCCTCAACATCAAAAATAATTTCCTCAAGACTTGCACATGCTCTTCTTCTGTCTGGGATTTGGCGATCATGTCGTCGACATAGACTTCAATTTCTTTGTGCATCATATCATGGAATAGGGTTACCATGGCTCTTTGATATGTTGCTCCCGCATTTTTCAATCTGAACGGTATAATCTTATAGCAAAAGGTTCCTTATATGGTCACAAATGTGGTTTTATTCATGTCTTCAGGATGCATCTTGATCTGATTGTACCCTGAAAAACCATCCATGAAGGAGAACAGTGAATAACCTACTGTGTTGTCCACTAAGGTATCGATATGAGGCAATGGTAAATTATCCTTTGGGCTGGCTTTGTTTAAATCCCTGTAGTCTACACAAATTCGTACTTTTCCATCTTATTTAGGGACGGGGACGATATTAGCTACCCATTTCGAGTATTTAACTATTTGTAAGAAACCAGCATCGAATTGTTTCTTGACCTCCTCTTTTATTTTCAACAAAACATCTGGCCTCATCCTTCGGAGTTTCTGTTGAACTGGCTTGCATTCTTCTTTAATGGGGAGCCTGTGTACCACAATATCAGTACTTAGCCTAGGCATATCTTGATACGACCATGCAAAGACATCCTTGAACTCTTGGAGTAACTCAATAAGGTCCCGTTTCGTCTCTGTGGTTATGCAAGCTCCGATCTTTACTTCTTTCTTTTCTAGTTCATCTCCTAAGTTCACGACTTCTACTGACTCTTTGTGAGGTAGAATTTACTTTTCCTCTTATTCTACCATCCTTAACAAATCAGGGGATAAGTTACAGTCTCTGTCACCTTCAAAGTCCTGGGATCCCTCTAGACATATATCCCGCTCAAAAGGAGACTCTGAGTTAGTAACGTCGCTCATATTGTTGATATCTGGAGACCTGTTGTAGGTGCGAAGGAAGATACAAAGAATAAAAGAATCTAAGAATAATGATATGTATGGTATGATTATGAATGAAAGAATAAAAGAATATTTGCACGGGATAAGACAAAAGGATGCATTTCATTGAAATAACGATTTTGAACATAAGCCTATTTCACAAAAGGAAATTTATTACTCCTAGGCCTATAGTAATAAGTGTGTTTTGGGCATTACTCTATGCTAGTTCTAAAGACTACAGGAATCTCTTCCGCAGTCCAATTATTCAGAACACTTTCCGGCTCATAAGGGCGAATGCCCGGCAAATTCTCTACTCCAGTTCCTTCTTCGTATGTGGCGTTAATGCTTAAGTTTTCCAACATTTCCTTGGCAGACCCTTTCCTTGTCGATCTTCCTTCAGAGTAGATAGTCCCTCCCAACACAAATGTTCTGGATATGTGAGGAAAGGTCATTGGCTCCCACTTAACGTTTTCCCCGTTTAAACGCGCTCTTCTCCTTTCTTGTTTCTTCTCTTGCTCCTTTTTCTTTTGTTTTGCATCTGGCTTGAATCCTAAGCCAAAGCGGTCTCATTTATCTATGAGCATAGGTGCCTTGACCCTTCCTTGTAGGCTTCTTCCAAGCCCTTTCCCTGGCAAAGCTCCTTTCCCAACCATTAGTTGTAGGCCCATTCTTATAGTTGTGGAAATTCTAGGCATCGGGACCTTATTCCCTTTGATAACAAAGGTCGCATTTACAAATTCTAACGACCGAAAAGAACATTCTATGGCTTCATCATCTGTCCCCACATATAATGTGTTGCTGGTAACGGATGCAATGATATCTTCTTCCGCGTTTATGGTCACCGATCGACCTTCCGTTATAAATTTGAGCTTTTGATGTAACGATGATGGCACTGCCCCTGCTGAGTGAATCCATGGCCTTCCAAATAAGCAATTGTAAGAAGGCTTGATGTCCATTACTAAGAAATCTACCTCGTACTTGCTAGGACCGATTAGAAGGGGTATTTCAATCCTCCCCATTACTTTCCTTTCGGTACCATCAAACGCCCTCACTACATTTTGGCATGTCTTCATACGGGTACTATCCACTGGCAACCTATTCAGTGTGGTTAGGGGTAGGATGTTTAGTGCCGATCCATTATCAATCAATACCCCCGGCAATGTGTATCCCTTGCAATGCGTGGTAATATGCAAAGCCTTTGTGGACCCCATACCCCCCGGTGGTATTTCATCATTGTTAAAGAAAATAAAATTATCGGCGCTTATGTTGTTGACCAGACAGTCCAGTTTGTTGACAGAGATGTCATTCGCGACATAAGTCTTGTTCAGCACTTTCATTAACGCGCTCCCATGCGTCTCCGAGCTCAAAAGTAAGGCTAGCACTAAGATGCGAGCTGGTTGCTTGTGTAGCTGTTCAATAGCGCTGTACTCACTATGCTTTAAAAATTTTAAGAATTCCCTAGCTTCATTCTCGATTACTGACTCATTGACTGGCGATTCAAACCTGGCCGTCTTCTCCTTCATTTGCTCAACTATTGAGCCATTTTCTTTAACAGTTTCAATTTTTGTACCCGCAGGATCATAACGTCTCCCACTGCGTGTATAGAAACCTATATCTTGGTTCTTCTTTGAAGCACTAGCCGGGCTCTCTTCCTCTGGGATTGTCACATTACAGCTATAATTCCAAGGTACCCTTCTGTTATCTTTATAAGGGAAAGCAACGGGCTTCTCGATTATGACTTTTGGTGTAACTTGTGCCCCGGCATCATTAATTCTCAGACGTGATATGATAACAATTAGGTGGTTGACTCCATAAGTATACTTCATCGACCCCTCTTCTGAGGCACACACGTCTGTTCTTTCTGGGTTCCCGACATACTCGAAGAATTTTAGCTCCTTATTATCCATCAATCCTTGTACTAGAGCCCTAAATTCGCTGCATTTCTGAATCTCATGGTCCTCTTGATTATGGAACTCGTAATAATTCTTTGCTCCTCGGTGTCTGTCCCTTGAATTCTGTGTTATCAACCCTCTTTCCACCATTTTCTTCCATACTTCTTTCAGCGGAGTATTCACTTCTACGATATTCATCTTAATTTCTTTCCCTGAACTCTCGATTATAGCATTTATTCCCTTATCCCCATGGTTAGGTAATGGATTCTCTGCACTAGATGTATCATCAAATTTCACGATGCCCATGTTGATGAGTCTTTCAATCAGTTTCTTGAAAGTGGAGCAGTTTTCTATCGAGTGTCCTGTGGCTCCCGCATGATATTCGCATTGGGCATTTGCATCATACCATTTGGGGAATGGGGGTTGTATTGGCTTTAGATAGAAGGGTGACACCACATGTAACACCCCTAGCCCGAGTCCGATCGCCGGTTTAGGCTATGAGGTATTACCGAGCTAAACATTTAATTTCAATCACATAATCTATCAACAAAAGCAGAAATTGAATTGAATACATACAGATTTATAAGTTATAAAATGCCATTTTCATACGGCCAAGATATTTACAATTACAAAATGTATTTTGTCAACAGTCTAAACTATACATGCCATATCGGGACCAAAATATAACTGTACCAACAATATCGATAGTACGATGAACTGTTGACGATCCCCGAGTCGGTTGCCAAAATCAACAATCTATAAAACAGAGAAATAAGAAACAGAGTAAGCTTTCGAGGCTTAGTAAGTTTTAAGCATTTCAACAATTAAAACATATCATTTAAATCGAACAATGAATATTACCAAATTCATATTCTAATTACAAACACTAGGCCAAATATGCACAAGTATACCACACATAAAGACTATTGGCCGAATATATTACACAAAGAAATTTTTAGCACATGCTTCACTTTACTATATGGCTCATACAACTAATTTAATTCACATACTTTCATACAATGACAGACATCGATCGAATAGGTCATTTCTCTTATTCATAGATATATTAATCACTCACATAATTATATCGTTGTTTGATACTAATGACTTACCTTGCAATCAATTCACGTAACGTTATATAATACGTACCTGGTCATTACCATGTATCATACCTATTCGATAATAGTTTTCTTTGAACATTTGAGTTTGTAATCTCATTCGAATCACCGGCGTTAAGCCTGCTAGGTTTCAAACCCGAATCCAGTTACTAGCTCAAAGCCTGCAGAATTTTAAGCCCGAATATAATTCCAGCACTAAGCCTGCGGGATTTAACCCGGATATACATTACCAGCACGAAGCCTGCGGGATTTGACCCGGATATACATTATCAGCACGAAGCCTGCGGGATTTGACCCGGATATACAATATATTGAGAGCTAAGCATATTTACCCACCAGACAATTCGACTTATATAATATATCACATTTGTACTTCATTTTATTCATTCGAGTATGAGCACACAACGAAAATACACATTCAATATAACTTTCGGTTCAACACTTTTACACAAGAACACATAACTATTTCACTATCTTAGCTTAACTCTTAATATCTATTCGATTATATTCCATATACTCAAGATATTTATTAAACAACCTTATTCAAGTAGAGACAATAGATTGCAATTCATTTATCATGCTTATCTCATTACATCAATTATGTAATAACTGTAATTACTCAAAACTTACTTCGGATATTCTGAACAGTTGCAGATTATCTACTCGACTGTTTTCTCCTTCCCCTTATCTGATTTAGACCCCCTTAGCTCTTGAGCTTAATTCAAACAAATAGATCTATTTAATTATTTATCAAATGAACAATTCGATTTAATACATGTATACCGTGCCATTAAGTACAAATGATTTTGTTAACTAGCTATTTATACATCATACATATGTTCTACTCATGCACAATCGAATATATTACTAGTGTATTATCTTGCATTTTCAAATCATTTAACCATCACTCAATTTCATAAAAAAATATACACATATTACTCAGATTAATACAAGAATCAAATGCATCACACAAGATGCTAAAGTCCAGCCAAGTCTACCATTATAGCATTATTAAGTTTAGGTACTTGGTAATTCACATCCAAACACATTCGGCACTATGTATCTGATCAAATGTTTCATTTAACACTAAACTCAACTTATAACCTTCCATATTTTGAAACATTTATCACCGACTAGACATACTTACAAACCTAAGCCGAATGTCATTTTAAACATTTGAGAAATTTTTTTTTTCAATTCATCTTATTAGTGTTCACCTCACTCAAAACATTTACACCAATTTATTATAGTTAAAACCCTTGTTCAAAATAACATTTACTATAATACTATGGCCGAAACTCCCAAATAACTAACATAGTCTCTTAGATCGAATATAATCACGAATATATATATATAACCTAAATTCCTTTCTTAACACATAATTTACTATCTTAAAATTTATTTCCCTGCTAAATGAACTTACTCCAAAGTCGAATGCTACTTAAGCATTAAGCTTATGTTCTTTTCATTATTAAGCAAATGTTCATAGCTCAACTAACATCCATTTTCAATTTAACACAAAAATTCATAGCCGAATGTTGTTTATCTTAAGCTACCATTATATTTTTACTTATCATTTCATACTATATTATCAAAATTGAACTAATTATACTCATATTAGCACTATCAAAGCCGAAACCTATGTATAGCATTATTCAAGATTTATACCCTTAAAATCATTTACACGGCCGAATTTGTTCAAGTAATTCAACAAGTCCAAATTCATCTATTTCATGTATAAATACTAACAATTAAGTATTAACTAGTTCAAACTTCAATTAACCATAAAAACAACCATCTATCCCCTTCAATTCTCCCATGACCGAAAGCTCAAGACATCACCCAACTCAAAATTTGTCATGGGTTAAGCAAAGAACTTAATAACTAACTCAAAATGTACTAAAAATCCAAGAATTAACATGAATTACTTACCTTATTAAGAGTTCAAGATCACCGAATGGTTTGTTCTTTTCCTTCTTTAAAATCGGCTAGGAAGAAACAAGAATAAATACTTTGTTTCCTTCACCCATTTCCTACCTTTAATTATTATTATTCTATAATTCAAAGCCATTTAATTATAAATAATGCTAATATAAAATTCATATATTTTATACTAACTAACAACATGGCCAGCCACTAACAACAAAATGGGTAATTTGACATGCAAAATCATTCCTTTTAATACCTTCATTATATACCACCTTTAAAAATTACCTATCACCTTTCACATTTTTCTCACATAAGTCCTATTTAATAATTTCATATACAATTGATAAAATTAAAGCATGAAACTTTCACATATGCATGTACATATATAATAAGAATAAAATATATCAATTAATTATTTTTGTGACTCGGTTTTGTGGTCCCAAAACCACTTTTCCGACTAAGGTCAAATTAGGGCTATTACACCACATGGGCATCGAATAAGTTTTGATACAATTCCCTGTAAGACATCAAGATAGGCATAAACTGGACTCTTTCCATGTTAGGCCTTAGGTTGGAGTCTTGTCTTGCGGGGCCCTGATGGCTGGTAGTCACCATCCTCGGTTGGCTCAAGGTGACTGGCTTAGTATACACGCTCGTGTTGTTTACCTCATTTTCTTTCCTTCTCGGGGCTGATTTCTTAGTACTTTCCCCTACTTCAATCCTCCCATATCTTATCGCGTTTTCTATCATCTCTCCAGACATTACAATGTCTGAGAAACTTTTAGTAGCGTTCCCTAACATGTGGTTGATGAATGGAGCCTTCAGTGTATTGATAAAGAGCATGGTCGTTTCTTTTTCCAGAAGAGGTGGTTGGACTTGCATCGCCACCTCTCTCCATCTTTGCGCGTACTGCCTGAAGCTCTCATTTTGTTTCTTCTCCATGTTTTGTAACGTGATTCTATCAAGGGCCATATCCATCACATGACTGTACTGCTTCATGAAAGCCTGTGCTAGGTCCCTCCACAAATTGATCTGGGTACGACTCAGTTGGTTGTACCATTTAGATGCTGCACCAACTAGACATTCTTGGAAACAGTGAATCAATAGTTGGTCATTATTGACATAGCCTACCATTCGTCTACAAAACATGGTGATGTGAGCTTCGGGACAGCTAGTCCTATTATACTTTTCAAATTTCGGGGTTTTAAACTTAGGGGGAAGCACCAAGTCTGGAACAAAGCTTAATTCCTTAGCATCGATTCCACCATGATAGTCAGCGTTTTCTATTTCTTTAAATTTTTTTCCAACCATCTACACCATTCTTTGAGTTCTTTCGGGAGCTCTACCCTTATTTTTTCTATTTCTATCACTTCGTCGAGATCGGGAACAACAGGGTTAGTCGGGTTATCCCCTAGATTCGAGCCTGAGGCATTCTTATAGTTCATTGGAATCGAGACACCAGCCTGAAATGGTTGGGGCCTAATTGTGACCGATGGCCTTCTTGGGTACACATCAGGTTGTGTCTGAACGTTCGCTGGGGCAAAACCCGGAGGGTAGATAGGATCTTCAGTATCGTCTCCTATATTAATCACGGGGCTTTTCCCTTTTTCTAATCCGCCCACCAGTAGCTGTTTCAATTGATCTATCATGCTTCTCTGGGACTCTAGCATCTAGTCCCTCATATATTGCTGGACTTTGGTCAGTTGTTCTTGTAGTTGTGTTTGTAGTTGATCCTGCATCTCTTTTTGCATTTGTTCCAATCTCTCTAGCCTTTGGTCTATTGCCTTTGTTTTTCCTCTTGTACCGTAACGATGTTCCAGGGTAACTGCCATGATTTTTAGGGGTTTTTTTTTGTGAGTTTTAGTGCAGATGATGCAATGCTGATGCATGAATACAATGAATGCAATGAATGCAACAAAAAGGCGTTGATTCTGATTCAATTTCATTCGAGTAACTTTTATAGAAAACAAGTTTCTTTACATAAAACAGATTACATGTAAGGCTTAGCCCTGATACTTAAGGCCTTGACCTGCCTAAGAAGCCAAGCTAGTTCTCGGCCTCTGTCCGATTCTGACTCATATTTTAAACTCAGCACATCAGCCTAGACTGCTAATGTTTGCAAGTGATCGGCCACTTCTTGCACTTGACTCAGAGCTTCGCCCATGACGTAATCCCTATCCTTGACCTGATCCTGAAATTGATGAAGCTGCTACTTCCCTCGCTCATTATTTGCCTCAAGGAATTCAATCTGAAGTTTACGATCTTGCAGCAATACTTTAAGTTCTTCTATCTTTCCTTTTAACTCTTTAATTCTGCTTTGAATGGCTTTCAACTCGATTACAGAGTTACAGGTACGATACTGATACAAGAACCTTTCTAACTCTGACACCTAAATTTTTAATCCTTCTTTCTCATTTTGGCTTTCTATCAAACTCCCTTTTAGAGTACTTTTTCGAGCTTGACCATCTCAAAATGTTTCTTCCCATTGGCTGGCTTTACTTTTCTCTTCTTTAACTTCCTGCTGCCACTGTTCAGAGTTTTTCCTAACCCAACGGTTCCCATTGACCTTCGTAGCTTCTTGTTGTCTGTTTTCAAACTGTCCAAATCCTCTTCAGCTTTGTTCTTTCCTTTTCTGAGTCTTTCAGCTTCTAATTTCTGGATATCGACATCTAACCCCAGCTGCATTTTTTCTTCCTCCAACTGCTCGATCCTTTTTTCTAGTTCTAGGCTCTTTCTCTCGAAATCTTGTCTGATGATCTCTAACTCAGATAGGATTACTTTCAAGTGCTCTTCTATTGATCTAGGGTTTTCTTGATCTGACGTAGGGATGTTGTCGTTAATCCTATGAACCCACCACCGGTCGTACTCAGGGGTAGTCATGGGATTGGCAGAAAAATTTTTCATTCTACGAGTCTGGTTCCAGGCATTCGATATCTCGCGAACTTTCTTTTTGTAATTATTCCCCGCGAATACGAACTCGCACTGAGCTAACTCGTATGTTGGTGGTGTAAATTGTCTAGATCTGTACTGTCTTAATGCAAGCAGAGGAGCATACCCAACGACTCCCCATATTCCTAACAAGGGAACCCAATCGAAATCCCCACATCGATATAATATTTCATCAGGAACCATCTACGGGGCTCTCCATTCAACGTCTTCTTCTCGTAAATTCTAAAGAACTGTCATCCAATTTTCTTCTGTAATATCATCTCTTCTCGGCGTAGCCACTAACTCTTTCAGTGGAGAGTAGTTTTCAGAGAAGATGTGATACGAGACCTTTTCCACTTTTCAAAAATAGCTGTGGAACCAAGATAGCAAGAGCTGTGCACACCTAATAAATCTCCCTTCACCCGTTCTTCGACAATAATTCAATGATCTAAAAGTTTCAGCCAAGATTGCAGGTACAGGTGTGGCCCCTTTACTAAGCCTGTCAAAAAGATCGAAAACTGCCTCGTCTATATGCCCCAAAGCCTTAGGGAAGATAACCAGTCCATAAATGCTCAAAGTGAACACATCTACCCTCTTCTTCACATCGGGATGTGCCAAGATTAGATCCCTCAAGTTCTTCTAAGGAATGCACTTTCAATCTCCTTTTTATTTGATCCGGGTTGTAACCCACTGTTTGCTCATCCCTGTGATGTTTATCAGCCTTTTTGAGAACGCTGGGACGTTGGCCGCTCTGGAATAAATTCTGTTAACCTGAATCTTTGGGCAATGGAGCAAGGCAGTGTATTCTTCAATAGTAGGTACCAAATCTACCTTCCCGAAAGTGAAGCAACTGTAAGCAGAATTCCAATATTGGGCGAGGGCTCGAAACAGGTGTTCGTCTATCTTGACATCGAGCAGATAAGGTAAATCGCCATAATGACAATAGAATAGTTGTTTGATCTCGTCATCCCACTGACCCCAAGTTTCTTTCATCTCTTGGAGATTATTCTGAGTTACGCTGATCCAAGTAAAATCCCACGACTCTGACACGTACCCCTTGGTAAGACTATCACCTTTCTCTTACTATGTTGTCTCAGCCCATATCCGGATAGCCGCATTGTCCTCTACTTTATCAAAAAACCCCTTTTCCATGATAAGTTATCTACTTAGCAACCGAATGTGAATCAACACCTTTTGTGATGAAAATGCCATGCAAATATAATCAAAGTAAAACAAAGCAAGTCAGTATTTCATACGCAGTTTAAAGCAAATAAGGAGTAACAAATATAGCACTTGCTCAGGTAACTACTAGGGTTTTGGTTCTAGAGTAAAGGTACCTGAACCAGCAGATCCCCCGATCTTTACCTATTATAGGCTCATACAGACTGAGTTCAGTTTAGGGGAATACATTTCCCTATAGCTGCACGGAGATGAAAATCTCACGAAGACATAGGTACGGATGTATCCCGAAAGCGATCCGCTATCCTGCACCGAGGTGAAAACTTCACGAAGGAATAGTTTCTCACTCCCATTTAAAAGGGTAACCGCGCGGTAATGCAATGCAATTTGCAAGGATATATAAAAAGCTCGAAGCAAATAAAGAAAATATGAATAAAATGATGAAGATCGTAACACAAAACGGATGAAATGCAATGAAAGGATTGTATATCAAAACCAATTCTGCAATTTTCGAAAAAAAGACAAAAGTTAATCAACTTGTGGCTTGAATATCTTATTTGTTATCCCCAGTGGAGTCGCCAAGCTGTCAAAACCATTTTTGAAAAACTGTGTCGACTTGTATTTTGAAAATGAAAACGAAAAAAAAGGGAGTCGCCACCAATCCTTTTTGATGAGGTGTGATCGGGTCACCTTAAATTAATCACTCTAATAAAAGTTAAGATTTACTAAAACGATAATTTTTGGTCTACGAAAATTAGAAAATGAGTTCGGGAGTCGGTTACACACGAGGAAGGATTAGCACCCTCGATACGCCCAAGAATTAGTACCTAGTTGATTAATTAGTGTCTTAGTGTCGAAGATTGAAAATTTGAAAGACTTTGAAATACGATACCTCTTTGTATTTATGCTGATTTAAAAATGATCGAATAAATTTAAACAGACGTTAAAGACCTTCTCATCTCAAAGTAGTAAAGTGTCATACCCAGCAAGTTAAGACACGACATCTCGGACTTTGAGAATGAGCTTGCCTTTATTTAAAAATTCATGTACTTTAACCCCTCTTTTAAAAGAATGTTTGTTTATTTAGGGTAAACGAGAAGAGACAAAACCCAGTAAGTTAGGGTACGTTTTCTCTAATTCCTAGATATCAAATATTGCCTTTATTTGGAAAAATTCCTATCTCGAGGTAACAAGATGTCATATTCAGTAAGTTAGAACACAACACCTCGCATCTCCGAGAGTAAGCATTTATTTCAAAACTCGTGTTGCGATTTAAAAGAATATTCCATTATTTATGTTAAATGAGAAAAATCGAAATCCAGTAAGTTAGGGCACGGTTGTCTCGAATTCCCAAATACAAAATATTGCTTTTTATGAAAAAGTTATTTTAATGTAAAGGTCAACATAAGTTTGTAATAACAAGGTAAAGAACGCGTAAACAAATATAGATCTCGATATTGACGAGCATAATGGAATGAGCATAAACGCGAACGTGAATGATAGCGATGAAAATAAAATAAATAAACAAATAAACAGATAAGCTAAGAGAAATGATAAATAATCTAATAGTATTTAAAAAAAAACTAGTTATAAATAAATAATACGTAAAGTTATTAAAAAAATTTTGATAGTAATAGTAATGGTAATAATACTAATGGTAATAGTAAACATAATAAATATTTTAAAGTTCGGAACGATATATGAAAGTGGATATATATGTATAAATAAAGAATATATAATGTGAATGAGGAGTAGAAATAATTTAGTGTATTTAAAAAGTAATGGGTAAAAAATATAATAATAATACAATAGTAGTAATACAATGATAATAATGATAATCAAAGTATTAAGTTACAATAATAATATTGATAATAGTAGTATTTTAGATAACAATAATAAGATAATAAGTAATAATAATAAAGTATAAATAATAGTGATGAAAATAATAATAATAATAATAATAATAATAATAATAATAATAATAATAATAATAATAATAATAATAATAATAGCAATAATGTAAATAATGATGTATGTATGTATGAAAAATAATGGTAGTAAAAAAATAGTAATGGTAATAGGATCGTAATAAAAAGAAAAGAAACAATAACATGTGAAAAAACAAATTTGAAATAAGGAATATATGAAAAACAGGTAAGAAATTTAATATGATGAATATAAGAAATCTCCGAATAAATAATAAAAGGTATACGATAAACAATAAAAGGATCTTAAAATGGTTAACCCATAAAACAATAACACTAAATAACATGTAAAATTTAAAATAGACATTATATGTAATAATTTAAAATATAATACAATATATATATATATATATATAAATTCGAAATATATATAATGAAAAAAAGTTTAAAACAAATATTGTGTGCAAAACCTAAAATAAATCATATGCAAAATAATTAAACATAATATATAACAAAATGGTTTAAAGTAAGAGGTCAGGGACTGAAATAAAATCAAAGTAAAACTGCGAGGTAAAAATCATAAATAATAGAAGCTACTAGGGGCTAAAATAGAACTCGCGTGAAGAAATCGGGGTTAACAGGGTAATTATCCCTAACCCCGGTGCACAACTCTTCAATACAGGACCAAAATGTGATCAGAACAAAATTGTGTGGGTGATTTTCAAGAATATAAAACAGTTATTGGGCCGAATCAAAATGCACAAGAAAAACAGGGGGATTAAAATGGGAAATAGCCCATCTGGGCCTTAAAAACATGCAGATCCTTCCCGATCAGGTCGGGTCTTCGGGTTTCTCCCCCAAAACGACGTCGTTTTGAGCGCTGGGGGAGGTGGGTGAAACGGAGCCGTTTCACTAGGCTATAAAAGCCAAAAAACTTTCAAAAAATTTCATTTTTCCCTTTTTTCAGAAAAAAGTAAAAGGGTTCCTTCCCCTCTCTTCCGGCCTCCAGGGCCAGACTCGATCTTAGGTCACCGGACCGTCGTAAGGCCGCCGCGTCTCCACTGCCGGCGACAGCCGTGCACGGCGGTCAAAGGTAAACATCTCCCCTTTTTTTGCGTTTTAAGATGTGTTTATTTTTCTTTTGTTTATATTATATATTCATACATATATGGGTACAGAAGGAGTAGATTCTGCCATGAAACAGAAACGAAAAAGAAAAACGAGTCACCTTAGGCCTACAGTTTCGATTCCTGAGGGTTTTTGGTTTGATTTGATGCCGTTTTCTTACTTTGATCGCTAAAGTTGCTGTTTTCTTTGCTTTAAAAGATCGAATGCTTTTGTATTTATCAAAAGTTCTCGAAAAAAAATCCCCAAAAAAATGTTCTTGACTTGGCTTTTTAAAGCCATCTTACATGCTTTTTTTTTCTTTACTTTCTGTCTCTTCTTCATTTAATACTTGCAGGTAGTGGAGCAAGTGGAGGAGTAGGTGGCTAACGTGACAGTGGCGGTTGCAGCAGAGGCGGTGGCCAGGTTCTGACATGGGGCGGCTAGGGTCAGGCTAGGCTAGGGTTTTTTTCTTTTTTTGTTTGTTAGGTATTGGGCTAGGGTTTGTTTTACTGTTTGGGTTAGGATAGGTTGGGTTTGGGTCTTATTTGTAATTGGGTTTAAATGGGTTTGGGGTTTTGTTGTTTGGGTGATTTTAGGTTTAGTGGGCCGGGGAAATTGGGTTTGTACACATTGGTCCTCTCATTAGATTTAACATATGTGTATGGGACTTTAAATACTCATCTCATCGATACCATGCATTCAAATAGCCTTTAGGGTCATCTTTTTCATACATAATCACACTAAACCCATGTGGGCAAGGTATTCCAGTAATATCCTGTGCTCGACCAATGCAAGTACCCCTCCTTAAGCGAATAATGTAACTTTATCAAGAACCATCTTTGGTATTCTCATAAAAGACCTCATGGTACAATCCATCTTATACATGCAAGGATGGGGTGAAATTTATTAAATTCCAATCATCGAAGCTATCAATTTTCAAGCTTGGGAAATCAACAAAATTGCGACGACTTTTTGGATGGGATCCTGGCATTTCTGGGTTGAGATTCTTCACAGCGTTTGAAGATCTATCTCGTATCTTCGAAATGCATTTTAAATCACTCGATCTTGAGTTCGGGAGCTCAAGTTATGACCGTTTTAGTGAAGACTACGTGAGCAAAATATCTGAACAGGATTATGACAGGAATTACGAATTTTGGGCTCTTAATTCAAGTTTAAATCATATTGGGTTCGGGTTTTAGGCTCAATTTTTATATATGATCCCTATATTTTATTTATCAACTCTTATTATTTTATTATTTTATTCCTATTTTTTATAATTATTAAGTATTTTAAGTTATTTAGGAGTTTTATGTTATTAAGAAAGTTTAGTTTAAAACTACTTGTTTAGATTAAATTAGAGTTCTAGTATACTTAAGAGTTTTATTAAGATTTATTTAGTTAGTCTATATATAGACCTTTGCATTTTGCACAATTGATTCAATTTATTATTATTCTATTTAAGGTAATAAATTCTTTTTGAGTTTTTCTTTTCAAGAATTTCTCTTGAGTTTCTTTTAGAAAAGTTTTAACAAACTTTTTAGATTGTGGGGATCATCTTCAAACTTTTTATTGCCAAGGTTTCTATCTTGGATGAGAGATTAGAGTCGCTTGAAGGGGGTTGTGGATTCTTCGTGTTTCCAAGGCTTCTTAGGACTTCTACACGCCACGTTCTATCTTTTCATTTATCTTCTTTATTTGCTTCCTTATTATTCTAATCTTTGATTTATTATTTTATTTTAGTTATTTATTTTAATTGTTTTATCTGACTTGGATTCGATTTCGTTTCAGGTTGCGTCAAAATCTAAGTTTCCTTCCAAACATCTAAAGCCCTAAGTCAAATCCGCGACTTTGACAAACTTTACAATCTGCATTCATCCATCTCATTCTTTATCATTTCGTATAAGATTTCGGCATTTTAGGTGTTTTTTTTTTTTTTTTTATAAATTGATTTCTAGCAAACAGCCTTAAAACAATTTTTTTACCCCAACAATTTTTAGAAAAAAATAACTTTTTTGCAGTGGATAAACGTTTTTCAAACGATTTGAAATTTTACATACTATTTTTTGGCACTATTTTAGAGTATAAAAAATATTTCCCACAGAAAAAAAGTGATTGAAAAAGTACCAAAAAAAAAAGAAAATACGAAAGAAATAAAAAATATATTATGTGGGTTAAATTTTGTGCTAAAACTTTCCAGATCGGATCTATATTATTTGAGGAGGATCCAGTTTAAATTTTGTGATTTTTGGAAATTGGGAACACCTCAAACAATGTTTGTCAAGTTGTTTTGTAATTTTTCAAATTTTTGGGTTTGAGCAATTTTCATTGACTCTTAGCCTTAGGTTTTCATTTGTTTTTTTTTCTTTTTATTATTCCTTTATGCATTCTAACACTTTATTTTTCTTGTGTTAGTAGGTTAAAGCACGTTGCACAATCCTTCCTTCGTGCAACAGAATTCTTTGATGTCTTGCCGATTTTGGACTCATAGTGCTATTAGGTTTGCTTTGTTAGTTTAATTCTAATACATTTTGATTGATTGATATAGACACTTTTTAAAAGACTCACAAGATTAATTCTTACCTCATTGAGAATTTTATTTTCATTTTTGAGTGCATAACAGTGAGGTTTGCTTAATTTTTCTTATTTTGAATGTTGTGTTCTTTTTAGACTTTCATAATGATTCACAATACTATGATTGGGAAGTTGAGAAGGGATCAAGAGGTTTGAAATGCTTGATATCATCAACGTGATACTATTCTAGACATGATCAGCAAAAATTTAGAACATCTACGTACCAAAATTAAGCGTCAAAATCGCAATTGGGAAGCTAAGGTTGATTAGTCTCGCTTTCGTACAAATAATGCTCGACGTGTCTCTCGTGTAAATGATGAGAATTTGGTTAATAATGCTATAGGCAACATTTTTTAGCTAAACCAAAGTTCAACATTCCACCATTTTAAGGGAAGTATGATCCCAAAGCATATTGCGAGTAGGAATAAAAAAATTAACTTATGCATTGAGTTGGTGAATTCAACTTAGGATTGATCGTCAAATAAACCGCGAAAGGGTAATTGAAACATGGGATGAGTTGAAGCAAGTGATGCAAAAGCGTTACATTCCTTCTTACTACTATAAAGAGGTCTCAACGAGACTTCAACTCCTTGTTCAAGGTAATCGATCTGTTGATGAGTACTTTAAGGAGATGGATATGCTTATGCAAAGAGCAAATATACAAGAGGATGAAGAAACTACTATGGTGCTATTTGTAGATGGCTTGAACTTTTCGATAGCCAACGCTTTTAATCTTCAAACCTATATTGATCTTGAAGATGGTACACAAGGCAATTGAGATTGAGCAACAATTTTGGCAACATCAATCTCATCCATTTGGCGCATCACGCTATTATCGAGGTACAAGTTCTAATTCTACTTTCAAGACTTCAAAACCTTCTTATGCTATTAATAAGTTACTGCCAAAACATGTTGAGACTAAAACTTTTGTGTGGAAAAGTGGGGCTCCTACACAACATTCTTCTATATCTTTCAAGTAGCTTATTTCTACTAATTTTTCACCAAAACAGCAAAGAGCTTGTGACATTGAATGTTTTATGTGTAAAGGGTGTTGACACAATAGTCGTGATTGTACCAACACGAGACTTTTGTTGATCAAAGAAGATGGCGAACTTTGTGGACTAGAAAAAAATGATAATGATAATTTTTTTCTTAAATCTATGGAGTTAGATGAAATAGAAATGTCATGTTCTTCTACTGAGATATATTGTAATGAATTGAATATTCATAATACTTGTGAGGGAGATATGGGAAGTGAGGAAGAATCATGTGAAAAGATGATAAACCGTAATTTATACATATTTTTATCCCTCGTTTAACACATTATTGAATGATTTCTCCTTAGATTTGGTGAATTTGATGCTCCTAATCCTTTAATTTCATGTTTTATACTTAAGTGAGCATAGGAGAACGAAAAGAACGAGAAACGAGCCAAAAACAGAGAAAACGGGCCGACAGGGGAAAACAACATGGCCTGGACTTCCTAACACAGGTAGAACACACGCCCGTGCCAATCTAACAGGCTCGACCACGGCCCAAATCAATCTCAGCACGGATGTGTTGATCTAACAGGCTCGAAACGGCCTGAAGTAATCACACACGGCCGTATCACACAGGCATGTCCCTGCCAAATCCTAGCTAAGTTCCATTCGAAAAAGGGCAATTTTTAGGGCTTTTAGACATTCTAAAGCCTATTTAAACACCCTAGAGGAAGACTAAAAGAGAGGCGGAGAATAAGGAGTAAGGAATTACTTCAAGGAAGTTGATTGATCCATCTCAGAAGCCAAATTCATCATCAAAGCTGAAGATTTCTCCTCAATTTCCCTTCAGGAGTTTTGGGTTTTCTTTATGTTTTGTATTATTTATTATTCTGAGATGTTTTCTTATTTAGTTATGAACTAAAACCCCTAAACACCTAAGGGGAATGAAACCTAAAATGAATCTTGTTATTATTTTCTGAATCGTATGATAAATATTTGACTTGTTCTTAATTATGTGTTCTTAATTCTTGTTTTGGTATTTCAGGATATCACTTCAAGTTAATCCTCTTAGTTGGAGGATGAATAGTCCCTGGCTAAGAGTGATTTTGTCATAATTAAGCGGAGTTGATTGCGCGCCTAGAGATAGGGTGACAAGATTTTACCAGATTAAGGTGAAACCTAATAAAGGAGTCCATAGATCGAGTTAATGCAACCTTAGGGAATTAATTAGAGAATAGTCTCGGCTATTCAACCCAGGGATTAGACATTATTAGTCTTGAATAGGGATAATAACATAACTTAGGGATTTCTACGGAACAATTTAAATGAATAAATCGTCCGGTTCGGAGCCAGAATAACAAGTAAAAGTCTAGGTGGATTTTTCCTTAGGTATTGTCCTAAATCAATCGTTTTTCCCAAAAGTAATTCCCCAATTGTATTTTCTGCAACTTCTTAGTTTAATTAATTAGTTAGTTAAAACAAACCCCTTTATTTCTTAGGTTAGATAATAAAAAGACAGTCATACTAGTACTTTTAGTCCTTTGGGTTCGACAATCTGGTCTTGCTAAAGCTATACTACTGTTCGATAGGTACACTTGCCTACGTCGTGATAATGTTAGTTTCCAGAACGATTAATTATAAATTTATTAAACTTATCACAGAAAATCACGATCAAGTTTTTGGCGCCGTTGTCAGGGAATAAAATAATAGGAACACTCAATTTTTATTACTTTAGACATTTATTTTCCTTGCAAATTAATTTTTTTTAAATTTTTTTTACTAACTTTCTTTTTCTTTTTTTGGCAAGTTCTTATTGTTTATGACTAGAAGAAACCTGTCAGGACCACTACTTTTTGATGCAGAGATCGATCGCACAGCTCGTAGAAACCGACGAGGAATAAGGCGAAGCTTAAGATAAACAGAAGAAGAGTAAGAGGACAATATCTCAACTACAACCGAGGAGATGGCTAAAAATCAAGACAATCAGCTACCTCCTGCGATACCCGCTAAATTAGCAAACCAAAATCCTGCTCCTTGTACTATGTATGATTATGCTAAACCTAATTTAACAGGAACTGAGTCAAGTATAGTAAGACCTGCTATTGCTGCAAATAATTTTGAACTTAAACCTAACACAATTCAAATGATACAGCAATTTGTTCACTTTGATGGTCTGCAGGATGAGAATCCCAACACTCACTTGGCGAAATTTCTACAAATCTGCGATACTTTTAAAATTAATGGCGTCTCTGATAAAGCCATTCGTCTTCAGTTATTCCCTTTTTCACTAAGGAGCAAGGCTAAACAGTGGTTGAACTCGTTACCATAAGGGTCCATCACTACTTGGGAACAAATTACCGAAAAGTTTTTATTAAAATATTTTTCGCCGGCTAAAACGGTTAATTACGTAATGATACCTCTTCTTTTGTGTAGATGGATTTAGAAACATTTTACGATGCATGGGAGAGATACAAGGACCTACTGCGAAGGTGCCCTCACCATGGGTTACCTCTATGGCTGCAAGTTCAAACGTTCTACAATGGTGTAAATCCCTCAACAAGACAGATGATTGATGCAGCCGCTGGTGGAACCATCAACAACAAAACACCTGAAGAGGCTTACGAATTTATTGAGGAAATGTCACTGAATAACTATCAGTGGCAAGTCATGAGGACTAAGCCAACTAAAACAGCAAGCGTTTATAACGTCGACTCGGTTACTATACTATCAAATCAGGTAGAACTTCTAAATAAAAAGATTGATGGTTTGCTTGGTTCTATATAGGTTCATCCAGTAATGCAATGTGAAGTGAGTGGAGGTGGATCGAGTAATCCAGAAAATCAACCCTATGGCCACAACATAGAGAATGAGCAACTAAACTATATGGGTAATAATCCTCGATCTCAAAATAATCCTTACCGCAATACCTATAACGCAGGTTGGAGGAATCACCCAAACTTCTCATAGGGAGGCCAAGGAAATCAGAGACCACTACCACCCTCAGGCTTCCAACAACCACCTTACCAACAAGAGAAAAAGCCGAACCTTGAGGAGATGCTGTCCAAATTTATTGCACTGTTAGAAACTGATTTCCAGAATACCGAGACAGCACTTGAAAATCAACAAGCATCAATCCAAGGGCTCGAAACTCAGATAGGTCAGCTATCCAAACTAACTTCAGAACGACCTCAAGGTAGCTTGCCAAGCAATACTGAACCTAACCTAAGGGAACAGCTCAACGCAATCAATGTTCAAGATGAAGAAGGATTTGTTGAGCCTGATCCAGAACCAAGGCAAGAAACTGTGGTGAGCAAAGGTAAAGGTGGTGTAAGTCATAATGAAAACAAAACGGTAAGTGTAGAATATAAACCTCGTGTGCCATACCCTAGCGTGACAAGGAAAGACAGCTCAGACGAACAATTCGGTAAATTCCTTAAACTTTTGAAAAAATTACATATTAACTTACTGTTTATTGAAGCTCTATCTCAGATGCCAAATGCAATGAAATTTTTAAGGGAGTTTTTAGCAAACAAGCGGAAATTGGACGAAGCGTCGCATGTGGAACTAAACACAGTCTGCTCAACTATTCTACAGAATAAGCTACCCAACAAATTAAAAGATCCAGGGGGTTTTACAATTCCTTACTTAATTGGTAGTTTAGATGTTAATAGCACATTAGCTAATTTAGGAGCAAGCATTAACGTCATGCCTTACAAAATGTTTAAGCAACTAGGTCTTGGGAAACCCAAACAGACTAGGATGAGCATTCAATTAGTAGATAAAACTATAAGATTTCCTAGGGGTATTATTGAATATGTACTAGTTAAAATCGATAAATTTATATTTCCCATTGACTTTGTTGTTCTAGACATAGAGGAGGATAGCAACACCCCTTTGATTTAGGGAGACCCTTTTTACCAGCTGCTAAAACGATTATTGATGTTGGAACAGGTGAGCTCACACTTCGTGTAGGAGACGAAACGATCACCCTTCAAGCTCGTAATTCTGACAACACATCGAAAATTTAAGGTAATTGTCCACACCAGTCTACTCAAACTGATAATATGACGCAACCTACTTTGCAGGAATTGAGCCTGAAAGAAGTTCACGAGTTATGTTCCAACAATAATAGAGGACCCATTCATGAAGAACGAAGGCTACAAATAGAGGAGCTAGACGAATGGCGAGCACATAAATTGAAAACACATGATAAACGAAAACTACACCAGAACAAGCTCGATACCTCTCCAAATCAACTTAAGGTTGGAGATAAAGTCTTACTAGATGTCGCAGATCCTCACATTTTCACTGCCAACCCGAGAGAAGAAATCCCTCTTACGGTACTTAGTATTTTCCCATTCGATACAGTCGAGGTCAGTCATCCTAAGTTCGACACTTTAAAGGTAAACAACACCCGTCTAAAACCTTATTTTGATGAGATTGATAGCAGGAATAAAGAGTATGAACTCCTCGAACCACCATGACCATTCAAAGGAGAGGTAAGTCGAGCTTAGACTATAAATAAGCGCTTCTCGGGAAGCAACTCGAGCATTAGCTGTATTAACTTCTTTAAAATTTTAGTGTTAAACACCTAATCTACTAACAAAGCTCTTGAAAACAGGTTCACCACAGAGACACGGCCAAGTACACGGGTGTGCTTAGCACCTTGTGGAAACAGGTTAAAGATTTCCCCAAAACACGAGCTGCGATAAATCGCCACGGCCGTACGACATGGCCGTGGGCAAGCCTGCCAAATTGACACGGGTGAGTGACATGCCCGTGTCTAGCACTAGTGGTTGAACCTGTTAAATTACCACGGGCGTGGGCCTAAAAACACGGGCGTGTCTTAAGGCCATGTAATGAACTCCCAATTCGCGACAAACATGGGCTGGAAACGAACCACACGGGCGTGTGAGATGGCCGTGCCACTTACAAAATTAGATTATTTCTCTTATTTTTACTTTTATTCTTAGTTATTTTTAAATGATTCCCGTTTTATTTTTTTTAACGCGGCTTATCCTTATAATTACTATCAGATTATTTCTTCTTCAGAATCATGCCTTACTTCCAACTCTATTGTCAATCCTCACTTTCGCCAAACTAGGGAGTTCATTCATTCAACACTCAGGAAGTTTCACTTCTCTCCCTATCTTATGATTTTATATTTTTCTATATATCTATCTGTGTACATTGAGGGCAATGTACATCTTAAGTGTGGGGGGATAATCATTTCATTATCTGTAAAATCCCTGAATGTTGTCTTGTTCTCTTGTAAATTTCTCATATCATATTTAGGATGAATTTTGATTGAATTATGATTTTTATTGATATATCTTGAATTAAAACATAGGCATTAATGCATTGATTATTTAAACTTTAAGACATTAGAAAATTAAGCATGGTAAGTTGATTTTTTATAATTTAAAATTTTAGGTTGTTTCCCCAAGTTTAGGTATTATCTTGAATTGAATTCCACAGGTTTAAACATCAAAAAGCCATAATTTTTGTAAGATTTTGAGCCTTCAAGAGCATCTATTAATTCTTTCATGCTCACTTTTATTATTGCTTTGAGAGTTTCAATATCGAATTGTTATTTTAGAACTTGCCTGATTATGCATGTCAAGACCACACCATTTGATTTGATATGTCAAGATGATAGAGGCACTTAGGATTAACCCACTCATGCCATGAAAAGCCTACCTCCACGATTAACCTTTAGTGAAACCCTTTGAGCCTAACAAGTCATTCCTTGTATTACCCTTAATATTAACCCTTAACCCATTATTGTTGAAATCCCCTCAACTAATTTGATCCCTATTTTTGTCAAGAGTTGATTTGAATAAATTGCTTAGCTATGTCTTGTTCTTAATAGTAATCTATTTTATTTGACTTGTTTTTAAATATATATATATATATTATTATACATTTTATTAGTGGAAGTCTTCTATCTTTAAGTTCAAGTGTGTAAATTCCTTATTTTGAGAAGAAGCTCTGTTGTACGCAATTGATAATTACATATTTTTCTAGTTAAGTAATTTTTCAAGTCAATCTTGATTCTAACTTTTTCTTTCAGCTTGTGACCACACCCCTTAACCAAGCCTCAGTACAACCCTCTAAAGACCTTTTGATTGATGTATCAACTTAATTTATAGTGGTGGAGATTTGATTTTCATACAAGACTATGGTAATAACTTTTCATGTTGACTGATGAGTGCTGATTTCATTGTCCTTAAACACTACGAGTGATTTGAGTGAATCTTTAGTGGGGATGTTAAACTCTGTGAGATTTCGAATCGATGGTAACAACTTAGATGAGGGGAGATGCCTAAGTTTTTCATGATTAAAATACTCAACTTGGAATGTTTGAAGCTTTAATGTTCTTTTAGTTGGATTCTCGATATATGATCACTTATGGGTTAGTTTGAGATATTATTGATAGGAATTATAAGTTGAGAAAAAGGAATTCTTTATTATGAAGAGAGGATTTTGCTTGAGGACAAGCAAATGCTTAAGTGTGGGGGTATTTGATAAACCGTAATTTATACATATTTTTATCCCTCGCTTAATAAGTTATTAAATGATTTCTCCTTAGATTTGGTGAATTTGATGCTCTTAATCCTTTAATTTCATGTTTTATACTTAGCTGAGTATAGAAGAACGAAAAGATCGAGAAACGGGCCAAAAATAGAGAAAACGGGCCGACAGGGGAAAACAACACGGCCTGGACTTCCTAACACGGGCAGAACACACGCCCGTGCCAATCTAACAGGCTCGACCACGACCCAAATCAATCTCAGCAGAGCGTGTTGATCTAACAGGCTCGACCACGGCATGAAGCAATCGCATATGGCCGTGTCACACGGGCGTGTCCCTGCCGAACCCTAGCTAAGTTCCATTCAGAAAAAAAAAGTTTTAGGGCTTTTAGACATTCTAAAGCCTATTTAAACATCCTAGAGGAAGACTAAAAGGGAGGCAGAGAATAGGGAGCAAGGAAATACTCCAAGGAAGCCGATTGATCCATCTTAGAAGCCGGATTCATCATCAAGACTGAAGATTTCTCCTCAATTTCCCTTCAGGAGTTTTGGATTTTCTTTATGTTTTGTATTTTTTATTATTCTGAGATGTTTTCTTATTTAGTTAAGAACTAAAACCCCTAAATACCTAAGGGGAATGAAACCTAAGACGAATCTTTTTATTATTTTCTGAATCGTATGATAAATATTTGACTTGTTCTTAATTATCTATTCTTAATTCTTGTTTTGGTATTTCAGGATATCACTTCAAGTTAATGCTCTTAGTTGGAGGATGAATAGTCCCTGGCTAAGAGTGACTTTGTCATAATTAAGCGGAGTTGATTGCGCGCCTAGAGATAGGGTGACAAGATTTTCCCAGATTAGGGTGAAACCTAATAAGGGAATCCATAGATCGAGTTAATGCAACCTTAGGGTGTTAATTAGATAAAAGTCTCAGTTATTCAACCTAGGTATTAGACGTTATTAGTCTTGAATAGGGATAATAACATAACTTAGGGATTTCTATGGAACAAGTTAAATGAATAAATTGTCGGTTCGGAGCCAGAATAACAAGTAAAAGTCTAGGTGGATTTTTCCTTAGGTATTGTCCTAAATCAATCATTTTCCCCAAAAGTAATTTCCCAATTCTATTTTCTATAACTTCTTAGTTTAATTAATTAGTTAGTTAAAACAAACCCCTTTATTTCTTAGGCTAGATAATAAAATGACAGTCATTACTAGTACTTTTAGTCCTTTGGGTTTGACAATCCAATCTTGCTAAAGCTATAATACTGTTTGATAGGTACACTTGCCTACGTGGTGATAATAATTAGTTTCAAGAACGATTAATTATAAATTTATAAAACTTATCACGGAAAATCACGATCAAAAGACAGAAAGAAAAGAGACCTTGAGTGATAAAAGTCTACTTGATGATCCAAATTTGGTTAGTGAAAATCCATATGAGTTAAAATTGGATAGTTCTCAAGTGGAAAAAGAAAATAAAAAGCAAGAAAATACCCATACAAAAGTAAGGAATGATTCTGTTTTAACTAACCCTAACTTAAATTTATTTAGTGGTGTTTTTTCATTACAGGACTTCAAGGATCCATTGACGGACTTTCAATTATATTACTCTACCATTGATAGATAATTTTACTTGTGGGAAAAAAGGTATGTTGAATATTGATAATTCCAAGGTAAAGAATGTAAGGAAACAATAGCAATTAATTTAAGAAGGCATACCTTGAATGTTTTTTATAAGTATGCTACTGATTTTGTTTGTCAAATATTTCCTCACAACATGTTTTCTCATTGGCAAAATTTCATTAAACCTTGGTCTGAAAGTTCAATTGATTGTATGGGTTTATCTACCTTTGTAAAGGTTAAAAATAGCAATTGCGTTGCATTAACTATGTTTTTCAAAGCATTTTATAGATTTTCTCTTGCAACAAAAATTTCTATCTTGACATTAACGATGAAATTTTCATATAAAAATATTAAATTTCTTGATTTTTATAATTATGTGAAATTCCTAACTCATCATTGGAAATTCTTATGGATGACTATGCATATTCAAAGAAAATTCTGAGTTATTTTTTACTTGAACACTTATGTGCCTAATATTTCTTTGTTTAGTGTTGATGGTTTGTTTTTTAAGGAGAGATACTTGATCCATGCTGATTTGGGAGATCAAAATTATATCTTTGATCCTGGAGATATTTTGGCTTACAAGAAAGCTTAGGTAAGTATTTTATTCATTTTATTGTTATTTATTCAAATCTATTTTCTTTCTATGTAGCTAAAGATTTGGGGACGAATCTTATTGAGAAATGGGGGAATGATGTGTGTTTCAATGCATAATTTCGGACCCATGCTAGCGAATCAAATCAGGATTTTATTAAAGACAAGATTCGAGGATGAATATTTTTGAGGAAAGGGAGAATGATACATGCACGAATGGGTGAAATTTATTAAATTCCAATCACTAAAGATGCAAATTTTCAAGCTTGGAAAATCAGCAAACTTGCACGAATTTTTGGGTGGGATCCAGGAATTTCTAGGTTGAGACATCTTCATAGCATTGGAAGATCTACCTATTATCTTCAAAACACATTTTGAATTACTCGATCTTGAGTTCAGGAGCTCAAGTTATGACCGTTTTAGTGAAGACTGCGTGAGCAGAATTTCTGAACGGGATTATGATGGGAATTATGAATTTCAAGCTTTTAATTCGAGTTTAAATCACATTGGATTAGGGTTTTAGGCTCAAGCATTCAAAATGAGGCCACACACCCGTGTCCTAGCCCGTGTCCAAACTAATGAGCATATTGACTTGGGTCACGCGGCCAGACTACATGACCGTGTGTCAGGCCGTGTACCCTTCGAAATAGCCTCATACGCCCGTGTACTAGGCCATGTGAAACCTAGAGGGTATACTAACTTGTGCCACACGGCCAAGCCACATGCCCGTCTGCTAGGTCGTGTGAAGCTACTGACTTGTTTTCTAAAGAAGTTACAGGGGACATACGGCCATGTCACCCGGCCATGTGTGACACACGGCCAAGAAACACACCCGTGTCTCTGTCCGTGTGGACAAAAATAGGTCATTTTCCAAGCCATATTTCTCACCCAAATTGGTACCAACCTAAGCTCAACAATTTACATACAACCATGTCTTAATTAAACATTCAAAACCAACCAATGTCTAGCTTATAACATGTAATATCCACACGTACAACATGATGTCCATAAGCACCTCAATTGACCGCTTATGTTCATGCAAACTATGTATCTCAAACATACATAAATGGTCAAACATCTACATACATCGTTGTACCTAAAACTTAACATGTATTTTGGTACCCAAAATACCAATAAAACTTAACATGTATTTTGGTACCCAAAATACCAATTCACAACCAAGGTATTCACATGGAAACCATACATCACATACAATAAGACTATTTATAAATTTACTTAACAAAATATACCAAATTCAAGCCAAATCAAATGGCTAAATACATGACAAAACACATAGGCTACCATTAGCCAACAAGACTACACATGCCATTTAACCAAAAATATAAAGTCAAAAGTACCAAAATAACGTTTGATAGTGTGATGAGATCTCCGACAACTTCCAATCTAAACGAGCTTTCGAAACACTATAAAACACTAAAAAATAAACAGAGTAAGCAATTAAGCTTAGTAATTTCATATAACACAAAATTAAACTTTCCATTTAACCACAAATTTAGGTAAGTAACTCAAAGCATAACACAATTCAATTTGGCCAAAGCCTATCACATAATCATTAACCAAGTTAGCCGTGTATTCATACAAAAACCAAGAATCATGTATTAATTCAACAATTATTAAATTTCGTGCACATGTAACATCTATACCGTGTATCCGTATATCATAAAATCATTTCTATGTAAATACCTGTACTAGTTCGTATTGAACTTGTATAATCTCGTAATAACATTATGCTCGTTAAACCACTTAGAATATCTTCAGATACGCAGATAGTACACACGAGGTGTACTAAACTGTAATCCGTCAATTGTTGTACATGTATGCTTATATGAGCTAATAGAACACAACTTTCGCACTTTATGTGATTTAGTCCTTTTCATCAAATTGAGCATACAAACGATAAAATTTCTTAACGAAATTTTTATACTATAATACTATCATGCTGTAGATTCTAAAACAATATTAAAATAAAATTTTCAACTTTGAATTTGTGGTCCCAAAACCACAATTTTGATTTCACTGAAAACGGGCTGTTACAACCCTCCCCCCTTAGGAATTTTCGTCCCCAAAAATCTTACCAGAGAATAGGTTAGGGTATTGTTTTCTCATAGCTTCCTTGAGTCCTCAAGTAGCCTCCTCAATCCCTTGGCATTGCCAAAGAACCTTTACAATAGTTCTTCGTTATACGACATGTCGAGCTGAATCTCAACCTCTATCGGAGAAATTATATGCGAAAGGTCTCATCGTTACCGTCATAATCTTGTATAATTCAAGTCTGACGGTAATTCAAGTCGATAAGCCATTGGCCTAATTCTCTCAATAATCTCGTATGGTCCGATAAATTGCAGACTTAATTTCCCATTGCGACCAAATCGAAGAATTCCCTTCCAAGGTGATACTTTTAGAAACACTCTGTTACCAATCTGAAATTTAATATCTTTTCGTTTTAAATTTGCATACTATTTTTGTCAGTCTAAAGCTGCTTTCAAATTGTCACAAATCACATTCACTTTTTCCTCGGTTTCTCGAATTAAATCAACCCTGTGTATCTTTTTCTCGCTGAGCTCAGTCCAGTATAACGGAGTTCGGCATTTATGACCATATAAAGCTTCATACGATGTCATCTTTATGCTCGATTGAAAACTATTATTATACGCAAACTCCTCCAACGGTAAATATTTTTCCCAATTGCCTTTGAACTCTAAAATAAAATAATGAGGCATATCTTCAAGAATCTTGATCGCTCTCTCAGACTGACCATCTGTTTGAGGGTGAAATGCAGTGCTAAAATGCAACCACGTACCCAAAGCTTCTTATAACTTCTTTCAAAATCGTGATATAAACCGCGGATCTCTATCCAAAATAATGGAGACCGGCACTCCGTAAAATCTGAAAATCTCAGAAATATACAACTCATCTAATCTATCAAGTGAGAAGTCTGTACATACCGGAATAAAATATGTGGACTTCGTCAACCGATCAACAACAACCCAGATAGCATCTTTCTTTTTCGAAGATAGGGGTAACCCCGATACGAAATCCATCGTAACTTTATCCCATTTCCACTTCGGTATCATCACTGGCTGTAACAGTCTTGAAGGCACTTGATGTTCGGCTTTGACCTGTTGACAAATCAAATATCTGGACAAAAAGTCAGAAATGTCGCATTTCATACCCGACCACCAGTACATCTGTCTCAAATCATTGTACATTTTGTTACTCCCAGGATGAACAGACAAGCTACCACTATGAGCTTCGTGTAGAATTTTCTATATAAGTTCTGTATTCTTCGGCACACAAACTCTACCTCGGAACAATAAACAACCATCGGGTCTGACCTGAAACTTTGAATAAGAAGTCGACTCACACTATACTCTTTTAGCCTGCAAATCATTATCACATTTCTAAGCTTCATAAATTTGCAGTAAAAACATCAGTTTAGCTTTTAACTCAGCTAAGATTGAACCATCATCAGACAAAGTCAATCGCGTATTCATCGCTCACAATGCAAACAAAGATTTTCTACTCAAAGCATCTACGACTACATTTGTTTTCCCCGGATGATAATCAATCACTAACTCATAATATTTCAATAGTTCGAGCCATATTCACTGTCTCAAATTCAGATCTTTTTGTGACATCAATATTTGAAACTCTTGTGATCGGTAAATATGTGACATTTTTCACCAAACAAATGGTGTCGCCAAATTTTCAATACAAACATAATAGTAGCCAACTCTAAGTCGTGTGTCAAATAATTCTTTTCATGCGACTTTAACTGTTTGGAAGTATACACTATCAGTTTGCCTTCTTGTATTAAAACACATCCCAAACAGCTTAATGACGTATCACTAAAAATCACAAATTAACCAGAACTGGTGCTTCGGTTAACATTGCTTTCAACTGATTAAAACTCTGTTGGCATTTCTCAAACCACTCAAACTTTACATCTTTCTGCAATAACCAAGTCATAGGTGTAGCTATCATCGAGAACCCTTTTACTAATCTCTAATAATAACCAGCTAATCCTAGAAAACTTCTGACCTCGGATATGTTTCTTGGTGGTTTCCAATCAACAACAACTAAAATCTTGCTCGGATCAACTCTGATGCCTTCCACCAAAACAATGTGTCCCAAAAATCCAACTTCTCGGAGTTAAAACTCGCATTTGCTAAATTTAGCAAATAGTTGTTTATCTCTCAAAGTTTGTAACACAATTTTTAAATGCTTGGCATTTTCAGACTCGTCTCGGAAGTATATCAACATATCATCAATGAATACAACAATAAATCTGTCTAAATACGGCCTAAAAATTCTATTCATCAAATTCATAAATATTGTCGGGGCATTAGTTAATCCAAATGGCATAACAAGAAATTCATAGTGTCCATACCTGGTTCTGAACGTAGTTTTTGGCACATCTGAATCTTTAACCCGCAACTAATAATAACCGAAACGTAAATTAATCTTTGAGAATATCGCTGCACCTTTCAACTGATAAAAAAAATCATTAGTTTGTGGAAATGGATACTTCTTCTTAATTGTAACCTTATTAAGTTGTTGATAATCGATACACAATCTCATTGATCCATCTTTCTTCTTTACAAACAAAATTGGTGCACCCTAGGGTGAGAAACTAGGCCGTGCAAAACCTCTCTCTGTTAACTCTTGTAGCTGAGCTTTCAACTCTTTCAACTCTGTAGGAGTCATTTTCTACGAAGCTATTGATAATGGTGATGTTTTTGGTACTAACTCAATAGCAAACTCAACCTATCTGATTGGTGGCAACTCGGGTAACTCTTCTGGAAACATATGCAAGGTAAGCATCGCAACCTTTTCTCACATACTTTTGTGCTAACATAGTCGATATCACAATAGATAGCCCACTGGAATCATCAGATTCAATACAAAGAGTCTCATCGTTCTGACATTTCAATACAATAAGCTTTCGTTTACAATTTACAACCGCATCATGCAGAGTCAACCAATCCATATCCAAAATCACATCAAATTCATCAAACGATAAAAGCATCAAGTCGACCGAAAAACTGTAACCCCAAGTCATCAAAGGACAATTCTTGAAAACTTTATCAATTAGGACATACTAACCTAAGGGGTTTGATACCTTAATCACGAATTCAGTGGACTCTATAAGTAAACTCCTACTAGATATCAAATTCATACATACATAAGAGTGGGTTGATCTGGGATCAACCAAAGCAGTTACATCAGTGTTATTAAAAAGAAAAAATACCGATGACAATATCTGGAGCCAATGCATCTTCGCGAGCGCAAATAGCGTAAGCTCTAGCTGGCGTCCGTGCCTCCGATCTCACAGCAAAATCTCTTATTGCACCTTGACTAGCACTCATATTTCTAGTATTTCGGTGGTCTCCCTTTAGCAGTTGTATTGCTCGGCCTCGCGGTTTGAGCTTTCTCTTTCTCAAACTTCTCTAGGCAACCTCTAAGGTAGTGGTCGAAGGAATCAAATCTGAAACATGCTCTACTTTTCACTCGACACTCGCCATAATGGCTTGTTGCAGTGTTTACACTCAACACTACCTACATTCACTACAGATGTATCTTGGGGTTTAGGACTAAAGTGTCTCACATCTTTATCTTTATCAGGATGCCCCACAAAAACAGTAAAACAGTAGTGATGTTCTTTAGATTTCTTTAATACTAACTGATAAGACTTTCTCGTAAATTTCTTTCTCGAATCTCTAGCTTCAAATTCAGCTTTTCTCTTTTCTTTACTAAGCTCCTCGACTTTATGTGCTCTATCGACTAACATAACAAATTCTTTCAGTTCAAGTATTCCAACTGAAAGCTTAATATCTTCATTCAACCTGTCTTCAAAAT
This sequence comes from Gossypium anomalum, assembly GCA_025698475.1. Taxonomy (NCBI): domain Eukaryota; kingdom Viridiplantae; phylum Streptophyta; class Magnoliopsida; order Malvales; family Malvaceae; genus Gossypium; species Gossypium anomalum. Next base: position 9,406,765 of record CM046962.1, on the reverse strand, counting down.
GTTTATACATAACCACTTCAGTTGGAATGGGCTCTCGAGCATACTTGCTTAATTTGACAAACTCTCTTTCATATTCAGATATGGTCATACGAACCTGTTTCAACTCTAGAAATCCTTTATGCTTTTGATCGAGGAATAGTTGACTTATATACTTCTTTCTGAATTCCGCTTGAAAGAATTCTCATGTGACTTGTTCTCTTGGTACTACAGAGATTAACGTGCTCTACCATTGGTATGCGGTATCTTTTAGAAGAGACACAGCACATTTAACACATTCAGTTAGTGAACAGGATAATTCATCGAAAACCCTGATCGTATTCTCTAGCCAAAACTCAGCTCTCTCAAAGTCATCATCAACTGTAGCCCTAAACTCTTCGGCCTAATATTTTTAAATTTTATCAATAGGCAATTTGCTCATGCGTATAGGTTCTAGAACTTAAGGAGTTACGGGGATTGGTTCAGGAAAAGGCGGGGGTGGAGGTCACTGAGCAGCCGAATTAGTTCAGACAAACTCAGTAAACCATTCGTTCATCATTAGGAAGAAGGCTTCCTTACCCTTTCCTCCACAACCCTCAGATACGGGTCCCGACCTAGACGAAGCCGCTCCACAAATGAAGGCTAGCGCGTTACCTTCTACATCATCAGAGTTTGCTCAGTTGGAATCTATTACTAAATGAAAACATGATTTAAACTGTCAGTAGGCATTACACTATCACAAGTTATAAAACGACATGTATAGCTAGACTCACATACGCTACGTTAGTCTAAGAATCAACTAAACTGTAGCTCTGATACCAATAAATGTAACACCCCTAACCCATATCCGACACCAGATCAAGGTTATGGAGCATTACCAGACTTATAGATCAAACAATCATATATTTCGTACTCATTTCTCATTCAAATAAAAAACCATTCAAATTCCTTCATATAGTCCCTAAGACGAGCCCTTGAGGCCCCAAATAGACATTAAAAATAGTTCATGACTAAATCGAGTACTCAAGAAATTTTTTGGAAAACATGTACAATTTTCAAATGTATAGGGGACACACGCTCGTGTGGCCAGGCCATATAGGCATTCAAAATGGGGCCACACACCTATGCCCTTACCCGTGTCTTAGCCGTGTCTAAACTAGTGAGCATACTGACCTGGGTCACATGACCAGACTACACGACCGTGTGTCAGGCCGTGTACCCTTTGAAATGGCCTCACACACCCGTGTGTCAGGCCGTGTGCTAGGCCATGTGAAAACTAGAGGGTTTACTGACTTGTGCCACACGGCCAAGCCACGTGCCCGTCTGCTAGATCTTGTAAAGCTATTGACTTGTTTTCTAAAGAAGTTACAAGGTACACACAGCTGTGTCACTTGGCCGTGTGTCACACACGGCTGAGACACACGCCCGTGTCTCTGCCTATGTGGACAAAAATAGGTCATTTTTCAAGCCATATTTCTCACCCAAATTGGTACCAACCTAAGCTCAACAATTTACATACAATCATGTCTTAATTAGACATTCAAAACCAACCAATGTCAAGCTTATAACATGTAATATCCACACGTACAACATGGTTTCCATAAGCACCTCAATTGACCACTTATGTTCATGCAAACTATGTATCCCAAACATACATAAATGATCAAACACCTACATGTATCATTGTACCTAAAACTTAACATGTATGCCATTTATCAATCTCAACCATTTGGTACCCAAAATACCAATTCAAAACCAAGGCATTCACATGGAAACCTTACATCACATACAATAAGACTATTTATAAATTTACATAGCAAAATATACCAAACTCAAACACATAGGCTACCATTAGCCAACAAGACCTACACATGCCATTTAACCAAAAATATAAAGTCAAAAGTACCAAAATAATGTTTGATAGTTGTCGAAACTATTTTTAAATCGAGTTTTGGAAAATGGGAATCGACTTTAAGAAAAACGAAAACGAGAGTCGCCACCAATCTTTTTAGGTGTGATTGGATCACCTTATAAAATGTTTTGTTTTAAAACATTAATTTTGGTCTACGAAAGTCGAGAAAATGGATTCGGGAGTCAATTACGTACGAGGAAGGGTTAGCACCCTCGTAACGCCCAAAAATTGGTACCTAATTGATTATCAAGTGTCTTTCATGTCGGAAATTTGAAAGTTTTAAGATGCAAACCTCTTTTAATTAGAATGTCTCAATTTTGAAAATTAAGGCTCACTTATTTCAAACGAGTCAAAACATCACATCCAGTAAGTTAGGACACAACATTTTAAAACCTTCGAAACTAAGCTCGTCTTTCGAAAATTTCTATCTCGAAACAAAAAAACGCCATATCCAGTAAGTTAGGACACTATGTTTTGAAATCTCGAAATAATTGTTTAAGTTTTAAAAACTCAAAATCACCTAGAAGGGTGCTTGACTATTCGAATTCAACGAGAAAAGTCGCAACCCAGTAAGTTAGGGCACTACCTTTTCTCGAAGTTTCCAAACATCAAGCATTACCTTTTCTTTTTTTAAAAAAAAAAACCTTGGAATATTATTTTAAAAGACGTTTTAGGATGACATATTAATGCATCATGAAGCATAGATGTACAAAATATTCTAACATTTCCATACAAACATAAATAATATCATTAAGACAAAACTAAATAACATGAACATACGTTTAATGAAAAAATCATACTAGGGTAAATATAAGATAATAAACAAATAAAAACATGAGTAAACTAAAAGAAAAACATAATACATGCAAAAATTAAACAACAATATATATCATAAAATAGCACATAAAAGAAATAATTAAACATAGCATATAAAAAAATGAAACTATGCACAAATAAGATAAATGACATACACTAAAAAAATGAATAAATAGAACATTTACAAATTATAAAAATATAATGCAATAGTTCAAAATACATGAAATGATAATATAATATATATACATGCATAGAAAATATATATTTGAAAATAAACTATATAAAAAGGTTAAATATTATAATATATAAAATACATAATCAAATGTATAAAAGATAGGAATAAATATACATATTTGAAAAATGAAGAAATTAAAATAAAAAAAAGGTTGAAAAACTAAGATAGATGAAGAATAAAATAAGAACAAACCACAGAGAGTAAGAACGCAAGAGGGAGAGAAATTTGAGTGAATGCTCTCAGGAATTCTTATTGCTTCCCAAAACTCAAGTGTCTTTATAATGAAGGGAGAGGTCTCTATTTATAGTTGAGCCTCCCCAAATCCAACGGTACAGATCAATTACAACAACGGTTAAGATTAAAGGATATCTACAAATTAAATCTCCAAGATTACAAGATCATATCATCAGGATTGCATATCATATCTAAGATTGCAATCATATCTAAGATTGTATCATATCTAAGATGGCATATCACATCTAAGATTGCATATCATTGAAGATTATATTCCATATGAGTCAAGCTTGTAGATGGACCTTAAATCTTTTCAAGTAATGGGCCATTCTGATCGGGCCAAATTATATTTGTAATTCTGGACTGAATTTGGACTTCGTTTTTTTTTGGGTTTATTATTTTTGTTTTTGGACTTATTTCTGGGCCCAAGCAAAATTGAGTGTCTACAGCTGCCCCTCTTTACTTATTGCTGTGTAACAGGAATAGAGCAAAGACTATAAAAGGACCAATTTTGCCCAGTCTCATCGAGTCTTGAGTTCTTGATCTTCTTTAAATGGCCTCTTGACGGCTTCAATCTGCTTCTTGCAAACTCATGACTATCATGTTGATATCTTCGATCTGCTCTCCGTTGAACACAGAGACGCCAAATATGCTTCTTTGATTTGTTCCCTAACAACATAGAGATGCCAAATCATCTTAGATTTGCTTCAGCGTAAACACGTGAAAGCCAAATCTGCTATGTCTCCGATTCGCTCCTTGTAAACACAAGGATGCCAAATCATCTTGGATCTACTTCAGTAAAATCATCTGAAGGTTAGATCTGCTATGTATCTGCTCTCCGTCGAAATAAAGATGCCAGATCTGTTATCTTGGACCTACTTTGGTGTGAGAACATCCGAAAGTCAAATCTGCTATGTCTTTGATTTGTTCCTTGTAAACACAAGAATGCCAAATCATCTTGGATCTGCTTCAGTATAAACATCTGAAGGTTAGATCTGCTATGTATCTGCTCTCTGTCAAAATGGAGATGCCAGGCCTATTATCTTGCATCTGTTTTGGTGTGAGAACATCCAAAAGTCAAATCTGCTATGTCTTCGATTTGTTCCTTGTAAACACAAAAATGTCAAATCATCTTGGATCTGCTTCAGTATAAACATCTGAAGGTTAGATCTGCTATACTTTAACCTGTTACCCTACTGCTTAGGGGGTTAAGGCACATCTTCGATCTGCTCCACTACTACTTAAGGAGATAAGATCTATAATTTTAGCCTGTTACCCTACTACTTAGGGGATTAAGGCGGGTCTTTGATCTGCTCCACTACTGCTTAGGGAGATAAGATATGCAAATTTAACCTGTTACCCTACTGCTTAGGGGATAAGGCGAGTCTTCGATCTGCTCCACTACTGCTTAGGGAGATAAGATCTGTAAATTTAACCTGTTACCCTACTGCTTAGGGGATTAAGGCAGGTCTTCGATCTGCTCCACTACTGCTTAGGGAGATAAGATCTATAAATTTAACCTGTTACCCTACTGCTTAGGGGATTAAGGTGAATCGTCGTCGATCTGCTCCGCTACTGCTTAGGGAGATAAGATCTGCGAACCTATTACCCTACTGCTTAGGGATTAAGGCGAGTCTTCGATCTACTCCACTACTGCTTAGGGAGATAAGATCTGCAAATTTACCCTGTTACCCTACTGCTTAGAGGATTAAGGCGCTGAATTTTGTAATTTTCAATCAATCTTGCTACATTGTCCACTAGGGAATCCACCTGTAGAATTGATTTCCTGGAATTTATGCTTATGCCAAATAATTAAGATGCCATGATCGAAATGAGTCAAGTGCTCCTAATTAGACATATTATCATGCAAAATGTTTATGAAAATAATTCCTATTTCGGATGTCATCACTCATTCATCTATCGAGCTTTCCACCTCGTTCTTCTTGACATATCAATCACACTCTGCTCGTATGCCTCGAATCTTTTCCATCAATTTGGTCTACCGTACCATTCCCCAAATGTTATGACCCACTGAAGAAGTTTATGAAATGATCCTTTCTTAAGATCAATATTGGTTAAAACGTCCAACCACCTTTTGGACTGAAGAAGAAAATCTCTCGAGTATCTCCAACCCATACATATGGAAATTCCTTAAACAATTGTCTTGTTTTAGTTTCTTTTATTATCTAGAAATTTCTAGAGTAACATGCAAAACTTCGTTTGTGAAGATATTTTAGTTCATCTATCATTATTTCAATGCAACATGCTTTATGAATAATGGGAGACAAATAAATTGATCCTGAGCATAATTAGATTTGGACAAATTATTGGAAGGAATGCAAAAAGATTAACATGATAACATATCTTTCATGAAGAAAAAGAATCCAAAGATAGTAAATAGGATGGAAATCGGATGCCCTGAGATATCGCCACTTGAGCGTCTATACACCACTCCATGAAGACTTTTTTGAGTTCAACATGTGTTTAAAAGATCCAAAGTAATTCGTTGATGCCTCGATATGTAACATACTTCACTTCTCGTCGAATCCGGTATAGCAAGGTCACTGCACGACTTTCCAAATTTGAGCTGCCCTTTCGAGTTTTCAACTCAAAACCCCTTTGGTCTCAAGGCGCCCTTTGCGGGTTTTCACCTTGGCCTCTCCATTTTTTCTTTTTTCTTTTTTCTCTTTTTTCTTTTTTTTTCTCTTTTTCTTTTCTTTTTTTCCTTTTTTTTTGAAATAGAAATCCCAAAGTGCCCTTTGCGGGTTTTCACCTTGGCTTTCCTTCTCCTTCAGACAAAGTACTCCTTGACCGAGTCTGAATTCACTGGATCAGATAAATTCTTCCTATCCATTTCTTGTCAAAATCAGTGCACATCTAGAGAAATCCGTCTTCGCAACATATGGCCCTTCCCAATTCGGCATCCTTTTACATGGGAAGGATCTCTTCCAGCACAAGGTTTCCTTTATGAATTTCTTTTGGACGAACCTTCTTTGTCATAAGTCTATGTCATCCATTCTTGGTACATTTTCTTAGGATGAATACTTTCAAGTTAAGTTTACTAGAGGTATTCAATTCTTGACTCCATCAAAGCTTGGAGGAAAATCTTGATTCATAAACCCATGAGAAAGGGATTGCCCCAACAGCAGTCCTGGCTGTTGTTTGTCAAACCCTACAAAAAGATGGTTCAATAATTCTCAGCAAACAAGAATGAAGTTGCCGACTTTATCCTTCAACCTGGAAAGCTAAGGTACAGAGATTACTCCCGGAGTATACATCCCACCATGACTCGATGATGTTTCTGAAGCATCCCTAATCTTCATAAATTGCCTCCAACTGTGAAGCTGCCAAATGAGCATAGCAAATAGGAGCCACAATAAATATGGTTGTGGTGCTCCTTTGATACATATAGGATAGAGAATGAACAAACTCTTGCAGATCATCAGCCGAAAACCCAGCCTGGTCTAAGAGAACATGATAGTGGGTCTGCCTCGTGATTCCAATCATTCCAGCATGGGTACCAAGGTAAAAATCATTATTCTTTGGAGGCATACTTTGTTGTCAATGACAGTACTATGCAGCACATTGTTAGGAGATCCCTGCTGAAAAAACTTGGTATAATAGTTTTTCGTACAACAATAACCACAATCTTTAGGGTTCCACTTCTCGTCAAGGAACTTGCAAGCCTTAATAACTTGATCAAAACTTGATTGAATTGAGACTCGCTAACCCCATCCTTGAAAATAATGGTTTAATCAGGTTTCCTCTTCCCTGAACTTGTATAGAAGTCTAAGAGAGCTTCCTTCATGATACTGTCATCCACTTTGTTAGAAACTGGTTTTGAAGAAAGAATCTATCATTTTAAGCTTCAGAGACTGTGTACGGCCTGATGCCCCATAGCTGGAAATCAAAGGCCACCACCTGAAGCTAACCATCGCAGCTATTGACGGCACATCAGACTGCTTAGGAAAGCCAAACAATGCACCCATTCCAAGGATGATGGTTGGAACCTTTTGAAACAACTGGAATTGAAGGTGTTTGCCCCAGCGTAAGCACAGAGAGTAGGCGGTAGTTTCTTATGTCAATTTTTACCAGTCTCGGTCATCTTCTGTAATTTGTTTTTTTCTTCTTTTTCTTTTCTTTTGGCAACCTTTGTTGTACTTGTGGTATGGTACATTATCTTTGAAAAGACTGCAAACTTTTGGCATTGTGCAGTTATATATAATCTTTTTTTTTTTTGAAATAGATGACTTTTGACTTTGTAATATTGGCATATGAAGCTATCTCCCCCTCTTAATGGAGTAGTTGATGTCAACAAAGATGAGTTATTGTCAGCTTGAATCTTTTGACGAGCTCGGGCCCATAACATACATCCCCCATAAGTCTTGACTCCTTTAAATTTGGCATTCATTATACAACTGATGCGATCCCTTTCCATGGTGGACTAAAAGTACCCCAAAACCTCATGTTTATCCTGGAAATTGTAAATCCTCCTCCATGTGTATTTGGACCACATTTTTGAATTCCCATAATAGTCTCAACAAGGTCTTATTTTGTCTCCTCAACTAATTCCAATTTCGCAATCTTTCCTTCCTCTAAGGCTATATTTCCTACCACCACTTCATGGGGTGAAAACCATTTTCAACAAATTCAGAAACAAGTCACAATTTCTGTCACCTTCATAGTACTGAGATTCCTCTAAACGCATATCGCACTCAAAAGGAACTCTGAATCTGTAGTATCGTTGCCCATGTCATTGATATCTAGGGATCTATGATAGGCACACAAAAGAATATACAAGGAATAAGTGAATTCAAGAATGACTATTTACATGTTATGAATGCAATGACAATTTATAAAGAATATTAAAGGTCAAAAGAATAAAAATGAAAGAATATTTACTCAGATGAATAATAAAAGTATGTTTTATTAAAATAAAAATGTCTGAACATGAGCCCATTTCACAAAAGAAATCTTATTTCTCCTAGGCTTTAGAGCAACAAGAATGTTTTGAATATTACTTCGTATAATTTCTGAATACTACAAGAAGTTCCTCTGCCTTCCAATTGTTTAAGGAGCTTTCCAGTTTGTTGGGATGAATACCCTCCAGATTTCCTTGTTCAGCCTCATCTTCCCCAATCACATTTACCCCCTGATCGTTATGGTTTGGCAATGGGTTCTCTGTACCAGGCTTATCATCAAACTTTATAACACCCATTTTGGTGAATTTTTCAACCAATTTCTTGAAGGTAGTACAATTTTCTATGGAATGTCCTGTTATCCCTGCATGGTACTCACATTGAACATTTGCATCATACCATTTGGGATATGGAGGTTGCATTGGTTCTAAGTAGAAGGGAGCTACCACGTGTGCATCAAATAAATTCTGATAAAGTTCCTTGTACGTCACTGGAATGGGTGTGAACTGGATCTTTTCAGAATTCTGTCTCGTACCAGATTCATTCCTTTGCGAACCCCGCTGTCCTATAGTTACTGCTCTTGGATGACTTACCGTAGCTGATTTTGAGTTATAATTACTCGTTTTGTTCACCTCATTTCTCCTTGGGGTTGATCTCTTAGCAGTTTCCCCTTCTATCTTACCGCCTCTTATGGCGTTTTCAATCATTTCCCCTGCCATAACTATGTCAACGAAACTTTTTGTAGTATTTCCAATCATATGGGTAATGAATGCAGCCTTTAAGGTGTTGATAAAGAGCATAGTGGTCTCTTTCTCCAAGAGCGGTGGTTGAACCTGCATAGTAATCTCTCTCCATCTCTGTGCATACTGCCTAAAGCTCTCATTAGGCTTCTTCTCCATGTTTTGTAGCGTGATCCTATCCGGAATCATGTCAGTCACATGATTGTACTGCTGCATAAAAGCTTGCGCAAGATCTCTCCATGAATTTATTCTGGCCCGGCTCAACTGATTGTACCACCTGGCCGTTGCTCCAATTAGGCTGTCTTGGAAACAATGGATCAACAGTTGATAATTGTTCATGTAACCCATCGTCCTTCTACAAAACATCGTAATGTGGGCCTCTGGGCAAGTAGTTCCGTTGTACTTCTCAAACTCTAGCATCTTGAATTTGTGAGGAAGCATCAAATCTGGGACCAAGCTTAGATCTTTGGCATCAACTCCCTGATGCCCTTCAGCACTTTCTAAGGCCTTAAATTTCTCCTCCAACTATCTGCAACGTTCCTCCAACTATTTTACAGATTCGATTCTTGTACCTTCCCTTTCAGCCATATTTAAGTCAGGAATGACTGGATTAGCAAGGTCGTCACCCAAATCAAATCCCGAGCCAGTTGGGAAATTCATAGGGATTCCGGCATCGATTGACCCATGTTGAGGCCTTATAGTGACAGATGGCCTCCTAGGAGGTACTTCGGTTTGTGTAGGCATGTGGGGTGGGGTAAAGCCTGGAGGATGATCCTCACCATTCTCGCTAGTAATTACCATTGGAGCCTTTCCCTTACCAATGGCTCTCAGCAGCTGAGCCATCTCGGCCATCATATTCCTCTGAGCCTCTAACATTTGCTCCCTCATATCGTTTTGCATCTTGGCCAATTGCTCCTACAACTGGTCTTGCATATCCTTCTGTAACTGTTCAAACCTTTGATCCATGTTCTTGGTTTTTTCTCGAGTTCCATATCGATGCGTGATTTCCAGATTTTCCCTAACTTCTGTAGTAATTTTAACTAATTAAGGTCTTTCTATAACTTTGAATGCATATGATGTGATGATGCTATGAGATGCAAATGCATGAATGCAAAAGGTATCGATCTCGATTCAATCTCATTTAGAAAACTTTATTTAGAAAAAGAATATCTTTACATATAAATGGATTACAAATATGCTTTCGCCCTAATGCCTAAATTTTTAACAAAACAAACTCTTGGCCACGATCAGATTGTAGCTCATATTGGTGCTCAATATGTCAGCCTGTGCCACCAATGTCTACAAATAATCAGCTGCCTCCTGAGTTTGAGCTACGACCTCACCTGTGGGGTAATCCGTGCAGCTAAGGGCACCTCCTCCAATACCTGTGAAGTTGTTCTGATTATTTTGAGATAGATTAGCGAACAGGTAGGTATCCCGTTCTGCAGTGTGCTACCTTAAAATAATATCCTATATCCTCAATGTTTCTTGAGAGCTTTCAGATTTCTACCTACGCAAAGCATCCTGCCTCGATACCTTCGCAGCATAGCTAATCTCTAAAGGTCTTTGTGTGATATGATCTTCTTTAATTGCTTTCTTTCACGCTTACTTGAGCTATCCAGGCCATCGGGGCTTGCATTTCCATTGTTTCTGATAAGTACAACAGTAAACTCAAGCTTGTTGTTTGGTAGCGGTCCTATAGTAAACGAGCTTTTTACCATCATAGGCAAAATTCTTTCCATCCAACTTATTTTTGTATGTCTCATGCACTCTATCAATCACTTTCCTTCCAATACCCTTACCATCCACATGGCAGCCGTCTTCATATGAAAGAGAAATGCTATAATGGTAGAAGTGTCCATCAATACTCCCACACTTACTTTGAATTGCTCATCTATCCTCCTGTCAAGCAAATACTGCAAGTCCCCTTAGTTATTGTAGAACAACTGATTGGCTTCATTACTTCATTGATCCCATATTTCCTTTAACTCCTGGAGATTATTTTACGCCATGCTGATGCGAGTGTAACCCCATAATTCTGATATGTATCCTTCAGCGTTTCCTTTGACCATTTATGGATGTTAGCGTTGCCCTTCATTCTATCAAGAAGTCCGTTCTCCATAATAAAACTTTCTAACTTAGAAACTGACCGTGAATCGATACCTTTTAAATGCAAAATGACATGCACAAAAGAAAGAAAACAGTCAGTATCATATGATAAACACAAAGATAACCTAAGTATAATTCTATCTATATTGAGCTCTTACGGCTTTTCTATATGTGGTTTGTTTCTAAAGTTTGAGGTACCCGAACCAGCAGATTCCTCGATCCTCACCCATTATAGGCTCGTTTGAATCAAGTTCAGTTTAGGGGAATACATTTCCCTATGGCTACATGGAGATGAAGATCTCACGAAACCATAGGTACGGATGTATCCCGAAAGTGATCCACTATCCTCCACAGAGGCGAAAACCTCACGAAGGCGTAGCTTCTCACTCCCACTTAAGGGTGTGACCACAACTGTCATGCAAATGCAATGCGTATCAGAATATATAACATATGCAATAATACAAACATATGTAATGCAAACAGGATTGAATTTTAAAATTTTTCAAATTTTCGACATTAAGACAAAAGGTAATCAATTATACGGCTTGACTCTCTTATTATTCCCCAGTGGAGTCGCCAAGCTGTCGAAACCATTTTTAAATCGAGTTTTGGAAAATGGGAATTGACTTTAAAAAAAACGAAAACGGGAGTCGCCACCAATCTTTTTAGGTGTGATTGGATCACCTTATAAAATGTTTTGTTTTAAAACATTAATTTTGGTCTACGAAAGTCGAGAAAACGGATTCGGGAGTCGATTACTACGAGGAAGGGTTAGCACCCTCGTAACGCCCAAAAATTAGTACCTAATTGATTATCAAGTGTCTTTAATGTCGAAAATTTGAAAGTTTTAAGATGCAAACCTCTTTTAATTAGAATGTCTCAATTTTGAAAATTAAGGCTCACTTATTTCAAAAGAGTCAAAACATCACGTCCAGTAAGTTAGGACGCAACATTTTAAAACCTTCGACACTAAGCTCGTCTTTCAAAAATTTCTATCTCGAAACAACAAAACGCCATATCCAGTAAGTTAGGACACTATGTTTTGAAATCTCGAAATAATTGTTTAAGTTTTGAAAACTCAAAATTACCTAGAAGGGTGCTTGACTATTCGAATTCAACGAGAAAAGTCGCAACCCAGTAAGTTAGGGCACTACCTTTTCTCGAAGTTTCCAAACATCAAGCATTACCTTTTCTTTTTTTTAAAAAAAAACCTTGGAATATTATTTTAAAAGACGTTTTAGGATGACATATTAATGCATCATGAAGCATAGATGTACAAAATATTCTAACATTTCCATACAAACATAAATAATATCATTAAGACAAAACTAAATAACATGAACATACGTTTAATGAAAAAATCATATTAGGGTAAATATAAGATAATAAACAAATAAAAACATGAGTAAACTAAAAGAAAAACATAATACATGCAAAAATTATACAACAATATATATCATAAAATAGCACATAAAAGAAATAATTAAACATAGCATATAAAAAAAATGAAACTATGCACAAATAAGATAAATGGCATACACTAAAAAATGAATAAGTAGAACATTTACAAATTATAAAAATATAATGCAATACTTCAAAATACATGAAATGATAATATAATATAGATACATGCATAGAAAATATATATTTGAAAATAAACTATATAAAAAGGTTAAATATTATAATATATAAAATACATAATCAAATGTATAAAAGATAGGAATAAATATACATATTTGAAAAATGAAGAAATTAAAATAAAAAAAAAGGTTGAAAAACTAAGATAGACGAAGAATAAAATAAGAACAAACCACACAGAGAGTAAGTAAGAACGCAAGAGGGAGAGAAATTTGAGTGAATGCTCTCAAGAATTCTTATTGCTTCCCAAAACTCAAGTGTCTTTACAATGAAGGGAGAGGCCTCTATTTATAGTTGAGCCTCCCCAAATCCAACGGTACAGATCAATTACATCAACGGTTAAGATTAAAGGATATCTACAAATTAAATCTCCAAGATTACAAGATCATATCTTCAAGATTGCATATCATATCTAAGATTGCAATCATATCTAAGATTGTATCATATCTAAGATTGTATATCACATCTAAGATTGCATATCATTGAAGATTATATTCCATATGAGTCAAGCTTGTAGATGGACCTTAAATCTTTTCAAGTAATGGGCCATTCCTGTAACACCCCTAACCCGTATCCGCTGCCAGAATAGGGTTTCGGAGCATTACTACCATTTACAGATCACTAAAAAAAAATTCACTTAAATACTTACCAATTCAATGTATCAATAACTATATTATCATTCAATCAATGGCTTGGCACTTGCCTAAGCATCAACAACAACACTTGTTAGTGTACTTACACATATTTCATATAAATTCTTATGTTCTCAATATGTCATATTTGAATTTAATACTCGTCTTAACTTACATATTTTCCTTATGTTAACATATAAAAGATAATCTCATATGTACATGTCATGATACATATCATTCTCTTACCGTTTCTTTAATAACATATATCATTCATTTCATTATGTTAACATTTCATGCACCATCATTTCCTTATATCTTAGGTATATTTATTTCGGTCATAGTTCGTATTAAACTTAACATAATTTAAATTCCATGTACCTATACTTATTTCATTTATCTATCTTATTAATTATTTCAACAACTATTTTGTACATTTATTTCCATATGACCAATTCCTGTAAACATTTCACATTACCATTTTGTATAACCAATTCATTTAACCATTTGTTATATTACCTGAATATTAGTTGTTCAACAGATACATTGGCGTTTCTCTTCCACGATCTTATTTATCTTCGACATGATGCCATAGTGTCTTTCAACTATGGTCTTACTCATTTTCTGTCATGTTGCCATGGTATCTTTCAACCATGGTCTTATTCATTTCCCCATCACGTTGCCATGGTATCTTTCAACCATGGTCTTACACATTTCATATCAGGTTGCCATGGTATCTTTCAACCATGGTCTTTGTAACGCCCCGTACCCGAGACCGTCGCTGGAGTCGAATACGAGGTGTTAACAGACTTAATTCATTACTTAAACAGCTCAAACAATTTAATTTTAAAATTTTCAGACAAGCTGAAAATCTGCGTCATAGTCGCTTAAAAATTCATATCTCGAGTTAAGAAACTCGAAATTAAGATCCGTAAATTTTATATGAAACTAGACTCATATTTATATCTACTAATTTTTTTCTAGAATTTTTGGTTGAGCCAAATAGTACAGTTTATTAGTTAAAATCTCCCCTGTTTCAGGGTTCGACTACACTGACCTCTGTGTATTACGAATCAGATATCTCTCTATAAAAAATTTCAATGACTATTAGGTTTGTTTCTTTTAAAACTAGACTCAATATGTAATCTGTAAATATAAAGAAAAACTTCTAATTATTTTTGTAAAATTTATTATGAATTTTTAAAGTCAGAACAGGGGATCCAGAAATCACTCTGGCCCTGTTTCACAAAAGTTTAAATATCTCATAAAATATAATTTATATGCCTGTTTTGTTCATTCCATATGAAAATAGACTCATCAAGATTCAATTCCATAACTTATTCATTATTTAATTCCATTTCTACTATTTTTAGTGATTTTTCAAATTCACGTCACTACTGCTGTCTGAATCTATTTTATGGTAAATTTTACTTATTTCATGGTTTCCATGGATTAGCTAGCAATTTGACATACATAACACCAAATATGATCATGATTAGCCATTCCAATGGCTAATCATTACTAAGAATTTTCATACCACTCAATAACCATATCATAAGACCATATATACAAAATGATTATAGTGCTATACATGCCATACTCAAAATATACAAGCCATTATGCCAAGATGGTATACGGATAGTGTGAGCGAGCCTCCCACCATTCCCGATTTACGAGTGACTTGTCAAAACTACAAGGAATGAAAAGGAGGGAGTAAGCATAAATGCTTAGTAAGTTCACATGCAAATAGCAAGTAACATAACCATATAAGCAAACATAAAATATCATTTGCATAATCATCATCAAGACATTCATGTCATATTTTCATTTATCATCTTACCACATTGTTGATATATCGAGTTTTCAACCCGAGGATTAAGTACATACCTGTTCAAAGTATTCATCTCACAACACTTACCAATATGTCCCTTTCATCTCTAGTATTCCTCCATTTGAGTAGAACTTTACCCGTTGAACACATCGGAATATAATTCGGATACATGGAAAGTTTGCACATAAGTGCCACATATGTAGCCAAGCTACCATGTAACCCGCCCATAAGTGAACTCGGACTCAACTCAACGAGCTTGGGCGTTCGCATCCATAAGTGAACTCGGACTCAACTCAACGAGCTCGGATGCCTAGTTACATCTCTCAAACTCGGACTCAACTCAACGAGTTCGAACATTCGCATCCATAAGTGAACTCGGACTCAACTCAACGAGTTCGGATGCTCAACCATCCTAGTGACATGTCACTTGTATCCTAATCTATTCCTAAGGTTCAAACGGGCTTTTCCTCGAACATATATCCTTGCCATCTACCGTAAAATACCGAAACCAATACTCGGTAGCACTTTATATTTAACAAATAATACAAATAATTTGCATCTTATTCGAAAATAACCACAAAGCATATATATTTCATAATAAAAATCAGCATATCATATGATTAACATCAATAATTTAAAAATAACAATTATACTACATTATTTACACATGAACTTACCTCGTATGCGAAAATGGCTACTTTTACCATTTCGTCCACAACTTGGTATTTTCCCATTTTAGCCCGAATTTGATTTTCCTTGCTTATTGAGCTTGGAAAGCTTGAAAACCCTAGCCATGGCTTCCCCCATGCTAATTTCGGCCTCCATGAAGAAGATGAGCAAAATTGGCTTTTAATTTTGTATTTTAATTCATTTTACCCCTAAATGACCAAAATGCCCTTACTACTAAACTTTCAAAAATTCCTTCCATGTCCTAATTTTGTCCATGAACTTAAAATTGGTCAAATTGCTATTTAAGACCTCCTAATTAATATTTCAATGCAATTTCATACTAAAAACTTCTAGAATGCAAATTTTGCAACTTATTCGATTTAGTCCCTACTTTCAATTTAAACACTTTAGGCATAGAATTTCATCACGAAATTTTCACACAGTCATGCAATCATATCATAATCATCAAAATAATCATAAAATAATTATTTCTATCTCAAATTTTGTGGTCACGAAACTACTATTCCGACTAAGCCCAAAATCAGGATATTACAGTCTTACACCTTTCATATCAGGTTGCCATGGTATCTTTCAACCATGGTCTTACACGTTTCATATCAGGTTGCCATGGTATCTTTCAACCATGGTCTTACACATTTCATATCAGAGAGCACACTCCCGCGAACCTCATCCTTACAGTGGGATTACCAGTCAGGCTAAATCTCAGTAATATAAACTCATAGAGTATTGTCCGGGATTACGATCCAGGCTAAATCCCGCAACGACAATTACTCTAATGAGCTTGATCCGAATTACTGTGCCAAAGCTAAATTCGGACCCTAATTCAGATTACCCGTCCGGGCTAAATCCATTTTCCACATATTCTTCGGGAGGGCTATATCAGGTTAGGATCACCCGTCCGGGCTAGATCCCTTTTACCGTCAATTCCTTTTCAGAGATCCATTGAATTTTCCTTTCATTCAACAGGGATTTATTTTCAAGTTATATCGAGTATTTACTAATATTTCATCAATTATCATAAATTGAATATTTAAATCATATTTTCATTACATAACCACATATTTCAAGTGTTTAAAAATACAATTCAAGTTACACAAACTTACCTCATTGATTGTTCGTGTTTATGATTTCATTATTCTGATATCTTTTCTTTTCCATGATCAAGTCTCGTATTTGTGTCGTCAGGATCTTTATAAATAAATTTGATCATCATTTTTATTCATTTCATATTCTAATGCATTTAATTAATGCTCCAGGCAAAATTACCATTTTGCCCCTAAACTTTTAATTAATGACGATTTCATCCTTAGGGTCAAGAAAATAAAATTATTGCAATTTAATCCTTATTTCCAGCTATTATTATCATACATATCGATAACAGTCCATGAATTCTATAAAATATCAAAATTTTTCACAATTTCAACACTTTTCAATTTAATCCCTAAAACATGTTTTCCCTCGATCTTGAACTAAATTGATAATTTCATTAAATTTTGTAATTTAAATAATAAAATAATCTATTTAATGCAATTTAGTCATTTCTGACATTTTTACAAAATTTCCCATAAAGTTTTACTTTTATTCAATTTAGTCCCTGAGCCTAAAACATGCAAATTAGCCATGCTAAATGAATATTCATACATATTTTTCTCCTCCTCCTCTCCATTCCACATCCTTAAATTTATATAATATGCTTATAAGTAACATTATCAATAATTTCACTATTTACTTATATGTATATTCAAAGCTATCCATTTGAGTCATAGTCACTAAATTATTTATTTCTTGAGTTAAAGAACTCCAAATTAAGATCTGTAAATTTTATCTGAAACTAGACTCACATATATTCTTACCATAAAATTTTTAGAATTTTTAGTTTAGCCAATTAGTACAGTTTATTCATTAAAATCACCCCTGTTCTGCTGTCTAACAGTTCTGACCCTTCTTCACTAAAAATTAATTATCTCCTTTTACAGAATTCAAATGATGTTATAGTTTATTTCTATTAAAATTATACTCATTCAGAATTCTATACATATAAATTTAAGCCCCTAATTATTTTTCTTCATTTTTTTATGATTTTTCAAAGTCTAAATAGGGGAACCCGAATTCATTCTGACCTTGTCTCACAAAATTCATTATATCTCAAAATTTACAAATCCATTTCTTACATTGTTTCTTCTATGTGAAACTAGACTCAATAATCTTTAATTCTATATTTTTTTAATCTTCTAATTCGATTTATACAATTTATGGTGAGTTTTCAAAGTTAGACTACTGCTACTGTCCATAACTGTTTTAGTGCAAGATATTAATTACCATGTTATAACATCCTTGTTTTCTTTTTCTACACCATTTCTCATCACTTTCTCTTATTTTCTCTTCACTAACATATCAAGAACATAGGACCTTATAAAAAAAAACTCTACTATAACATTATTTCCATGCTTTGTTAATAATAACAAACTTAAATTTATATGTATAGAATCTTGATGTACTTACCTTGTTCTCTTGATACCAATCTTTAACTTCATTTTCTCTCTCTTCCAGCTTCTATTTCTTGAATCCAACTTGATATTCTAACTCCCCATGGTCTCCTTAACATTTCTCTCTCTTAGTAGCTATGGAAATTTTTTTGATTTCTAGGTGAAAATTGTGAATTTTTGGTGGAAGGACCAAATTGTAAAGAAAAGAAAATTTCTTTCTTTTCCTTCTCTTCTAACGTTGGTTGCATGCATGGAAAGATGATGAAAATTCTTCATCTTTCCTTCCTTTTATACCAAATAATTAATAATAAAATAATAATGAAATAATAATAAAATAATAAAATATCTCATTAAAATAATATATATCTAATTAAATAATCATAAAATATCATCAACATATCATTACTTTCTAGATTTCTCTCTCTTCCAATTGACCATTTTGCCCTTTATTATCTTTTGAAATTCCATCATTGAGTCATCTTTTAATTTGGTAAAATTGCGATTTAGTCCCTCATAATTCTTCACCTATTCAATTTGGTCCAAATTCATCAATTTTCCTTGGTTTCTAGATCATTCCACCCTTAAAATATTTGCACTATTAGTCCTTTAACTTTTCATATTTACACTTTAATCCTTTAAATTTTGAGTATTTACTCTTGGGCCACAAAACTTTTCTTACTTTTACAATTTAGTCCTTTCTTGAATCAATATGTCATAATATACTTCCCAATATTGACATAACTCAAAATTTCTTTTTTTGTCACTTTATTTCCTTATTTTACTATATTACTGATAATATTTTACTGTAAAAACTTCGAGGTATTACAATTCCGATCGGGCCAAATTATATTTGTAATTCTAGACTGAATTTGGACTTCATTTTTTTGGGTTTATTATTTTTGTTTTTGGACTTATTTCTAGGCCCGGGCAAAATTGAGTGTCTACAATAGTGTGATGAAATCTCCGACAACTTCCAATCTGAACGAGCTTCCGAAACATTATAAAACACTGAAAAATAAACAGAGTAAGCAATTAAGCTTAGTAAGTTCGTATAACACATAATTAAACTTACCATTTAACCACAAATTTAGGTAAGTAACTCAAGGCATAACACAATTCAATTTGGCCAAAGCCTATGACATAATCATTAACCAAGTTAGCCATGTATTCATAACAAAACCGAGAATCATGTATGAATTCAACAATTATTAAATTCCATGTATATGTAACATCTATATTGTGTACCCGTATATTATATACAAACCATTTCCATGTAAATACTTGTACTAGTTCATATCGAACTTGTATAATCTCGTAATAATACTATGCTTGTTGAACTACTTAGAATATCGTTAGATACACTAGTAGTACACACGAGGTGTATTGAACTGTAATCCGTCAATTCTTACACATGTATGCTCATACAAGTTATAAACAGTAAGCTCCTCCGAGCTGAATAACGGTAAGCTCATACGAGTTGAGTATCGATAAGCTCATAAAAGGTGGAATTGGTAACCCTAATGACATGTCATTTGTATCCTACGAGTTCCCAAGGTTTAAACGGGGCTCGGTATTCTTCGTACGTCGTCGGTTATATGCTTGATAATTATACATAATAATTAAACCATTCATATACATATATTTCAATTAAATCATACAAATGCACAATTTAATTACGCGAACTTACTCGAACACGTACGACTGAAAATGATCGTTCAATCTAATATTTTATCTTTCCCCAAATCTAATTCTGTACGTTGCTTTTCTTGATCTATATAATCAAATTTAACTAATTTAACCTTTATTCTATTCTATTCAATCCAAAATTCATGTTTTGGCAAAATTAATATTTTACCCCTATACTTTTAACTTCTTATAATTTAGTCCTTAGGCTCGTAAAAATGAAATTCATGTAATTTCACCACACCTAAGCCTAGTAGAATATCCTATATGCTCATAGAAGCCCATGCATTTCACAATTTCACATATTTAACACTATTTTCACATTTCTCAATTTAACCCTTAATTTACAATTTCATTAAAATTCACTTAACAAAAGTTGTTTAACTAACAAAAAAGATTCATTTCTTCCATTAAACTTCAAAACCCTAACATATTCATCAATGGTAAACCTCTAAACCTTCAATCATCTTGCAAATTAGTCCCCGGGCTAGCTAGGTTAAGCTACAACAATCCCAGAAACATAAAAATCATTAAAAACGAGACAAAAATGCACCTACATGCAAGGATGAGCTTGGCTGAATATTGAAGCTCCTAAAATGGTATTTCATTTCTGTAAATTTCAATTGGTGATTGAATGAAAAAGATGATCCTTTTGTTTTATTTTATTTTATTCATTTATTACCTAATTACCATTTTAACCTTACCTAAGTTTAAAATTTTCATAATTTCCAAGCCATGCACATCCACTATCACCTTTAATGGTCTAATTATCATATAAGGACCTCCACTTTAAAGTTATATAGCTATGTAATACCTTTAGCTAATGGAACATAACTTTTGCACTTTATGCGATTTAGTCCTTTTCATCAAATTGAGTATACAAACAGTAAAAATTCTTAACGAAATCTTAATACTATAATACTATCATGCTGAAAATTACAAAATAATATTAAAATAAATTTTTTAACTTCGGATTTGTGATCCCAAAACTACTATTCCAGTTTCATTGAAAACGGGCTATTACAGTCTCACACATGTTATCTATGATATCGTATTTGCTTATACGTGAGAAAAACGCTAGAGACCAATAAATTGCATTCCAATTATCCTTCAAGTGTTGATAACCCTCTGAATTTTTTGCCTCAAGTACTTCCATGTGCTTCAAATATTGTTGCTAGGTTGGAGATTTCGCACACATCCAGAACAACATATTCAATTATGCAATTTTGAATGTCTTCCCCCATTTAGTATAAATCTATCGAACACACATCCTTTGCTCAACATATGGAAGAAGGTCATTAGCAACATGAAGACCTTGTAAAAACAAATAAACATAATGTGTTATAATAAATAAATGTTATATAATTATAATAAACCAGAACATAAAAGAGAGAACAAAATCATACCTTTTGCATATCACTCATCATTGTCCACCCAATCTCATCATCAATTTTAGGGTTATTCTTCAACAACCCTAACAACCAAGTCCAGTGTTTGATGTTTTCTTGACCCTTTATGACAACCCAAGCGATTGGAAACATTTGGTTGTTCCTGCCTCTTCCGTTGTAGATAACAACTACCCCTTAGTTCTTCCTTTGATCCCACAACCATCTAACCTAGTTACAGGTCTGCACCCTTCCTTAAAATAATCTTTCAATGCTTTGAAACATATGTATATGCAATGAAAATAGGGTGAATCATCATAACTCCTCTTCGCTTTGAGTTTAATTGTGCTAGTAGAATTTGTTTCACATAGCTCAGCACAATAGTCTCTCAACCGACTAAACTCCTCCACATATCTCTCTTGAATTTTCTTCATGACTAGAAGTTTATCTCTCCCAGCTTTCTAAATATTAACTGTAACTCCCAATTTCTACCTTCCTAAAGCCCTTACAAGTGTGGCCTTCATATAAGGAATTCTAGTAATTTCATCCCTGAACTTCTTTATAGTAATCGAAGTATAAACTCTTTTGTTTTATGTTGTGGGCAAGTAGGAATGCTCGGAGTAAAAAGTTTGAACTCTAAATAAGTTGTCATTCCCATGTTTAGATAAAGTATCTCCCAACTACAATTGGCACCCGTGCATTTAACTCTCACTTGAATAGGTTCATTCTTTTTAAACCTATTATAGAATTTTTTCATAATAAGTAATCATTACCGTTGTATTGAAATGAACACCATCTCAAAATATTTGCCCAACATAGAAATCGGTAATTCCGAGTTCTAGATTTTAATACAACTCACATGGCGGCATCACTCAATAATCATCAACATCAAAATCATCTGATGTTGTCTTATAACCACCCAGATTATTAAACTCCATATAGTCATTGGAACGTCCGTCATATTGCATGTAGATGGGCCCGCATCACCTGCAGATGGCGGATCATTCATATTTTGTGTTTTGGATGACTTTTCCTTTGTAGGCTTAGGATTCAAGTCTCCACCATCATCTCCTAACCCTTGAGTTGTCATTTTTACATACTTGTTGAATTCTTGAACATTCTTATGTGTAGCAACTAACTCTTTATCCTCTTCATCACTAGTCCAATTAATCACATCTTCATGAAAATTGACTTCTTCATTGAACGAATCAATGATCATCTCAAAGAAACTCTTTTGTAAGGGTATGTTCAAAGAAGGGCAATCTTTGTCATCGACATGATCAACGTACACATCTATTGCATCGAGTGCCCTCGCATGCTTCGCCACCTCCAAGACATTTGTTTCATCAAAAATTAATCTCAAACGTTGTCTAATGGTTTACCAAGCTCCAAATAATATAGTCACTTCACATCATTTATCCTATGCTTCAACTCGTGCACCATTGCTAACAAAGTCCAATAGCACAACTCATCACAGTCATTATGCTCAACAACTTCCATTATCCTATTAACATATTCTAAAGGTGGGTTCCCGTCGAATGATCCACCATGATGAAAGCATAACTTTGTCTGGAAAATACAGATCTTCACTTAATAAAAAAAACATAATAACAATAATTAGAATAATTCTTAACTTTGCATATTAACTAAAGAAAATTAAATTTTAAATCAATACTCATCAGCATGAGGTGGCATTATGACCAACAAACTAACCTCTTTAGTATTTCTTTACTATTTCTCAATCATGTGAATTGTTTATATTAAATTGCAAATTAAAAATATTTTTTTAAATAATCATCTCCTAATGTTATTTCAGAATTTCTTTTTCTTTTTATTTTAAGCACCTCAAAAATTAAATTGAAAAAAAAAAGAATAGATCATAACTTATTTTAGGTATCCTTTTTGGTTCAGTGAATTAATATGAATTTCCATTTTCTATTTTTATGTTATGCTTTCTTTTTCCTGTCAATGTTTCATTTTTATTAACTAAAATATGTACTAAGATAACAATAATCGATCTTCTAAATTCTATCAAAATTTCTTTTGAAATATACATAAAATAACTAAAATCTAAAGAGGATTTTCAAGTTGAGTGAAGAAGACAACAAAATAATTGCTTATTTAAGCCTAAACTAACTAAAATATTTTGGGTCATAGACCATAAAAAAACTAATCAGAGTCGAGCTCAACATGATATGCTTGATTCTTTTTAATTTTTTTCATATATTTGAAGCATCATATTTTCATAGCTATGTCTACATACATATCATGCACAAATACTTTTTTTAAAAAAATTAATTACAACCAACAAGGCAAATCTAGAAAACTTTACACAATATGACTCACATCAGAGAAAACAAACAAAGCTAACATTATTTCCAATTTAATAAATAAAAAATATTTTCACTTTTGCTCCATATGAGGTACTTTTCTTTCTTACAAATTTCACCAGCTCATGCTTTGAACACCAAAACAATTGCACTACATCCACATGTTAACATAGAACAAATAAAGAAAAATCAATTTCACTCCACCATACAAGCTGGTCCACGCTTATTATTCTAGATAAAGTAAACTATGTAATGATAGGCCACTATTCAATATATAACCCAAAACATATGCTTTCCATGTATAATAAATTATAATTATATATTCTAAGTGCTTACCAATACCCATTGTTTGAAATTTGCTTAAGAATATTGTCAAAATCCACTTTTAGGTCAAGGAATATTGAGCTTCAGCTTTATCCCTATTGAGAATTTTCAGTTAATGTTTTTAAATTTCAGTTGTAAGGGTTTAAGGGTTATTTAAAATTGTAAGCAATTTTTTTGAAATGAAATTGTAAGTACAATTTTAGAATTTTTTTTAAATGGGTGTCTATTAGGGTTTTGCCCCTAAATAGTTGGCTACCATACTTGGTGGAATAAGCCTTTTATCAGGTTGACCACAGACTAAGGACAATGACAATGACTACAAGAATGACCCTAACCAAGGGCGACAATGATAGAACATTGAAACAGTGCTTTTAGGTCCTCTAACAAAGAGAACGACAGTTAAAAGAACCCCAACCAAGGGCGACGACGGCGGCTTTGGTCCAACCACCTCACAAGGCTTCGAGGGCAATGGGATATCTTTAACAAACACTCTAGGAGTTTATACAACAACTTTTCCTTTATATAGGAAGCCTAGGCCTCCTCTTATCAGATCTTTTTTTCGAGTTTCTATCATCACATTCAATTTGCCAGTGTTGCAATTGAACTTTTCGAGAGTCTGTTTTGCATCTTTTAATTCTTCCTCAAGTTTTTCTAACATTTTTTATTGCACATCAAGCTCCATCATTTTTTCATCTAATTGACTGGCTAATATGAAGACTTTGTTCTTTAGAAAATCATTCTCAGAGGGAAGTTTTGAATTAACATCACATAGAAGATTCCATTTTTCTAACATGAGATTGTAGGATTTCAACAATTCATCATATGCCTCTTTCTCATAAAATTTAGTTAAAACAACTTGATCTAGAGAGCTTCTGCTTCTTCTATTTAAGTGAAGGGATATGTCCATATAGTTAAAACAGCTCTCCAAGCTCGTTCATCTGTTGACTTAATGAATGTTTTTATCTTAGCTTTCTAATACTCATAATTTGTTCTACGATCATAGATGGGCATGAGACTGGAGATCTTTCATTACAAGCAAGCATATCAACCAGGATAATCACTATTTATGTTGAGTAAGAGGCTCTGATACCAATTATAGAAAAGAGTGAGTACTTGTTTTACAAACAAAAACTGTTACTAAAATAGTGCTTGGAATTATGGTCACAGTTTCAACCACAAAATTAAAAGTGCAAAAATGTAAAGATGAACACTGAGATTGTTTACATAGTTCGACTTCAATCTACATCTTCAGGGCCTTGCCTAGAGCGATGATCCACTATTTTTATCGCAATCAACCAATGATTTAAGTCCTAACATCAATCTAACTCTCACCAATTTAACGACCTCACCATTGTACAAAAACTAAATCACTCTCCCATTAAGCTTCTGCCTCAAAAGCTTAGTTATTACACTACAAGAGACTCTGTTAATTGCTTACAAAATAATACACACATAAAATATTTCTAACTTGAACAAATTTGTGTCTCTCAGTCTCTTAGTTACATTTTAACTTAGACAAAACTTAAGTTTATATACCACTTAAGTTTTGCTTACATAAGAGTCATAATCTAATCTTTTTTTCTTTAAAGTAAAGCTAAAAATCAGCATAGGATAATAATTTCATAAGAGTCTCAATGTATTTCAATGTCTTCAACTATAGAAAGTGATTTTACTTGTTTTGCAAGTAATCAATATTCAAGTCTTTAATTTTAACTCAATTGGGTTTAGGCTCTAACTCGTCCAAATATCTTCAAAATAGATAGCACAATGCTTTTTTTTAAAAAAAATTGTCAACTTTGAAAATAGACAAATAAAACAATGAAACATTGCCTCAAGTTATGGCCACTGCTTCAGCCACAAAATTCACCTTATCTTCACACGTGTCAATAGTTTGAAAAGCTATTTGTTTACCAAAATTTTTTGTTTGAAATCATGGTTTGGGTTAAAAAATATTTTTCTAATTCAATGGTAAACACACCCTTATAGTGCTCATAACACAAAATTTCAATGTAATTTAAAAAAAAAAACCACTTATAATTCAAATTTTGGAACATTGACAACATTTGTTTTTTGAATTATAAACTTTTAATCATAGTTCTTTTTTTAATTTAAAATTTATACTAATGTACACAACTTTTAACTAATAAATATAACATATTTAATATATATATATATATATATATATATATGAGTTTCTTATCCTCTAGTTAATTCTATTAAGTTCACTTTGAAAAAAACAATCATATTGACAACCATGAATTCCTTTGGATAAGGAGTTCAGCCACTGCAAAATGACAGGAATCATTTATTGCTCCTAACTACCATTGGTGGAACTTCTCCACGTAAATGCCCTAATATCCATGCAACTTTATGTACTTCCGTGAGGCAGAGTCCTTCCTCTGTTTACCCTCCATGTAAAAACGTCGACTATTTGTTGATCATATGTGCCCCAATAAATTCCACTTTCAAACTCTGACATCCATGTTGAATCCAGACAATGGGAACTGAGTTAATAAGTTTGAAACTCTTCAGCACCCAGCTACATTGCGGGGCCGACTTTTATATTACCCCAATCTTTTATCAGATTTCCTTGTTTCTCTTTGGATATTGACCCGTCGGGGCCTATAAATAGAGATAGAGAATGCCTTGGTTTAAGCATATTTGGTTCTTCAAATACTTTGATCAGTTTCATAAGAAAGAAAGAAATCAAATATGGGTTCCATTTCCAAGAGTTTCCTTCTCCTTGCTCTTTTAGCTGCTGTTGTTCTTCTCATTTCTTCGGAAGTGGCAGCTCGAGATCTTGCTGAAACTACCACTGAAAACAGCAATGGTCTGCAACTAATTAACTAGCATGGCTTCTTAATTATTTATTTAGCTTCTACATGTTAGCGTAAATGACCATGTCGAACATTTATATTCTAATATCGTGCTGGTTTTGCAGGTGAGGTGGCTACCGAAACAACCCAGGCTGAGCTAGAAGATGGACGCTCAGGTTATAATGGAAGAGGACACGGAGGGAAAGGAGGGTATGGAGGTGGGCACGGAGGGTATGGAGGTGGTGGCCACGGAGGGTATGGAGGTGGTGGCCACGGAGGGTATGGAGGTGGTGGCCACGGAGGGTATGGTGGTGGTGGCCACGGCGGTCACGGTGGACATGGAGGAGGTTATAAAGGAGGCTGCGCCTATGGCTGCTGTCGTTCAGATCACGGAAGAGGCTGCCAAAGGTGCTGCTCTTATGCTGGCGAGGCTGTCGAAGTTGAAACTCACGCCTAATGTAGCCTTTTGCATTTACAGATGGCATGTATGATAATAAATAAATGGGCATACGTCCTAAATGAAAATGCTTCCTTAATATAGAGATGTAAGTGGAAGTATAAAGCAATAAAATTCTGCTTTTACTTTATCCCTAATTGGTTGCTACAATCATGCTCCTAATTGGTTGCTTTTACTTTATCTTCTCTCTTTATGTGCTGGACATGGTTAAATTTACGTTGGGTTTTTCAAAGCCGAAATAACAAGCCCGTTATCATACCTTCATCCTTCAGCCATGACAATACTTCACGGATAGCTAACATCTCTGCCTGACATGCAACCGATCCATAAGGGAGAGGGTCGGATGCTGCCCGGATAAAAGCCTGTGTATGATCGTGGATAACAGCAGCAAAAGAAGACGCTCCCTGTACCTTGTTCATCGTTGCATCGATGTTGCCCTTGATCCATTCCCGCTCAGGCCGAGTCCAGCACACACTGTTGGAGCAATCTGCTTCAGCAGGCTGATTCACCCAGTCAAGAAGTGTTGCGAGCGTCAATGCAGACCTGCAAAAACCGATTAGCAACGAGATGACAGCTAG
Organism: Gossypium anomalum; assembly: GCA_025698475.1. NCBI lineage: Eukaryota > Viridiplantae > Streptophyta > Magnoliopsida > Malvales > Malvaceae > Gossypium > Gossypium anomalum. Next base: position 9,378,977 of record CM046962.1, on the reverse strand, counting down.
TTCCCAAGTAATAGTACCTTTCCAAACATAAAGTTTCCTGTGCAACCATAAGCTCCATGCTATAGTCAACAGTCAACCTCTGGCAGCAGCATCTGTCACAGCCAGAATTAGATTGAAATGAGAAACCGTGGTCAAAGAATCTATCACGAGTCCAAGGCCCTCCCATACCTCCGTAGCAATCGAGCATCTCAATAAAACATGATAGATGCTCTCGATAGATCCACATCTTGCACATAACAGATCAATGGGATATTGAGAATGTTAAAAAGATAAAACTTAAAATCTATATATTACTAGTTTGTCATTTTGTTCCATTTGGAGTAAATATATAATTATTTATCCCAATTAAATTAAAATAAAATAAATACCAATTTTTTTATCAAATTAAATGATAAATGATTGTGTTAGACATAGATTACTTTAGATCAAATTTCGACTATGTTCCTCTACTCTGTTTAAATTTAAATTTTAGTATCTATATTTTAATTTGATATAATTGATTTCTCTATATAATATCATTAGTTACTCGAAATAGCTAACACTCTTAATTATTCTAGCTAAAATGTTAAGGTCAATTTTTTTCTTAAAAATGCTCATTCCAACTTCCTCTAATATATATATTGTATTAGAAATGTGTTTTTAACAGTAATTCATGTAATCATTTTAATTAAAGTAATTAAGAATGATAATTATTAAGACTAACTAATACCATTGTAAAAGTAGAGGACTAAATTATGTCAAATTATGATATAAAAGCTAAAACCGAATCTGAGTATGGTAGAGAAACAAATCTGCAATTTTACCATTATCTTATAATGACTAAAAATAGAAATTGGGTTGTTATTTAATCCAAATAATCAACACCCTTAATAATTTGGTTAGCTTATATGGGTTTGAAAGAAAACATTTATTCCAACTCATTATGTTAAAATAGTTTTTTATTAGAATGGTATTATTTTTAAAAAAATTCACATAAAAGATTTAATAAAAATAGTTAATAATATTAAATCTTTAGACTGATTAATAACATTATAAAATATAAAAATTAAATTATGTTAAACTTAAAAGATAAATTTGATATAATAAATGAGATTTGATTTTTTTTTTCCTCGTGAAAAAATAGTGGGATACGTGTTAGCATTTGCATTTGCATGTCTACCAGTTCTATGCAAGGTCGTAGAGTGAGTGAAACACTTAGGCTGGATTTTTGATTATGCATAAGATGAAAAGCACTTTTCAACTATAAATGCAACGAAGAATAATTGGTTTTTGGGTCAAAGGGAAAGTTGGAATTTAAGTGGCTTTAATTTTTAATTTTTGTGTTTTGAAATAAAATTATTATTTATATGGAATAATTAAAAGGTATTTAAATATTTAGATTAATTTATATTTTATATATCATTATATTAAATTATTTAAATATTATATAATTTAATATTTAAAATATTATTTATTATTAATTTTACAAAAATTTATTTAATTCTTAAAAATATTTAAAATTTATATTTCATGTATCATAATATTAAACTATTTAAATATCATTAAATTAAATTGTTTTTATTTTTTAATATCGTGTCTAGATATTATAACTTCACATTACAATTTTTTACAGCTAAAATTAACAAATCACAACTTTTTCCCAAAACTTTTCAACATCATTTTTTCTGAAAGCACTTTTTCATCCAGAAATGTAAACACTTAATATATATTAATACTAGTCTTGTGCATACTCACGTTGTGAGTGACGAAATTAATTTTCTAAAAACTTATATATTTAAAATAAGAAGTAAAAAATAATGAAAAAGAAATAAAATTGTTCATAGTGTGAAAATAAAGGAACTTTAAAAAATAATTTTTTTTTCAAAATAATAGGAAATCTAAAGAAAATGAAAAAAGTGTTATATTTTTTATACAATACTTAAAATTACCCATAGTTCCTCTCCAATAACCCTTAGATAGGAGAATAATGCAATTCAACGCACTCGAACCCATATCTTCCTGTATTGGTAACAATGCCCATGCCATTCGATTTAAGACTCAACCAACGAAAAAAAAAATGTTATATTCAATGGGAACTAGTATGGTTTAAGCAAAGCTTTGTGCTAGGTTGTTGTTTGTTTGTCTTAAATTATTATAGAGTAAAAATTTGAAAGTTAAAATATGTTTTAAGTTTTTATACACTTCATACATTTGGAATTTAATTATTCTACTTTTATTTTCAAGAATTTAGTTCCTCTACTTTTCAAATTTAAAAATTCAAGTCCAATTATTACCATAGTTAAAATTCTTCTATTAAATTTACTGGTCTAACATTTTAAAATTTAAAAAACAAATCACTTGATAATCATGTAACAATAAAAATAATTTTGAAAATGCTAATGTTGATTTTTTTTTTCTTTAAAAACACCAGCTCGAACTCGTTTCTATAAAATAATGTTCTTAAAAATTTAACATCAACATTTTGATAGAAATAGTTAATAATATTTAAACTAACTAATGATATTTTAAGTAGAAGGGCTGAATTATGTTAAAAGTTAAAGTAAATAGACTAAATCTCAAGTTTTAACATAGTATAGGGGCTAAAACTGAAATTAAACTATTATCTTATAATTAAAAAAATAAGACAAACCCAAAAAAAATAAAAAATGGTGTAAATTATATATAATAATATAACATTTTAATATAAAAAATTAACCATATTAACTATTTAAATTAATTAATAATATTATAAAAATATAAAACTACATCTAATCGAAATTTAAAGATAATAAAGATGAAAGTTAAACCTTTTTTATAATGTAAAGAAAAACCACTAACTTTCAAAATCACAGCCAAAAACAGAAACAGTACATAAACTACTCAATGCAAAAAAACAAGGACACGTGTTTGACTGTAAAATCCTTGGGACACTACTTTTTATATAAAAGTAAAGATAGGAGAGAGAAAATAAGAGAGTGAAAGTCCAAGGGTTGTTAGTTCTTTTTAAATGTGAGTAGACACCTTTATCCTTAGCTATATAAATGTATGGATAAAATATTAGTGTTATAAGAAAGTGAAAATAATAGAAATTTAAAAAATGAAATATATTCAAAATAAAAGAAAAGGAAAAAATTGATGTATTTAATTTGAATAGAATTTATATCTATATATTACATAAAACTAACTTGTTGAGTATTTTTCTGTGCCCTTTAAATGGTAGTGTTTATTTTTTTATTTTTCGAAAGAAAACGACACAAAAGTCAAACCTTAATTTATTGCTTCATGAGTAATAATGTTATAAATATCCAACACATAATCCATATCGAAATACAAATCAAGTCTATTTTTAATGGCTAAGTCACAAAGTAAATCTACTTCATTATTACTATTGCGATTAATCCAGTTAATTTGGACCGAATCAAACATATTAAAGGCTTTACAATCCTGCTTTATGCGCTATCCCAAAATAGTGACGTCCTGCGAACTCTTTTTGACCGTATTGACCAGTTTAGCACTATCTGACTCTAAAATATGCTGGGCCACTTTTAACCGAGCAGCCAATTTTAAGCCTTCATTTAAAGCTTCCAATTTCGCCCATATCATATCCAAAGACTTATCAACAAATTTATAATAGCCCCTAAGGACAGAGCCTTCATGATCTCTCACGATACACCCAAACCACTGCATCCAAACGAAACAGCAGCGTCCACATTCACTTTGACGTAACCATTTGGGGGTTTTATCAAACCCTTGCTCGCAAGAATAGGGGGAATTACCGAAGGTTCAGTCGGATTAAAGATTCTGAAGTCTTTGCGTAGTGTTTACGCCCTTTCCCACACCATCAACGCCATATCCATCTTGCCCTGAAACACCATTTTGTTTCTATTGTTCCAGCTATTCTAGAGTAGAGTAAAAAAAATCAGTCGCAGCCTTGTTGTCGAGATCATGAAAGACATCTTCCAACCAGTCAATACAACTGTTGTAGTTTCTGTCGAGCAGCCTATTATTTCAACCCCCAATAACAATGATTTCACGAGCCTTTGGGCAATCTTTCATTGCATGAATCAATGTTTCGTCTCTGTTGTTTCATCTTGGACAGGTTTTTGAGAACCCCTGGCGAATACGAGCAATGTTATCGAAAGTGGGCAGGATATTATGACCGATTCTCCAACTGAAGATTTTAATCTTGGGAAGCATTTTAAGTTTCCAAATGGCTCTCCAAAAAAATCTGTGGGGGCCAAAACCAACTCTCTTAAGGATCAGCCAGGAATAGGCCAACTTCGACCTGTAGAAACCATGCGGGTTTTGAATCCACATTCTGGTGTCTTTGACCTCATTATGAGGAATGGATAAATTACAGATACAGTCCCCCAGATTTTTGCCATAAATCTCAATGACCCTCTCCTTTTTCCATTGCCTATCATTGTGGTCCCATAAGTCTTTGACTTTCTTCTTGTCATTTGTAAAAGGGGACTGACAAACAGACTCGCCTTTAAGGCCTTTAATCCCCCAATGGTCCCACCGAATATCTATTGTGTTGCCGTTGCCCATTTGCCATATAAAGCCATCCTTTAAAGTGTTGGCCACCTTAGCAATGCTCATCCAGGTGAAAGAAGGTTTATCACAGTGTTTATGTCTGAACACATCACCATCAGGGAAGTATTTAGCACTTAACATTTTAAAACATGAGGTTTCCTTTTGAGTAAAAAGTCTTCAGGCTTGTCTGCCCAATAAAGCCAAATTAAAAAGATGTAAATCCCGAAAGCCAATACCGCTTATACCCTTAAGAAAACATAACTGATCCCAAGCCATCATAGCCCATCCACGGGTCTTATCATTATTAGTCCACCACATACGACCCATTTGTGAGTGAAGGTCCTCAATAATACCTTTTGAGGAAAGAAAAATCGAGAAAGTGTAGGTCAGTATAGACTGAATAATAGCTTTGATGAACACCTCTTTCCCTTCGTAAGATAGCAGACATTTTGACCAACTGTTTATTCTACAATTGCACCGATTGATCATGTTAGTAAAAGCTAATGACTTTTTTCTACTAACGGGTATCGGTAACCCTAGGTAACTATCTAGCTTGTCAACCATACGCATACCAAGCATAGAACTAAACAGCTGCCTTTGGGTCAACGGGTTTTCAGGTTAAACATAATCATGGATTTGTCCTTATTAATCTTTTGGCCCGAATCACAATTAAAATTTGCAATAATATTTACAATTTCCTCCATATCCCTTTTTCTATTATGAATAAAAAGAAGTGCGTCATCGGAAAAAAAGAGGTGATTTATACGCGGCCCATTTAGGCTAGTCCGAATTCCTTTAAGCATATTATTGTTTTGAGCACGAATTAACAAATTTAAAAATGCTTCCATGCAAAATAAAAATAGGTAAGGAGAGAGAGGATGTCTCTGTCTGATGCCCATTTCTGGCAAAAATGTTTCGGAGAGAATGGAGTTGCATTTGACAACATAGCGGATCAAACAAATGCATCTCAGAATTTTTGTCACCCAATCATTTGTGTAGCCCATCTTCTTCATCACCTCTTCAATAAAAGTCTACTCTACTCGATCATATGCTTTGTTCATATCGAGCTTAATTATGAATCCTTTGTTTGGCCCATTCTTTGCACTTTGGAGGTAATGGACTAGTTCATGGGCAATCAAAATGTTGTCGTGGATCATCCTCCCCGAAACAAAGGCGCTCTGATTTTGGCTAATGCGTAACGGGAGTGTTTCTTTCAACCGATTTGCAAGCACTTTGGCAACAATTTGTTACACCACCCTACAAAGACTGATTGGGCGAAAGTTAGTCATATCCACAGGCTCTTAAGTTTTAGGGATGAAAGCAACAATTGTATCATTTAGACTGCCCACATTTCTAACACCCCTAAGAACCTCATGGCACAATTTGATAATATCATCCCCCATCACGTCCCAATTTTCTTTGAAAAAATTTCCCTACAAACCGTCAATTCCCGGGGCATTCCTAGGATCCATTTGACTAAAAGCTTCCTTAATTTCGTTGTCTGTAAACTCCTTTAGTAGTCTACCATTCACTTCCCTTGAAATACAATTGTCAATATAGACAAGGTTTAACACAGTATTAGTATTTAAATTTGACTTAGAATAAATTTTGAAAATACTCCCTGGCCGCCTTGCAAATATCCGTTGTGTTTTCTCTCCAGTTGCCATTCATGTCTTTTAGTCTAGCTATGTTGTTTTTTTTCTTTCTATTCGTAGCTCTAACATGAAAGAACCGGGTATTTCTGTCCCCCTCCTTCAACCAGTTGACCCTCGAACACTAAGCCCAGTACTTTTCCTCTTTATCCAATAAATTTCCAAGTTTAAATCTCACAGCTTTAAGTCTATTACCCGTGAAAGTACTCCCAGGGTTGTCAATGATTTAATTTATATTCGCCTGAAAAGTACCAATCTGGTTGAACATTTTTTAAAACTTTTTATACTGCTACCCTCCAAGGTCTTCACCCACCTTCTCAATTTTTCCCAGAATATCCATACAGCCATTCTACCAAGCTTCATTAATAAATTATTTTGCTTTTTTTTCTTTGGCCCATCAGACGTCATATCTAAAATTAAGCATAGGATCTCTTCTCCTATCTCTCAGCTTACGGCCTTCGGTATCTAAGACAATAGCATCATGGTCAGAAATGGATTGACGAATCACCTTGGTTTCCATGAACGGGAAGCTTGCCACATCATTAGTAGACATCAAAAAACGATCGAGTCTCTCCTTGACCATCGTTGTACCCTCCTTGTTATTGACCCAGGTAAACCACCCATTATCTATTTTCAAGTCAACCATTAAAAACTCATCAATGATCTCACGAAAATCCTCCATAAGGACATTTGGCTTCCTCTTGCCCCTTTCTTTTTCCGCATTGTTAAGAATCACATTGAAATCTCCCCTAATGATCCATTTCTCCTTAACCGACTTACCAACCCTTCTTAGCCTATCCCACGAGCATTTTCTTTTATTTGGATCAGCATTCCCGTAAAAACCCATAAAACCAATGGGATTATCATTCTCCAGGTGAATCATTGAGTCAATATGGTTGCTAGAATAGTTTATAATTTTGACCTAAATGCTATCTTTCCACATCATAACAAGGCCTCCACTTTTCCCATTTGCATTAACAGCGAAGCAACCTTCCATCCTGTACTTACTGCGAATAAGAGAAAATTTATTAGCTTGGATTTTTGTTTCACAAATGAATATTATATCAGTCATTTGCAACGAGAAGTTGCTTTAATTCACGAACTGTCGTAGGGTTTCCAATTCCACGAAAGTTGCAGCAAAGGATCCTCATTGCTGTTGGCGGGGCTAGTCGCCGGCCCCTGCCTTACATGGTGAAACATTGTCTAGAAATCTTCTCCTCATGATTTTGGATGGGCTCTTGTCTGTGTTGTCTCCATTCAGACCCCTCTGTCTCTTTCTTTTGCTTTTAAAGCATCCCAGTCCATCACACATAGATTTATGGTTCCTTTCTTCAAGAGGAGAGGTAGATATTGAGTCCTCTTTGCATCCCTTATCTTTTTCTTTCTGTAAAAATTGCCCATTATCATTCTTTGTTTCTGTTTTGCTCTCCTCTTTGTCCTCATTCGATAGAGTATTTGTTGCCATTATTTCAACTCTATTTCTATCCATTTTCCCCTGTCCTGATTCTGGACTACTATATTAGCCCTTATCCAGCTTCCATATTGGAGATTTAATACATTTGTTTTTGCACTTTTTTGAGTATGTCCGATTAAGCCACAAGAGTAGCAAAAAGCTAGTAACCTCTCATACTTTAGCGCGATATTATTTCTGTCCCATCTCTTCCCACTAGCTCACAATCCTAGCAAATGTTTTAAAACATTGATTTTTATTTTTAACCTTAAGAATTCAGTCCAACCCCCATTTTTATCCTTCCAGTCAATCGCCACCAACTCACCTATGACATTTCCCACATCCAGCACAGTTTGACGGTCTATATATTCCAAGGGTATGTTGTAAACCCTTAGCCAAAAAGGAGACAGGTTGAACTCATATGTATCTATGTCTTTTCCCTTAATGAAAGGCATCATAGAGAATAAACAGTTGTCGAACAGCCAGGTATGAGGTTGAGGATTATGCTTCTACCTTCCAGACATCCAAACTTAACTATTATTTCCTTGTCTTTCAGGGCTAAAAAATTTACCTCCTCTTTTGTGAACCCTAACGACCTGAAGACTCTATACATCGCCTCCCTATTCAGTTTCTCCTCCGCCATTATTTTGCCCACCGCCCATGATTCAAACCCTTGGAAGTTGTTGTCGATATTGGTGCTAATGACCTGGGTAGACTCTTCTTCTGAAAACTTCAATCTTTCGAGCATCGCATTTATGTCATCAGCCATTGTAACCCTTGTCGCAATTCGGGTCCACTTGGTTACAGGTCAGCAAGCAGACGAAACCACGCGAATACCTTGAGAGGCCCTCCAAAAAACGTACAACCCTAGAGCCAGGTCTCAAAAGGCAACAAAGTTCACCGTCAAACACTCGGAAACCCTTCAAGAAGTCCCCATCCCAAAGCCAGACTTTGACAGAGACCTTTCACGTCAATCTACAAGCCCCGTATACCACCGAATAAATCCTTTAAAGTAAAGGAGAAACAGCCACGATAACACGTAAACACCCAAACCCCAATACTGCCATAATATTCAATGAATAAAAGGCAGACACACGAAAGCAAAAAATAAGAAGAGAAATCGCTTGAATCTTACCTTATTACTAATATGAATATTAATGGTGGTGTTTGTTTATTTATATGATATGGGTATTGTTAATTGATATGACGTACTAGGTGAGTTTCATGCATATAAACATGTACCCTACCTTAAACTTAACACATGTTTATGCAATCTCATGCACTATCTCATGTGTGACCTTGCAGGAAAATATAAGTACTCATCTTGCGAATAATCATTATCATGCGACCTCGATGGAAACCGGCCCGTCCAACCCGAACCCATTCGCATCTTGAGCCAATGATAACAAGTATCATAACGCAACTCTGAATAGGAGTTAATAGAAGTATTTTACATATAATATATTACTAACCTCTAATAGTAGTTAATAGAGCCATTTTAAGTAGCATAAAAAACCAAAGGGTACTTTAGGTATTTTAGATATTTTATTAAAAAGTAATTAATTAATTAATTTTAGTTATTATTATTATATTTAATGTGTACATATTTCCGATGAAACATTCAATTTTTTTTTAAAATATTTATTAAATTTATTATAATTATTGCAGTGGAAGATTAAGAATAATACAATTTCTATATCTTATATCTTTTCAATTCAAGTTTTTAAGTAATATCATTTTGTGTTTTGTTTTCATTTCATATGAAGACTACAATATACTGGATAAGAAAAAAAACCTAATTAAAATTTATTTTAATATATTTATACCTTTTTTATAATCAATTTATTGTTATTTCTGTTTATTTTATAAAAAAGGTAAAAATATTTTATAAATCCCTGAATATTTTTTAAATTTATAATTTAGTCTCTATATTTTTTTTTCATGAATTTAGTCTCTGTACTTTTTAGATTTCAAAATTCAGTTTTAATTGTTAACATTATTAAAAAAAATATTAATTTATTGGTGTGACATTATGAAATAAAAAAATATATGCACCTGATAACCATGTAACTAAAAAGATGACATTGTAATGAATATAAATTTGACAAAAGAAATTTTACAATGTTCACAATTAAATTTAAAATTTTAAATCTAAAGAGTAGAGGAATTAAATTACTTAAAAAGAAATAAAAGGGGGACTAAATTCTAAATATATAAAAAAATATAACAACTTGGAACATATTTTAACTAATATTCAAACCACAACTCGTGGTGGTACTCCTAGTTGAGTAAAAATTGGTAGTTATTATTATTATTTAATGTGAACAGACATTCAAGGTAGATTTGTTTCATGTAAAATTTTGTCTTTTTTTATTTATTTATTTTATGGACAATAATTTGATTAAGGAATAATCGGTAATAGATCAACAGAAAATAAGTCATTTTTTTTTCTGAAAATTTACTTACCATTTTCAAAAATGCAAGTAATTTTCTAGAAACTAACTCTTTTATGAGTAAATTTATTTTTATATAAAAATTAATTTGAATTATACCTAATATTATCATATTAATAATAATATTTTAATTCTAGTTTTTAAAAATAATAATACAAAATATTGTAATGTTCAATATTATTAAACATACATATTTAATTATTTATATTTAATAATATAATAATATATTAATATAATCACTATAATTTATTATTTTAATAAATTATTTAAAATTAAAATTTTATATTAATATGATATGTATTACAATATGTAATAATAAATTTTTATAGTATAAATATGAATATTTTAATAATATAAATATGAGTATTTATTTGTTTAAATAAATGCTACTCTAATATTTTGTAGCAAATATATTTATAATGTGTTTGTTCCACTAAGATCAACTTTTATAAAATGATTTCAGAAAAAATTATCAAACAACGAGATTTATCTTACACAAAATCATCTAAACTCTAAAAAATATCATCTTTTTGAAATCATTTTTAAAAGTTTTTTTTTAATAAGACAAATGCAAGCTTATATCTATAAAAATATATGAATAGAATATAAATTTTTTTATTAATTAAATGACTGAATTGATGACAATTAACTCGTAACTTCTAAACGTTTGATATTAATATAGATAAATGTATTTATTAGAAAATAGAAGCGAGTTTAACAAAATAGGATTAATGATTAACATATTCTATATTTATTAACAAATCAAGTTACTCTAAACTGGAAGAGAATGATTGTTGATTGGAAAATTATATATGTTCTCACAGTTGCTTAAAAACAATTGTGAGCCGTTGGATTTTTTTTATAAATTAAGTTTAAAGTTTTACTATCTGGAATTTTAGGTTTTAAAATTTTATTAAAATACTAGATTAATTTTATAAATATATTAAATATAACTAATTTATTATTATAATAATTGATGGCTCGCGATGGTTAGTCACCATAAGGACCGATTGGATGTCACCCTTTTTGTTTTATCTAATTTATCAATCGAAATCCTATAAATAATGTTGTTTAAATTAGATCGGATTTACCTATCAAATTAATTAAATTAACAATTAGTTAAACAATGTTGTTTAAATTAAATTAGATTGATTAAGATATCGATTGATTTATGACTTGCTTTGAATTAATTGAATTAAATTAAAACTTGATTCAACTAAAAATTAAATTAATTTTTAAATAATTTATTTAATTAAACCTACTATTCTATTCGATAACCTTGCTTGATAGAAGTGCCTTGGAGAAAGGAGTTTCATGTTAGCTATAGATAGCTAAGGCTTTTAATTATTTCAATTTTTGGTCATTGCCTTTTTGGAGTTTGAACGAAGCCTTACAAAGACAACCGTGATTATTAATTTGGATAAGAACATGCAAAAAGTCCAAGCCGAAATGAAAGGGCTTTACATTTATAGCTCCCAACCTCCATTATTAATACTTTAGCACGTAAATGCCCTAATATACATGCAACGCACGTAATCATGGTTGGACAGACATCAATTTCTTCTCTATTCAGTGACATCAATGTTCCTCTTTCTCGCTCTCTTTTCCTAATGTAAAGTTGACCCTCCACTTCCTGTATGCAAGTTGAACCGAGTCGAGGCAATGGGAACTGACTTAATAACATTCAAACTCTTTAACACCCAAGTACAAAGCGGGCTCGACACACTATCTTTAATTGCATGTGGTCACAATTAGATTTTCCTTGTGTCCCTTCGAATATTGATCCATTGGGGCCTATAAATAGATATGGAGAATGCCTTGGTTTAAACATCCTTTGTTCTCCAAATACTTTGATCAGTTCCATAAGAAAGAAAGAAAGAAATCAAATATGGGTTCCATTTCCAAGAGTTTCCTTCTCCTTGCCCTTTTAGCTGCTGCTGTTCTTCTCATTTCATCGGAAGTGACAGCTCGAGACCTTGCTGAAACCACCACTGAAAAGAACAATGGTCTGCAACTAACTAGCATGGCTTCTTAATTAGCTAATTATTTAGTATCTCCATCTCTCAACTATATTGCATGAATTGAAATCTATATGTTAGCGTAAATGACCATGTGGAACTTTTAGATATATATGGTATTGATTTTGCAGGTGAGGTGACTACTGAAACAACCGAGGCTGAGGCTGAGGTAGAAGAGGCCAAATATGGATATGGTGGATACGGGAGCCGTGGAGGTTATGGAGGATACGGAGGGCGCGGTGGGTACGGAGGATACGGAGGGCGTGGTGGGTACGGAGGACACGGAGGGCGCGGTGGGTATGGTGGTGGTTACGGTGGACGAGGACGTGGAGGTTATGGAGGAGGTTGTGCCTATGGATGCTGTCATTCAGATTATTACGGAAGAGGTTGCCGAAGGTGCTGCGCTTACGCTGGGGAGGCTGTGAATGTTGAAACACATGCTGATCCTCACTACTAAAATAAAATCATGCCAAGTTGCATGTATCTAAATAAGTTAAGTGGCATAGCAAATCTTACAATTTGCTACGTCCTAAATAAAGATGCTTCCTTAATATACAGGAATTATATATTAATAACATAAACCTTTTTTAATTTTTTATTCAGAAATATCATTATCATGCACATACCTAAGTGTTTGTCAGAAGCATTATCATAGGAATAGGGATTTTGGATATGCTTTGGAGAAAGCCATTAATAAGTGTTTAGTTGATGTCATTAATTAGAGGCTTTTATGAAATCATTATTGGAGAAAGCCATTTAATTCTCCTAAGCGGCGTCGGTTTAAAATATGGTGCAATCCGATTCGATGGAGGTTATCCAAACACTCCCCGATTGAATTTAAGGGTTCTACAAAGTTTTACGAAAAATATATTTTTTTAATTTTTCGTATTTATTTCAAACAAAATAGTTTAGTCAATAGAAAATGACTTACAAGTTAAGGTAAAATAAATTATTTTTCTGTAAAATAATTTATCCTTTTGAAAAGCATAAGTTAATTTTTAGAGAAGAGCTCCTTTATAAAAAATTAACTTAAATCAAACCTAATATTATTATATTATTAATAATTTTTATTTTTATTTTTAAAAATATTTAAAATTATTAAAATATTATATTTTTCAATATTATTCAACATACATATTTAATTATTTATATTTAGTCATATAATAAATATAATTTATTGTTTTAATAAATTATTTAATATTTTAATTTTATTTTAATAATGAATTTTAAAATAATAATTTTAAATAATATTATTCACATATTATTAAAAATATTCAATACTAATATTTTAATAATAAATATTTATTACAATTATAAATATATTAATAATAAATATTTTGTAGTATAAAGGTTAAAATATGTCATGTAATTTAGTCTTTATAGCTTTATTGAAAGAATTTATTCTTTTTACTTTTCAAATTTGAAAATTAAGTCCAATTGTTGACATTGTTAATTTTTTTTGTCAATTTTGTAGATGTCACATTTTTAAATAAAAATACTCACTTGATAGTCATGTAATTAAAAAAATAACATTGCAATGAACCTGAATTTAACATAATATTTTTAACATATTCAAAAACAATGTAAAATATAAAATATAAATAAAAATAAATTCAATTAAACAATGAAAAAATAAGAAAATCTCAAATGTATGTTTGTTTCATTGAAAATATTTTTTATGAAATATTTTTAATAAATCTGTTAAACAACAAAAAATATTTTACACAGATTCATCCAAATACAAGAAAAATTGGTTTTTCCAGAAAAATAAATAATTTTCCAAAAATTATTTTTAGTAAAACAAACGGAGCCTAAGTTAGAAACTGATTCTTTTGTCTAAACATATACTAACGCACTGGAGCTTAGTGATATCAAAGCAGCCTTAAATACATAGTTTATTCCTTAAATTTGTTCAAAAGTATTTGGTTATTATCTGAATTTTTTTATTTAATTGATACTTAAACTTGTATTCTGTCATTTAGATTAGTAATTTCATATTAACACCATTAGTTTGTGTAAATGTAGCACTAATGACCAATTTTATAATGACTCGTGATAGCATTTTAGTATGACACATGACGAACATAAATTAAAAATTAAAAATCCTTTAAAAATATAACTTAATTTAAAAAATATATAATTTTTTAGATAAATTCAAGTGCCAATTAAATTTTTTTGAATAAATTATGATACCAACTAAATACTTATAAACAAATTTAAAAAGAAATTATATATTAATCTTTAAATAATTAATACTATTAACAAATTGAAAAAATGAACGTGACGAAATATAAAATTAAATATCAATTAAAACACTTTCGAAAAAGTTGATTATTTATCAATCCTATCGACGAAGTCCTGTGGGAAGTGAGGTGGAGACTCGAGACTGACCCAGAAACGGGATTTCATGTCAGATTGATAGCTAAGCCTTTTAATTAAAATCTGAACTGGATAGGAGACTGCAAAAATAGTCCACGCCAGATGAAAAGGGCTTTACATTTATTGCTCCCAACTTCCATTTTTAATACATTTGCACGTAAATGCCCTAATATCCATGCAACGTTCCGATGGTGGGACAGACACCAACTAGTATTTTCTCGAGTGATTCGTCTTCCTCTTTTTCACTCTCCTTTTCTAATGTAAAGTTGACCCTCCACTTTCAAAATTCAGACTCTGTAAGCAAGTTGAACCGAGTCGAGACAGTGGGAACTGAGTTAATAAGATTGAATAGTTTGGGGCTATTTTACTCAAATAACCTAAAAATAATAATTAATTATGTAAATAACCCTAATTCAAAAATAATCACTTAAATAACTTGAAATGAACAGTAAAATTAAGTTATGAGATTAGATGGCCGATATCATTATTTTTTCTATTAAAAAAATAATTTTTAGGGTTTTGGACACCCATATATATATTTTTTCAAAATAATTTTTTAGGGTGTTGCAATATTCCCATCCCTTTTTTTCTGGTAGGATCTTGAAGGATGATGGTCCATACCAATTCCACCATTCTTGAAACATATTTGAGAATTTGAATTGGGTGCCGTATTTGAAATATATGAGCCAAGAATGTCTCATATGTTGGTTGTTCATTAAGAAGGCGTTGTACCATGCCATTTGGTAATCCCAATATGTGAAATATGGGTGGTGGTCAATTTTGGTGGTAAATTTGATTGAAAATTTCTTTGGAGAATTTGAGTTTTCACTCCAATCCCTTAGTCGAAAAATTTTTAATATTTGGGCTGTTGAATGGGTAATAAAATTTGGATCTTTTGGGTCTGTGTAGTGTTTGAACAATACTTATCCAGTTTGAAACAGTATGTTTTCATAATACTGTTGGAGATTTTGAGAATCCAAAGGCTTGAAATGTCGTCCATTGAAAAGTTCTTTCGCAAGTATATGTGGAGGTTTTTCTGAAAATTCTTCCTCCATAACAAGAATTGTTTCAAAATATTTTTTTGGAAAATACTGTGAGGATTTTTGTGTAGCAGTTTGTGAAGTCACTACTATTTTTTTTGGAAAAACATCTTGGAGAGATGTATTTTTTTAAATATTTTTGAGAGATTTTGGTTTGTGTAAAACAATCTCTTTATTTTTTGAAATTTTTGTTGCTTCACCAGCAATTTGCTTGAGAGGAGTTTCCTCTTTCATTTGAGAAAAGGCCAATGCCACTTCTGGAGATTGAGAAAGGGACTCAATCCATTTTTTGATTTGAGTACCAATTTTATTTGGATCTTGTGCATATTGAACGATTATATTTTTGGAGGATTTTGATGAGGATGTGATCTCTCATTTTCTTCTTCATGGCAAATTTCATACCATGACTTAATTGGTTTTGAGGAAATTTGGGTTTTGGATGACTCTCCTATTTTTCATTTTCCTTTGCCTCGGAGTTTGGGTGGCATTTTTGAAGAAACTCTCTGGTGAGAAAATTAGGCAAAGAATTAATTTCTCCTTTGATGAATTCAATATCAAAATCAAATATGCTCAAAATTGTCTGCCATCTTGCAAAAATCTATTTTGAGGCAATATTTTGAACATCTTTTTGTAAAACTTTTTTTGTTGATTTGCAATCAATTCGTAAAAGAAATTTTTTATTTAATAAATCACTTTGAAATTTTGTAATGCATAAAACAATTGATAAATTTTCTTTTTTAATAATACTATAATTTTGCTGAGTTGGATTCCTGTGTTTAGAAGTAAATTGGACTATTTGTTCTTTTCCCCCTTTAACTTGTTTTAGGATCTCACCGTATCCTATTTCAGAAGCATCTGTTTCTACAATCTTGGGGACATTTGGATCAGCTAAATATAAACAAGGAAGCTTAGTGATTTGTTTTTTAAATTGGGTGATAATATTGGTGTGGTCATTTGTCCAAGGTAGTGGATTCTTTTTTAGCCTATCATATAATGGTTTACATAATTTGCTAAGACCTGGATAAAAGTCTATGGCATAATTGAGGCTTCCTAAGAATCTTTGTAATTAAACTTTATCAAGGATTTGGTCTGGGAATTTGCTAGCAAACTCTATGGACCTTTCTATTGGGGTAATGATTCCTTGGGTAATGTAATGACCTAAAAACCTTACTTTGGTTTGGAACAAACTTATCTTGGATTTAGAAACTACTAAACCATTATTTTTTATGACTTTTATAAAGATGGATAAATTTTGAAGTGTTTTTCTAAATTTTCTGAAAACACTAATACATCATCGATGTATACTATTGTGAATTGAGAATATTGGTAAAAAATATCATTCATTATTCTTTGAAATTCAGATGGAGCATTTTTTAATCCAAAAGGCATTACATTCCATTCATATTGTTCAAATGGTACAATAAATGTCGTTTTATATCTTTTTTCTTTTATTTGGATTTGCCAAAATCCAAATTTCATGTCAAATTTTGAAAAAAAAAATTGCATTATGAAGTTTCTGTAACAAATCTTTCTTATTTGGTATTGGGTACCTAATCCATTTTAAGGCTTGATTGAGAAGTTTGTAATTAATTACTAATCTTGGCGTTCCTCTTTCGAGTTCTGCATTTTTTATTACATAAAATGCTAAACAACTCCAAGGAGAACTGCTTTTCCTAATTAAATTTTTATTAAGAAGATCTTGTATTTCTTTTTTGCAAAATTCTTCCATTTCTTTGTTCATTTGTATTGGTCTTGCTTTTGTGGGTATTTGTTTTTCATCAAAATTATTTTCATATGGTAATGTTACTTCGTGTTTTTTCCTATTCCAAAAAGCATTAGGAATGCTATAACAAATTGTTGATTCTATTTCTTATTTGATTTGATTTATCTTTTTTTGTACTTCTCTCTTTTCTAATTGTCCAGTCAATTTTTTAAAACATATTTCTTCTTTTAGAAAAGAGATTTGTTTTTGTTTTTGATTAATTAAATTATTGATTTGCCCACTATGGATGGATAAAGATTTTAATAAGTTGAGATTTCTTATTTTTTATTTTTCTACAAAAAGAAATTCTACTTTAGTGTTTAAAACTTTGGTGGAGGTAGAATTATTTGTTACTTTATATGGTTTGAGTAAGGATATGAATGGGGTTTCTAATATAATGTCTTGGGTAATATCTTCTACCATTAAAAAACATGTTTGATATTTTATACCTTTGTTGCATATTTCTACAATGGAAATTTTGTAAGTAATTTTTAGTTTTTTACCAATTGCAGCATTAAGAGATTCTGATGTTTTGTCATAATATTTTGTTGGAATTATCCTTTCTCTAATACAGTTTTGGTCTGCTCCTGTATCAAAAAGGGCTATTGTTTCTAATTGAAATTCATTATTTATGACAATATTTATTTTTATTAAATATCTTTGGATAGATACTTTAGTTAGAACCATCATACATTCTTATGTATTTTCTTCAGGTTCGGGTTCAGTTTCTGATGAACTATGGATTTCATGTTTTAATGTTTGCATTTGTTTTTTTTTTTTCATTTTTTGTTGTTCCATTTTAAGCTGAGAAAGTTCTAATTTAATTTGTTTTATTTTTAACTGTAATTCAAAATTTGTAATTTGTCTGGGTTTTATTTTTTCATATTTATTAAATATTATATCTTGTATATTATACATTTGTGATTGACTAGAAATAATTTCTTTTTCCTTTTCTGGTTTATCTTTTAATAATTATTTTAATTTCAAAAGGTATTCTCTTTTAAGTTCTGGGTATTGAATTTTATCAATTACTTCAATCATAAATTCTTGGTCTTTGGTTAACATATTAATTGAGAGTTCATTTTCATGATTAGAAGATTGAGATGTTGTATGTAATTCGTCTATTTGTAATTCATCTATTTCGGTAGATGTATCATTTTCAGAAGAAGTTGTTTCTAAGAGAATCTCATTTAATTTTTGTTCTATTTCTTCATCTAGCTTTAAATTATTAATTTTTCTTTTAATTTTGCAATATTTTGAGATGTATCATGGTTTTCCACATCTATAACATTTTATTGTTTTATCTATTTTGTTTTCTATTTTTTGCCGTGTCTTTTCTTTTCTGTATTTTCTATATTTAGGTTTTTTTATAATATTCTGAAATATTCTTTCTCCTATTTTTTTTGGTTTTACAGGGTAACATATTTTTAAATAAGAAGGTTTATTGCTAATGTCAAATTGGTGGCAGAATGATCTTAATTTCTTTCTACATTGAATCTTTCTTTCTTAAGTTGTTTTTGTAATTTTAAATCTTAACAAATTTTTAATCCTTCTTTTTGGGTGAAACTAATTAGTTCACCATATGTAAGTTTTTTATATGGAATATTGCCTCTGTAATTTTCTCTTATTTGATTTCTAACTTTTTCTCCTAGTAAAGTAGGAAGTCCTGCTAGAAACTTTTCTTTCCAAAATGGTTGTTGGTTATCAGATCTTTGCATAACTCTAGTCATAAAGACATCTTTATACCATTTAAAATTGATTAATTTTTTGCATTTTAAATTTGACAATAATTCTGAATTTCTATCTTTAAGATGAGAAGGATCTCTTATAAAGTGTCTAGAGATTGAGAAAATTAAAGTTGCTACTGTATCTTAGATTTCTCTTGTTTATCTAAAATATTTTTTCCTTAATCATCTTTTTTTATTGCTTTTAAGATTTCTTCTTGTTGGATTTTAGTGAGTGCATGGTCCCACCATCCTTTTAATTGACCAGTAAATCCAGCAACTAAAAGATTGGTTATAGCATGATCATTGATTAATCCATTTTGGTTTTGGGTTTTATAAACATTTGAAACCATTGTCATTTGTTGTAATAAACTAAGAATATTGTATTCAGACATTTCATTTATATTCCATTCATAAATTGTATTAGCATTGTATTTATTCTGAAAAACAAGTTTTTCTTCTATATTAAGATCAGGTGTAGTGGTTTTTGGATAATATAAATTTTTTGGTTCTTTCCAAGCTGTCTTGTTAATTTGTTGTTCATCTGACTGGTCAGAGTCAGATTGGGAGGATTGGTGTAATGTATTTACTGAATGTTGGGCTTGCATTGGGGTATCAGGTGCAATTAATTCAGACTTGTAACTTTCCAAAGCATCAAGCATATTTTGGATTTCTGTTAAGAAATCATTTTGGGGTTTTTGGAAAGGTTTTGGAATCTCATAAGGTGTAAATATTGGTTCTTTAGAATTTATTCTGTTACCTCTTTTATGATTCTTTCCTAATCGGTTGACTTTCTACCAAATTCTCAATATAATCTAATTGTTTTCCTATTGTATGAAGACTGATATTTGTATAGTTGTTTTGTGCTACTATCATTTTAATATCTTTTGATGAGATTTGTTCTCTTGCATCAGGAGCTCTCATTCTAAAAGGATTTACTTTTATTCTAGTATTTTTGTGAAGATATTGAACCTTCATTAAAGAGGGATGTTGAGATTCAACTTCTCCTTTATTAGTCTGCCATCTAGTATTATGTTTTATTATATTAGTAGATTCTGAATAATATTCTTCAAACCATTCAAAGAATTTTATATGAATTTTGTGGCTATTCATAAATTCATAATATTCTTGAAGAATGCTTTCTTTTTTATCATTATAATTTTTAAAGTAATCTTCTCTTTTTAGCTTATTTTTGTTGGAATAGAAGTGCTTTCTACACCATTCCTTATTTATCTCAAAAGTTTTTTCTAAAGCAAATATTTCTGAATTTTCTCCTTGTCTTGCATTATTAGTCATTGATGAATATGTTGGTGACATATTTGGTGAATTTTGGGGACTCTCTTCCTCTAAATTTAACTTTCTAAAAGTTGTGTTGATACTTCCTATTTCGAAGGAATGTCTTGGAGGCATTTTTTGTGGCCTATTGAATGTTAATTCAACTGTGCTATCTTGGTGTTGAGAAATTTCACTTAATGAAGTGTTTCTTATTGAAGTTAGTGCCACAAGGTCTGTAGCACCCTCAAGTTTTCACCTATCAGGAAGGTTTATTTCATGCCATTGTATTGTTCTTGGGATTGTGGTATGAGATCTTGAAGTATTTGTTTCTATTAAAAGGGTTTCTCCTTTTGGGCTTTGAAGTAAAGCCTTGGTATTAACTACAGAATACATAGCTTTGAAATGGAGTTTATAGACTAAAGTTAGTACTTTCAAACCAGGAAGCATTTTGTAGTTATGGGTATGTATTTAGAGGGTCAAAGATTGTAAAATTTTTTTGTCAGTCAAAGAAACCATAAAATTTGGATAACAATTAAAATGTATTGGGCCAGTATATAAGCTTGTTTCTATAGTTTCTAATAATGAGTCATTAAACATGATGTGCCTTTGGTCTCTTAAGAAAATTAAAATTGAGGTATTTTTAGTGGCTTCAACACTAAGAGGTTTGACACCAACTTGGACTATTCCAAAATTGACATATTTGTATTTTTGTTCTTTGAGTTTATTAGTGACGGCTTTATCTAATAATTGGATTTTTTTCATATTCTTTTTTAATAGGTAAACTCATTTCTTTTGTTTTTATAACGTAACTGCAAAAAGTATTTAAATTTTTAAAAGTTATTTTCTTGTAAACTTGGTTTGTTGGAAATCTTGGAAGAGTCCAATTATCAAATCTTTAGGAAATATTTTCATAATGTTCTTCTTGTTCATTAACAGTGTTGTTTGAGGTTTGGTCAGACTCTTGGAATTGATTGGAAACAAAGCTTGCAAAAGAATTGGTTCTTCTAAGGAAGGGAAACATTCTTTATTTTCTTATTTCCTACAAAATGGGTTATACTATCAGGATTTCAGATTATTATAGTTGCCTACAGGGATACTTTGTCCTTGACACGCCTAACCCATGGCTAACTGGACTGTGTATCAATACTAAGCAAAATAATACATTAATGAAGACAATTAAACCAGAACTCGAAAATATAGAAAACAAATTGAATATTTTCAAAACTTAAAAATACCTGCTCCTTCTTGGCTCTGATACCAGATTAATCTCGACCAAAAACACATTTACAGAACAATCTATTTTTCTCAAAATTGTACATTTCTTAGATTGTTTCTTGGAATTATTCCTATGAGCAAGATCAATGTACTAGAATTCCATTATTAGTTTGAAACTATAGAACTAAAATGGTAGGACAAGTTTAATGATGAAAAATATAATTCAAAATATTTGAATAATTTTTTCAATAAGAATATGAGATTATGTAAGTTCGCAACCCCGGATCAAACCACAGCAAAATTCTTTCAAGCAAAATCGACAGCTAGTGCAATGTTAGCTCAAGCCAAGACCAAGAAGGAATACAAAAAACTCATGGCTGAAATGCTCAACTCAATGGATTCCGAGTTTGAAGATGAGAAATCTTCAGCGTCTTCAATCAAAACGGTGGATCTTGCAGATGATACCACCTCGGTAACCATTACCAGGACCAAGAAAAAATAATGCAAAAGAAAGAAATGAAAGAAGAGGAACAAGAAATATTCTCTGGCGTAAACAGTAAAGATTCCCTGCAAGAAAAAAACGAGTGAACAGGAAATATTCTCTAGCGTAAATTTTAACACCCCAGACCTAGCCTAGACGTTATGGCCGAATCTGGTGATGTCACAAGGAATGGGTTTTGAAAACAGTGTTGACTTGATAAATCATTCAATTTTGATACCTCGTGTTCGTCATGATCATATTGAAAATGTTTATTTAATTAATTTGTTTACCAAACACTTACTACAGCGGAAGTTTAATAAATGTGATAAATTTTAGAACCCCGATTTGTTATTTTTAGGAAAAACCTCTTTTGCGTCAAAACCGTCGATTGTATAAAATAATTTATCAACGCATGAAAATTATTAACAAACCAAACCATAAAGTCCAAAGAGTCCCAGAAATTACAAACTCTCAGAAGAAAACTAAAATCGTAAATAAATTAATACTAATAATTTCATGGTACAAGGAAAAGTTTACAAAAGAAAGTTTACAAGGAGAGGATATTTGAAAAGAAAGTAAAAGTGTCTAAAACTATTTTAGATTTTGATATTGATACCGATGCCATCTTTAGGCTACATACATTTCTTTTTATAGCAAAATTTCTAAATTCTATTTGATTTTTCTTCAATCCCGCACAGTGCTTCTGATAAGGATCCTGTCTTGTCATCAACATATTTGCTTCCACATTGCATAGTCTTGTCACATCATTTGTCTACCACGTTGCAACCTTTTTTGATGCCTTTTTCTTCAAGTTATCTTTTTTTTTCCATTAGTGTTTCTTGGACATTATTTCTCCACGTGGCTGGCCTGTTTTGGCTTATCCTTCTTGGATATTATCTAGATTCATTAATTCTATTTCATCTAGATGTAACGAATCTGATGACAGTTTTGGCAAGTTTCAAAGCTCCCACGTGTTAACGGTTTCCTCTATTATTTATGATAGGAAATCATCAATCTCCATATCAGCTATCTGTTTTAGTAGTTGTATAGATTCTTCGTATCTATTATTCTGGATAATTCCAGTTTCATCCGCCACTATTCTTCTTCCATTAGTCATCAATCTATAAGCCTAATGTTGAAAACTTTTTGAGCTATTGACATTAAATCAATCCCTGCTTGGGTTTGATAATAATTAAAATTATTATAACACTTGTCAATATTTTTTGTCAAGTGTTCTTTATCTTCTTTAACAGTTGATAACTTATGGCTTCTAATCATTCTTTGAATAATCCAAATTTGATATGGCTGATAAAATCTTTCTTTTTCAGCAATACCAATAAGGCTACTTATTTCAAAATAAAAATAGTAGAAAAAATCATCTTAATTTGCTTTTTGTGATAATATAGACTTAATAATTGCAGGAAAATCTTTTAATAAATGAAAAGAAAAATTTTGAACTACTATTTCTTTGACAAAACCCCAATCAATACTTTTTATATCAAATGGTTCATGATCAAGTCTAAATTTAATAGTAAAAAAATTTTCATCTATATCATTTGTAAAAACATATGCTTGTAAGAAATATTCTGAAAAAGTATTTTTAAATTGAGTTTGCTGGTTGCAAAAAACTCTATTTATTTTTGAAAAAATTTCTACGGGTAATATTTTCTTAGCTTTATTCTATAAACATAATCTAAACATTTTATTCATGATAGTCTGCAGGTTTTTTCAAAAAACTCCATTTATTCTGGTGTGGATAGCAGGCAGGCATATATTTCTTGGTTTCAATAGGACTCCTTACAAGCGTTGTTTCTATCTACTATTATCTAAAAATAATCAAGTTATTAATGACTGGACGAAACCAAGAAATAACCCCTCATGTGCGAAATTATAGAAGATCCCCTTTAAGATCAAACAATTCCATCGAATTGAGTATGATTGTATGTGTGATAGCATCTACTATACCAAGAATGTCAATGAACCCGATTATTGCAATTGCTCAGGATACCCTTTTTTAGTTTAGCTTCTCGTTAGCTTCTAGAATCTATTTCTTAGTTCAAGGTCCCTCTTTACTAACTGGAATCAAAGAATTAGTAGATCTGTTCTGCCCAAAATGGGAATGGGCTGGGGTTATGAACTTATAATCTATAATCTGATGATCGAGTCGATTCCATGATTATAAGTTCATTCCATACCGGACCAGACCAAAATAGGGCTATATACATTCTCATTATGAGAAGGGGCTACATCGTTACATTCTATTTAGGATTAGGAATGGGTGTAATCGGGCCTTCTTTTTACATATCTCTTGTTATTTGGGACCCTATTCACCTATTTTCTTTTTTTCTTCTATTGAATCGAGAAATAAATAGGTTTGATAGTCTATCTTTTTAATATAATCTATATATATTTAATAGAATCTTAATATAGAAATCCTCCGGATACTTCAAATCGAAGTAATTGGATGTCCGACTCGGGCCTATATGACATGACCGATCAATAGAAATACTCTAATACTCCACATTTGTCATATATTCCATACATCACACTAGATAGATATCATATTCATGGAATACGATTCACTTTCAAGATGCCTTGGTGGTGAAATGGTAGACACGCGAGACTCAAAATCTCATGCTAAAGAGCGTGGAGGTTCGAGTCCTCTTCAAGGCATAATATTGAGAATGCTCATTGAATTGGAATAAGTTCAGTAGCGGATCACGAGATCTTGCTGATCTTTTCTATATAATGAATGGGGAGTCTGCTTTAAAATCGTTCGCCCTGCACCCACCCCCGAGTATATGCTTCAACAGGAATCACGCACACAAGGGTAGATTGATACAATATAAACCTCTGGTAAAATGCCCCCCAGTAACCCAAATGGATAAAGTACATTACATAGTCTATTTTAGGGATTGGCGACTTACCCATTCCGTGACTTTGGCACTAGACGTTCCAAAAATGGGTACTATCGGGTCGGGTGAATTCAATAATAGACGCCTAGTGGCATTCCAGCTTTCCTTCTCCTTTCGGGACCTATCCAGAAAGAGAATCCAAGACTTCTCGGTCGTGAATATCCGAATAAGGCGAACCGCCCGTGGATATGTTTGCTTGAACAAAACAATTAGAATAGAATTAAGCTCGGTCAACTAGAATGTGTATTATCCATATATTATCCATATAGGGATCCTCCGGTTGAGAAGATCCATCGACACGAGAGCGAAGAGAAAGGTCTATCTATTTTATTTAGTTATTCATTAAACCAATGATTCGTTATTGGAACAGAGATAGCAACAACCATTTCATCCGACATGCGTATTTTTATTTTCCAATGGATTTACATCTTTCATTAATGGAAATTTTTTGATGTAGTGAGTAATAGCTCGGGTTGTTTGTTTCTTTGTTCAAGAATTCTTGTTTAGACAGTTCATACCATCCATACATAGTGTTTTGATCTAAGATTTCAATTCTTCCATGTTTCAAAGAAGAGCATATTGTTTCATGGAGCTAAGGTCCAAAATATGGAAGAAATAGGTGTTTCCACAACTCTACCACCCAGTCAATTCCGTTCCACTTAATCCCTATTTCATGACCACATATCTTTCCGGCTAAGTAATGGGAAACCTTTCTCCTCTTACATGAATCCAATTTTCATTTCATCCGGGAAAAGCCATCTTTTTCTCAACAATGTCTTTGTCATTTGATTTAATAGCCTTCCGTTAGATAGGAACAGATTTGATAAATACTGATAACTCTTGGATGGAGTATTAGAACAGAAAAATCCATTAGATAATGAACTATTGGTTCTAAGCCATCTCTGGCGATGAATCAATAATTTGAAGTGCTTTTCTTGCGTATTCTTGATAAACCAGTGTTTATATATAGATGTAGAAGGATCTGTTTGGGAAGTAAGAAGCCCTTTTGACATCTCTTCATTTGCAAAGAATTCTCGTGTGAAAACACAAAGACAAAGGACTGATCTTTGAATAGGAAAAAGAGTGGATTCGCAGGATCCCAAATGAATTGGCTTATTTGAAAAAAGGCTTGTTCTTTCGAAGATCTATCTCGTGCCTGGTACTGCATGGTTCCACTCTGCAAGAACGCCGAATTATTCTCTTGAAGATCATCCTTTTCATCATAAATGATCCGCTTACCCCGAAATGACCGGTCCCAATAGGGAAATCCCAATTCATTTGGCCTTTCGATACAATCAAATAGAAAGCCCCAAGGGCGCCATATCCTAGGAGCTCAAACTATGTGATTGAATAAATCCTCCTCTATCTGCTGTGGGTTGAGTACTCCTTCTCCTTCCCCTTCTTCAAACTCTGATTCGTATTTTTCATAAAGATTTCTCTGATCAACGATAGGACAAGATCCATTTTGCATCATATATAAGGGATTCCTCGGCTCGGACCGAAGAAGCAATGTCACTTGATCATTATCAAACTGACCGCAATCTTTTTAAATCGTGAGGATCCCACCAGACCGCTTCTACTTCTAATAGGCCATGAACTAGATCAGAATCATTCTCAACAAACCCATAAGAAGTGATCCCATTTTTTTCATCGGGTCCGAGTAGAGACCAAAGGTCTTGAGCGACCGATCTGGCAGAACAACTCAAAAGATAAAGAAGTATCATTAATTTTTTCATGCTCGTTCCAAGCTCGAAGTACCATTTGTACAAATAAGAATCCCCTTCGTTACATGTTTTCTTCTTTATATAGATAGATATAGGATCTAAGGGGCAATTAATTAGAAGTACATTTTGTACAAATGATTTCTTCCTATCGATAGAAAAGGATCCCATGATCTGAATCGATCTTACCAGGATCGCAAATCCCAAGTTTGTCTATGAAAAGCAGATCTAATTGTATTAGTGTCTATAATTGATTTCTTCTGTGTAATACTAATTGATAGGGCCTCATTGGTAAGGGCTACAAGATTTCGTGCATTGGAACCCACGGTTATGGACTCGAATCCATTAATATGGAACATTTTCTTTTCCAAGTGAAATCCCCTAGTATATAAAAGAGTGAAAAAGTACTTTCGTTGTTTTGGAATAAGAAGCCTTCGTATCTTAATACATGTATTTAATTTATTCGGGGCTATTAGAGTGGGATCCATTTTTTGGGGAATATGAGTCGAAGCAATAACAAGAATATTTCTAGTGGAACATCTTTCACAATCCTTGGAGAGATAGTTCACTAATAGACCGAGGGATAAGTAATTCGCCTCATTCACATCCAGATCATGAAAGTTTGGAATCCATATTATGCAAGGAGACATTGCTTTTGCTAGTTCGAATTGAAGGGTGATTAAAATCGGTCTATTTTCGACATCATATCCATAGTTAACGCATTCATCATAGTTAGAAGCTCCAGCTCCGTATCAAGGTCACGATCAATAGCGTCACTATCATCAATAGCGTCATTAGTATCAATATCGTCACTAGTATCAATATCGTCACTATCATCAATATTGATATCATCAATAAGAAAACCTTTAAGCTTGTTATCCAGGAACTTGTTCAGAAATACTGTAATGAAAGGAATATAGGAGTTTGTCGCTAGGTATTTGAACAAATAGGATCGTCCGGTTCCTATAGAACCTATCACTAAAATACCCCTAGAGGGAGATAGGGCTAAGTGGAGCGAAAAAGGTTTTCCACGAGACGGGAAATGAAAACTATTAGCCCCACACGAAGTTTGTGAATAAGTGATTGTCTGATAATGAGAAAGGAATATCCGTCTTTCTGCTAAACAGGATGTATTAAACTCATAATTCATTAGATACTTTTTATGAATGTCAACTAAGTATCGTAAGTAAATTGGTCCCGGTTGTTCAATCATTTGATAACCATAGTCATTCTTTGATAAATGATCACTATGAGTCAGACTCAATAGAATTTGATCAATCCTTTTTTTCTATCGTTAAGGTGGAGAACTGAACCAAGAATTCTCTTTTTTTATCATCAATCGAATCACTGTTCGCGACCCAAGATTTTATTTTCTCATCAATCCAATCACCGCTCATGTTTTTTCTTTTTCTTATCCATGAATAGATCTCTTTACTTGTATAACTGAGATGTCTAGTATTTCTCGAAAAAATGATTCGATTGATGGGATTTGGTATGATACTTATGAGATCGATGATATCGATGAGATTGATATTCAAATATTTCTTCTTAGAACATATTGATTTGACCCCATAAGCGGGACCACCACCCCATAGCATGTTGCCGCCAAAAACAGAACCCCGTATTTATTCTAGAGAATCCCCTAATTGTTCCAGAGCAACTAGAAAGAGATTCTTTAACCAGAAAGAATTCAGTTCAGATGTAGGATACCTATCCAGAAGTTTTCACAACTCAATCATGTATGATGGAATCATCAAAGATTTGACCTTTTCGAACTCTATCTGTAACTCATTATAGGCTTGGGAAACAAAGAGAAGATGTGTACGAACAAGATATCCAGCAACAAGAAGAAGGAAAAGGATTGAATAGAGGAACTCCTGAACATTTGGCGATCTCAGATGTGTCGATATCAATGGTGACTTATTGTTTCGATGAATCATTTTTTCGGAAAGAAGAAACTTATGTAAACACTTACTCAAAATCTCACTTATCAGATTCCATTGTGGAAGACATAATTTTTTCTGAAGAATTCGCCATGATATATTTGATCCATGCATAATATCATGAAAAATGGATACAAATTTTTGACTGCTACTTAGCATCGACAATAGGTCTGAAAAAGTATCTAAAAATATCAAATTTAGATATTTGTACCCAGTCGAAGTAAGGAACCATGGCATATATGTTTGGAATAGATTCCGTTTTGAGATAGTTGAAAAAGCATTATCTCGTTGAAAGGTTTTATACATCCATCTTTTCTCAAAGCATTTCTTTAGACAAAGACTCCGTTTTTTTCGCTTTTCGGATGGTAAATATTTCTCAAAACATGGAGTGTGAATCAAACCCATGTTTGAATTGAAATTGAGATACTGATGCAAGTTCTTCTCTTCTGAATCAGATGGATTCATATCTGAAAGGGGTTGACAATAAGTTCTTTCAAAATTGACTATTTGTCCCTCTGTTAGAGGTGTTCCAGAAATGTCTGCAATCGAGTAAATAGCTCTACGAACTAATAGATCGGATCAAATTGCAAACTAGAAAGATTTGTACAAGTTATAGCTTTCGTCACCACTTTGTGGAAAATTATTAGATATGAATATGTTAGATACCTACGACTCGATTGGTAAAGGTGAAATAGTATCTCTCCCCAAAAAAGCATGTTTTTTTTACCACCGTACAAAGAAAATATTTTGTTGCGAATGAACAAGATATTGAGGAATTGTCCATACGTAAAATCATAATTATTGATACGGGCCTTTTCCACATAAAAAGGGAATCTTTTTTTACAATAGAAGCAAAAGTGATGTGGATTATTCAAGAATCGAAGTCGATTTGCTTTATAAAAAGAAGATATCAATGAACTTCTATGAAATGTGTAGTGACCAATTTTGGCCCGGGCCCGATAAAAACCCCAAACACATATAAATATAAAATAAATAAATAAACCACAGTCCATTAATGTCCAATTACATAACCCTATCAGACCCAGACCCAATTTTAGCCCAATAAAATACCCAATTAATCCAAATACAAATTGAAGCCCAAAATTTAAACTCATTTTACAATATGGCCCAATCCTAAAATGGCCCAGATGGCCTAAATTTCGGCTTCGGAAGCTGAAACCCTAGGTCCAGCGTCGTACAACTTCCAGCGTTTCAACAGCCTCCAGCACGCCACACCCCCGTACACCCCGTATTGCGCCAGCACAACCCCGTACCCAAGCGCCAGCACATCGGCACCTGCAAAACAAACAGACAAGGCAAACAAAGCAACAAATACAAACAAAAAAGGAGCGACAACAGAACAGCAAATAGAAAGGAATGAAAATGGTATTTTTAATTTGGATTTTTTTTCTTTTCGGCTATAAAGCCATAGTTTTTAATCTCTGTAAAGGTTACGAAATGAACACACAAAAAACGGGTAATACAGATACAACATTCGCATATTGAATACAAAAGAAATAGCAAAAAAGGTGATTTCCGTTCCTAAGTTTCTGGGTTTATTACGCTTTATTCTCGTCCATTCCCATTGATTTTCTTTCTTCTTAGTACCTAAATAAAAAGGAAAGAGAAATGAAGCCTTACCTTGCGAAAGTGCCAGGGGCTCCATCGACTTCATTGAAATCAGAGTTAGAAGGGATCCTACGGCCAAAATAGTCGTCCGTTGAAGCCCGAGGCAGCTCGTCTCTGCCGATAGACTCAGATCGGTGCTAAAGGGGGACTACTAGGGTCAGGCGAAAGGGAAACAAAATGGGGGCTAGGGTTCGGCTAACTGATTCAGATTTCAGCCCTTTTAAAGGACCAAATGCGACGTCGTTTTGAGCCTGATTCAGTGGCTCCAAAACGGCGTCGTGTAGCTTGACCCGACCCGGTCCGGTTCGTCACCCCGATGACCCGCGTGTTTTTGCAGTGAGGGTATATTTGCGATATAGGTCCCTCCCCTTTCGCACCGTGTGCAAATCAGCTTATATTCGCATTTCTTTTTCTTTTAAATTTCCCCCATAATTTGCGCGCGTTTGCATTTTAGCCCGCGCTTCTGCACAGCGTTTTGAGGCCTAGAATAATTCCAGTTTTAGTCCTCATATATTGGTGCACGTTGCATGCCGGTCCTTATCTTGTTACCTGTAGTCTATTGTATTTGTAAATTATCCTCTTTATTTCAATTTGATTTCAATTAAGTTTCTTTTTAGATTCATTTCATGTTTTTTTTATTCGTGTTATTTATTTGTATTGATTGTACCATTTGTTTTTTTTTTTTGTTTACTTATTTATTGTCATTCGGGTAATCGTATTTTCACATTTTTATACATTATTTCGTGTAAATGTTTTTATATACACTATTATATATAAATATATGTATATGTTATATGTATTGTTAACCTTATATTGTTTTATACATATCTTTTATTAAATTCATTATTATATTTTATTTTTATAGTCCTACATAACACATCTTCTAAATTATTTTTATATACGTATATATTTATAGATATCTATATTTGATCTATATAACATTAGACCCTTGTATTTTAATATATATTTTTGCTATTCAAATGTGCTTTGTATACATATTTTACATAAGATTTAAGTTATTTCATATTCATTTATATTAGTACATGTATTTGACTCATATACATTACTAAACCTAAGTACATTATCATTTTTATATAAATTTACATGTATTTACATATATATATATATATATATACGTATCAACACACTCATTACTTTAATAGATTTTTTATTTTAAAATACCTTTTCTTTGTGATTTTCCAAACATTTTCTTTATGTATATATGGAATAATTTTAGAAATTCTTTCAATTAATTTTTTTTATATATTACATTGCTTCTGTATTTTATATAACCTATCATTTAAATGTTTTAATATAGGGGTGTGTATAATTTTTGGACTATTTTAAAAATTTATATATATATCTCGTTATTAACCTCATGTTCTTTTTATAATAAACTTGCATATACTTTATTGGTTGTTTTATATATATATACATTCCTTGCATGGTATCCATCTTATTAAATTGCTAATTACTCATCATACATGATTAAGATTAAGCTATAATTTCTAGGTTAATTATATTTTATCGCTTATTCTGTCAGTCGATTAATATTCTCATTCATCAAGTATCGTACCTCACATGTGCATATTCCCCCATATCATCGTTTTCCTTTTGATTTTGAAATGTGGCTTTATAAAATCCAAATTTTATGATTAATTTCGTCTTATTTCAAATCAAATTAATGCGTTTTAAGCTAGTTTCACAATTTTTTTAAAAAAAATTTGTTTCTTTAAAACGAAGGCGAGATTCAATATTTGGCAATTACCGGAATCGCACCCTAACGTGTTGGGTTGCAATTTCGCGTTTGCTCAAAATAAACGAATATCCCTTCGAAATTTCTCATGTCTTTTAAAATCCCTTAAACAAAGGCGATATGTGACATTTGGCAATTCGCGGAATCGTGCCCTAACGTGCTGGGTTGCAATTTCTCGTTTGCTTAAAATAATCAAATATCCCTCCGAAATTTCACGCATGTCTTTTAAAAATCATTTAAAACGAAGGCAATATTCGGCGTTTAACAATTCGGGAATCACGCCCTATCGTGTTGGGTTGTGATTTCTCGTTTGCTCAAAACAATCAAATATTCCCTTAGATTTTCACTTATGCTTATTAAAAACCTTTCAAAACAAGGGACATTCGATGTTTGGCGATTTGAGAATCGTGCCCTATCGTGCTGGGTTGCGCTTTTTCATTTGTTCAAAACAATCGAGGATTCCTTCGGAATTTCACTCACATTTCCTAAAAACTCTTAAAAACAAAAGAAATGTTCGATGTTTGGCAACTCGGGGAATAGTGCCCTATCGTGCTGGTTGCAATCTCCCGTTTGTTCAAAATAATTGAATATCTTTTCAGAATTTAACTCATATTTTCTAAGGCAAGGTAATGGTCGATATTTGGAAATTCGGGGAATCGTGCCCTACTGTGCTGGGTCTCGATTTTCCGTTGGACCAAATAGCTGGGCATCCTTTTGTAATTTTCGATTTATAAAATTTTTGGACATCAAAATAAAAAGATTTTCGACAACCAATTCGGGTTATTCAAATGTTATTAAAAAGAACCACATTTCAAAACATTTTTAATTTTAGACATGAGGACAGTATTTAATCGATTTGGTACCAATTTTTGGGCGTAGTGAGGGTGCTAATCCTTCCTTATACGTAACCGACTCCCGAACCCATTTTCTCGTATTTACGTAGACTAAAATTGTTGTTTTAGTAAAAATAAATATTTTATTAAAATAACCAAATCCTTAGGTGATCCGATCACACCTAAACAAAAAAGGATCGGTGGCGACTCCACGTTTTCATTTTTTAAAAAGTCGATTCCCCATTGTTTTTTCATTAAATTTAAAATCAAAAAATGGTTTCGACAAAATAGTTTCACGGGATTCAGCTAATTGTCTTGATCATGGGATATCATTGAGAAATAGGAATCCATGTTATCAAAAGATTTCCTGCGATTATTTCTAGTATGGAATGAGTCAATCATCCACTTTGGTATCTTATTGACCAAAAATGGTGATATTGTTCCTCCATTGATCAAGAATTTCGGTTTTTGAGAAGTATTATGATCATCCAATAAGAAAGGTTTCAATTTTTTCAAATGAACGATTTGAAGACCTATTGATTCTAACAACTGATTGCAAAGTTGATCATTCGGACCTTTCAATTCATAGATGTGGATCTCAGCCCTATGAATGGGGATATTCTTGAAACTCACAAAGAAAAAAAGAAGTGAGTTAGACAAAAAGAGAAGCAACTTGGACAAAGAGAGAAGTAACTTGGACAAAAAGAAACGAAGTGACTTAGACAAATCTTTTTTGTCGATAATCTGAGACCAATCAATCAAATATTGATTAATACGTAATCAATCGGACACTACTTGAAAACGGCTCTTCTGCTCAGAATCGAAATGTTCCAAATGCTCTTGGAAATTCTTGCTCCCATTGGACCATTTGTATCTATATGCATTAGGATCCTGATTCATGGACCTCTCGGTCTAAGAAATCAAAATAAGAGGATCGAGTCATTTTTTCTGACTCTTTTTCAAATTCGATATATGTTGGTTGATCGTATATTTCATTATAGCTCTATGATTCAGAGTATCATTTCCTATTTGATATCTTTGAATTCCATATTCGAAGTTGCGATCAGATCGATTCTTTTTAATGAATCATTTCAATACATTTCTTATGTACCCATAGATGCTATATTGGATTTGAATCAGATTTTGGATCAATCTATCTTGATTGACTGCCTCCATTATGTTGTTGCTAGCAAATACCACTCTTTTTGGTTTTGGATCTTCCAAATCATTCCCGCAGGAGATCCATACCCATTTTTTTCTGATCCTTCGATAAAAAGATTCATTTTCTTCATAAAAAATAGGAGGTAGAGTCGATAAAGATTTCTTTTTCGATTCATCCCTGGAGTTGAATACCTCATTCAAGAATTGTTTTTGATCCAATCCGTAGGAATCAATAGAAAAGGCAAATCCCTTATAATACACCAGATCCGGCTCAGTTATTGATAGAATGAATAGATCTGCCATTTCTTGAAATCTCTTTTCTGATTCAAAATCGTGGTGTAACGTGTATCCCCTCCTGTTTTGGTCATGGAATAGATGAAATAAATCAAAAAATAGATTTTTGTTCAAGAATGAAATCTTATTGGAACTGCCCAGTTCATCCTTAGGAACCATATCACATCTCGGATATAATGAAATAGGATGAATTGAGATGGTATTTTGTAAAAACGTAATTCTCTTGAATAAATTAATTATTTCTTTATTTTTTGATCGCCTGGAAGAGACAAAAGAAACATCTTGTTCTTTCTTCAACAATTTCTGGTCTCTAGTGGACCTCTCAGTAGGGTTCGAACCCAAATGAAGTTCTGACCATCTATCAGAGAAAAAAGAACGAATGGATCTTGTAGGATTCCCAAGAAATTCTCTATTTCTCCCGGAAGCAGATGATTATTCATCCGCTTCTCACGCCCGTGAATAGTGGGACATTGAGGAATATCCGAGAAAAGCACTTAGGGGAATCGGTGCGATTCTATCTCCGTTCGTTCCGTTTGAAGAAAGGAAGGATCCCAAAGAATCGATCTTTCTTTTAGTTGTTGAATCTCTCTTTGATTGATCAATGTGTGATATTCCGAATCCTCATTACTAATGGGATCGAAATGATCTCTGGATTGATCAGAAGATCCTTTCAATTGGTGAGAATCCGTTACTTGAACGAAACTAGATCTTGTGGAATCATATTGAATATTTGACGATACATTCTGTACCTTGCTAAAAAATCGATCCATGTTTACCAACCATACATTATCTAACCAAATCCAATTCTCTCTTGATATGTTCCTCAAAAAATCTGATTCGTGTGGATTCTTCCCCCAACTAACGAAGAGATCTTGGCAGAATTGCCACATATGAAATTGAGCATAATTTTGCAAAGAAATAGCACACTTGCCTCTCGAGAAGAAATCGGAAACATGCTCAATATCATTTGATTGAATAGTTGACCCAGCTCCTTGTTGTTTGAAGAAACCCTCCACTTCAATTGGTATTTTTTCACGAAAAGTAAACATGAGATAACAAATCCAGTCTTTTACTAAGATTTCGAATAGCTGTCCTAAGTTCAAGTTGATTATGTTTCGCCTCTTACTCGGAGAAAGACGATCAAACAATTCCCAATCATGGTCCTTGCGGATCGAATCATCCATAAAAAATACAAAAAGAAACTCCAGATATTTGATATCTTTCTCTTTGAATGAGATCTCAATTCCAGCGACGGTTTCATTAGATATCTTACAACTAGAATCCCTCTTTTTTTCGAACCAGTTCCTTCACCACCGCGAACCCCTGTTAGATTCAGGCATGATACACTTTTTAGTTATTGGGAGAACCCAAGTACTCTCTTTTGGATCCAGGAAATAGCTCTCAAAGATTTTTTTTTTCCTTTTGGAAGATACAAGAGCGAAACAATCAACCTATTGATATTAGAAGACCCAAAAGATTCTTCCAATGTATCATTTCTGGGTCCAACGGAATTCATAGGTATAGGAAGAAGCCCTGTTAAATAGAGATTTTTTTCTTTCGACCATATTTCGATTGTTAATACGATACATAAGGACCACTACTACAA